>VYXB01001055.1:962-24288 GCA_013397135.1 Pachyramphus minor
CAGTGTGCCCAGGTGGCCAAGAAGGCCAATGGCATCCTGGCCTGGACCAGGAAGTGGGAAGTGTGGCAGCAGGAGCAGGGAAGTGATTCTGCCCCTGTACTCAGCACTGGTGAGGCCACACCTGGAGTGCTGTGTCCAGCTCTGAGCCCCTCAGTTCAGGAAGGACATTGAGGTGTTGCAGCATGTCAAGAGAAGGGCAACGAGGGTGATGAAAGGTCTGGGGCACAAGTCCTATGAGTAGAGGCTGAGAGTGTTTAGCCTGGAGGGGAGGATGCTCAGAGAAGACTACAACTCCCTGAAAGGAGGTTGTAGCCAGGTGGGGGTTGGTGTCTTCCCCCAGGCAAGCAGCAGCAGGACGAGAGGGCACAATCTTAGGCTCTGCCAGGGCAGGTGTAGGTTCAGTATTAGGAAGAAATTATTTACAGAGAGGGTATTTAGGCATTGGAACAAGCTGCCCAGGGAGGTGGTAGAATCACCATCCCTGGAGGTGTTTAAAGTGAGACTGGATGTGGCATCAGTGCCACGGTCTGGTAACCACAGCAGGGTTGGATCAAGGGTTGGACGTGATGATCTCTGAGGTCTTTTCCAATCTGGTTGATTTTTTGATTCTATGATTTTAAGATGGAATTACTTACATTTCCATGCGTTAGAGTAAAAACAAATTTATTGAAAATTAACAAAATTGGAGTGGTTTTATTTGTCCCCCAAATGCAGTAAAGAAATATGTAAGAGAACATTTTCCCACAGCTGTTCAAGCAACAACACTTATAAATCACAACCAGCAAATACAACTGATTGCAGAGATGCATGTATCAACTTCTCCAGGATTTTTCCATACAAGTCTCTCTAGAAACTTCTTGCTTCAAGAAACATGTTGTAATTAAAAATCAACAATGAAATCCCAAACAATATAAAGAATTATAGCACCAATTAATTACAGTGCTTTCAAGCTGAAAAAAAGCAATTTGCTAATGAAAATCACTATTGCTTAACAGCAGTGCTAACAATAAAAAATTGTTACAATAAATCACTCTTCATAAACATGTATTTATATTTGAAGTCTTCCTACCATTATAGAGTTTCACACATTAAATCTGCACCACAAAAAAGCAGTTTATTCCTAAGCTACACCATGTAAAGCTGATAATGTTAATGGAATATAGGGATTTCTAATTCCAGAAAATGGTAGACCAGTTACTGAAAGCATCAACATTTATATATGATGACTTGCATCTTCTGGACATGAGATGTTAACTGATCTAATATCCCACAAGATATTAGAAGACAAGGCACACAAAGTAAATAAAACATTATAAACAACACAAAGAGCTGCAGTGGGCAATTATACAGCTACCTTTTACAAAATTTTGAATTAAAAAGGCAATCACTTGTCTAGATGCCAAAAAATCTATGCCAAAACAAACAACCCCTTGGTATAACCCCTTGGTAATTGAAAGCTGCCTTGAACGATTGTGAGGTGCAACTTCACTTTCCCTCACAAAGAAGAGTTTGTGGTTTTGTTTCTGCTTTTGATTTCAGTGGGGATTCATGTTCTGTGGAAAGCAACACAAAATACAGTTTACACAATTGCCTTACACAATAAATGTGCATAAACAGACTATTTACTAGGCTTCAGCTGCAGAACACTTCTGTAGTTCAATTCTGATCTTGACTTTTTTTATTCATTTATCTCTTGTGTATTTATTTTAATTTTGGCACTATCTTTTGTCCTCTGTTTCAAACATAAAACTTTCTGAAGGTCTAACTCTTCCTGTTCAACCAGGCACATTTTGTGTTCATATCTTCATGTAGTATTTTTTCATTCAAAGTGTCAGAAGCTGGCTCAAATTCCTATTCCTCCAGTGATACTTTACCCAATGACAAAGTAAAAATCATTATTAAGGACTGTTACACTGCTTTCACCAGTTGTATATTTTCTGTATATTAAAAAATTAATCTTGTCATCTTGAAACTTTATCAACTTCATTCTCTCAAAAACTCATGCTACAGATCTCTGAGCCAAAACTCATAATACAGGTTAGAGCATATTGTTTACAGTCCACAAACACTTTTTATTATGGTTTATTTTTATTATGATTTCATACTTCATTCTATGGAGTAAGTTAACATATTTTCCAGGGCTCATTAATCCTCATTTAATCAGTCAGTGAACACTAACCAAACCCATTAAAATGAAAATCAAGACATGAACTCTAATATAAGCCACTATTTTAGTAATTGCATTTATCTTTAGTAAATTCTAATAGATAATCCTAAAACTAGCTTTCCCTTCCTTATATTCCGTTTACAAAAAGTCCTTTGAATATTAACCATCCTCTAAAAGCCCTGTTCTCCCTGTTCTTTGATTGTTGTCAGTGCTGGTGGATTTGTATGAGTCAAGATGGATTGCTCTGTGTCCAATAAGTTTATTTTCTCATGAAACAGCCACAGTGCCTCTGAAAAAGGGTCTTTTTACATTCTCAAAGTATCCAAGTAAAAAAACAGGGCTCCATTGTGTAAGTTTTTCATACTATTACAGACAAATCCTAATAAGAACTTCCAGGAGACAAAATGGACAACAGGCACATGCAGACTGATGCATAGGAAACATCAGAAAGGGATATATTGGCGGAGTCATCAGAACAGCACAAATGTCATAATCACTGACAATTATTTCCTGCATCAAAAATAAGGAGGCTTAACAGCAGGAGAGGCAGAGACAGAAAGAGAAGGAATGGAACAAGCAACTGAAAAGCCACCTGAAGGGCTTTCAGGCTCCTGAAGTTGAACATTCCTCACTCTTATTTTTCCTTCAGGCACTGGGACAAATTCACAACAATTTTGAAGTCAACTACCCCTAAAACCTGAGCAAATATAATGTCCTCTCTAATTTAAAGAGAAAACAGGGAAGTTTTATCACACCACCTCACCAGAGGCTCACATGCAAGCTTTCATGAGCTCTGCCCAGCCTGCTTCTATCACAGCTCCACTTAAAACCTTTTTCCATACTTAAAGTTGAAATTTTACAAGAAACAGTAAAGCAGAAAACAAGAAGTACAAGCAGTACTGGGAAACTTTTAGTGAATAATACAAAAGACATAGCAAATATTACGGGACAGATGATCAAATGCTTCCAGCATTTCCCAAGGTACATAAACTATTCCTGTTGAGATCTGTTGTAGATCTGGAGTAGTAGAGCACAGGCAACACAAGAGGTTACTTGAATTGTAACCCCTTCCTTACATCCAGAGATCACAGCATGGAAATTGAAGAGATTCAGCAAGATCCCTCTAAATTTTCCAGCTGCTTGAACAGAGGGCTCTGAGCTGCCCAATTCAGCATCAGCTTAAAGGCCAGTGATGATACTTCAGACATCACAAAAATGTGTATAAAGAAACAAAGTGTTTGCTGCCTGTTTTGATAATTCTGCCACACCTCAAACACACCAAAGTTGCACAAGCATGTGATTGGTTTCATTTCAAAACAAAAAGGAATCATTAACATCTAGAAATTGGGGACTGCAGCTCTCAGTTAAGAAGATGCATGTGTGAAGTATTTCAAGAGCTGCTAATTGTAAAATAATAATAATAACAATAAAAAAAGAGTAAAGCTACAAACTGTTTTGGGACAGCAGAAAAGAAAGAGTAAATTAATCAGTTTTTCACTAAGAAATGTTTTAGTATTTAATGTTTCTGTACTATTAAGAGACCAGTACACAAATGGAGAATGAGTGAATTAATTCACTCTCTTCTAGCCAAAGGCAAAAATAAATAACTGCCAAATAATAAATTAAATGAGGTCTAAAATGGTATCTATAATTAATGACTTTTCTGCTGACCATTTAAGTGACAGTATTATTTTAAAAACTACTTTCACAGACTGTCAGCCTCTCGGAGAGGATACATTAAATATGAGGTTAATTGCATGAGTATATGAATCAACAAGCATTTCTTACCCACAGAAAGGAAGCACTGCCAAAACAAAAATTACTAAAATGCCTTAAATATAGTGCCAGTGTTGTTCTTTCCCATGAGAGTAAGTAACCATTTGCAACCACTGTTTTATAAGTCCAGAAGATTTTTTCGTTTAGAAGGTACAGTTCTTTCTCATTTTGTCTGCTATCCATGGAAATTAAAGATCTACTAGTACTACCTGCCCTAAGGTAAAATGCATTTCCCCACCTAGAGGAATGAGTTTAAAATAGAACACTGAAAATACCAAACTACTAAACTCAAACCAGTAACATGAATCATTCAACACTTCCACTGAAACAGTAATTGGTCAGTTCTTTGGGGAAGAGATCATCTCTGGGTTCAATGTTTATATAACTTTCAACACACTGAACTTCTGATCCCTGGCACTTTAATTTAAACAATAGCAGTCCTTTTAAAAATGGGGGAAAATGTGTTCTCAGCTTACTTATGATAAAAAAAACCCCAGAATAATTTCCATCTGAGGCTAATCTAAACCATTATTTTCTGGTCTTTGGACTTGACACAAACAGTATAATTTTGTTGTATTTGCTTTGAATATTATATATCTCAGAACCAAAATAAAAATGAAGCAAAAGCAACAGTGGTTAAGAAAGAATTTCTATTTCTATTTTGCCACAATAGTTTATTAAAGTCATAACAAATCTATAATGTAGTTGCATTACCTGAAATTGTCTTTTGTTTTAATGAAGTACACTTTGGCTAGATAGTTCTGCTGCATATTGTTAATTAAGCATTTTCTGACCATGCCGAAAACCCTCACAACACCTAGTTTGAGGGTTTTTTTCTGGTTTTGGTTTTGGTTTTTGTTTTAGGTTTGTTTTTTTGTTTTAGGGTGGTTTTTTTGCTTGTTTGTTTTTTCTTTTCCTTATATAGTTCTCAATTTTGGTCTCATCTAAACATTATTTTTTCAAAATGGGAGTCTTATCTTTGGTGCACCAAAAGTATCACCATGATGGATGAAGTACACAATCAGAAATGACTTAATCAGTACATTACAGAAACATTTACACTGATCTACATCAGGACTCCAAAGCAGCAGCACCAGTGTAAAAACAGGAATTCTGAATAGGAAAGTCAAGTGATGCCTCTTTCACTGGATTCAGACCATTTTCTCTCAGCAGCCTTGAGAGCAGATACAGGAAATTATCTTCCATGTGAAGTTGCAAAATAATGATTTGAATGGTTTTATTTTCTGCAGGTATCTTAGTTTAGGTAGTTCAAGTGAGCTTCCTCAGACAACTCCTTTTAGCACACATTTGTGGCCTAAAGGATCAGAGACAGACTTTGTCAAGGGGAGGTAAAATTCCCAGGTTTCTCTCATGGTGACCCAAACTTGAAGCCCAATGAAATGAGTGCAAGGAGAGGCCATTTGGCGCCTCACAGGAGTTACTCAGCAGTTCACTGCACAACACTGTGTGAAGAACAGAGATTTAGGATATCTGAGGAGAGAAAAAGCCAGCAACATCAGGAAAGGGATCTTAAAAACATGAAATATTTCAACAATGAAATAATAACAACATATATGAGGCTTCAGAGTGATCAAAATAGCATCTTTGTTGTGTGATGTAGTGTCTTAACAGAGACAGAAAAGGACACTGCTCTCATCCTAAGGAGCAAAGGCATAGCAAGACCTATAGGACTTGCTATGGATTACAGCACTGGGACTTTCACTGTGTGCCCTGCTGCTTAAATTTGAACAGTTACACATCACAAGCTAATCTATTCACAACAGCTGGCTTTGAGAAAAATATTAAAGCTGTTAGGACACACTCATCTATCACTACCTCACCTAATGTCTCCTCAGCAACACAAACAAGCATGATCTACCAGTAAGTGTGAGGTGGAGCAGGAAGAACAAAAATCTGTGGATAATATATTGGTTACTAACATGCAATGTCCTTGGAGCATAAAAGCTGAAATTAATACTTAATGCCATGAATTATGGATGCTGTTGAAAAGCTGTGCTGGAAGAGAGGCTGAGAAACCACTGTGGGGTTTCAGCAGGCTGTGACAAAGCCTTGAAGGACAATGTTTTCTCTCTACACTTAAAAACTTCTTTTGCCATTATATTCATCATTACTGTGCCTATTTATTTTCAACTAAATAATTTCTTAAATAAAAGAAGGTTCCTTTTGCTACTGAACCAGTGAGAAACCTACAGATTTGACAGTGAACAAACCTCCAAAAGTATGAACAAAGCATTTTACATCTCAAGGAAAAAATATCTTAAATAATATGTACAATAAATAAAATGTTCAATATTCTTATGCTTCAAAGACAATAACTAATACACTGTTACTCCCTTACCTATTGTTTTTAGTTCACCTTCAGTACTGACTTTCATTTCTAACATTTTCTTCTGATGTTTAGAGCCCCACTCTGGAATTCTGTCCAGTTATTCCAAGATCATCATTATAACAATTCCTCCAAAATATTAAGCAAACTGTTATTATTTTGGTTATTTTTAGTTTTACCTTACTCTATCTTTAACTCTCTTCACTATCTACAAAGAACCAAAAATAAAGGAACACAAACCCCACATCTTAAAAGTCAATTATACCAAGCTGTTTCAACTTTCTTTTCCTCAATTCAGCAAAAATTAAACAAGAATCAAGTCTTTTCCTTATTGTCCAAATTTCAGAGTCTCTGAAGAATGAAGTATTTAAGAGGTTTAAACCTTTATATCTTCCCTAGACACACACTCAAAGTTTGGATATGAATTTCCAAAGTACAAAACATTTTAAAGAGCTGAATGTGTATATGGGATAGCTGGAGGGAGGACCTGAGAGGATTGAATAACCAGCTAGCAAAAGGCAGACAAAATCTAATATAAAAAAAGAGAAGTAAATGCACTTCAGGGAAAAAAAAAAAATCTTAGTTTTGCACAGGAATTAGTGGGTTCTACCCTTCCGTGCAGTTAGGGTCTTGGAGGCTTCCTGATTATTCCCACTAAATGTCAGCTCAGTGCCCAGCAGTGGCCAAAAAGCAAATGTTAAAAATAACTAGAAAAGAAGTAGACCAAAACAATTACTAAGAGGCAAGGTCAGTTGAATACCAAACTGCATTCAAAAGAGCCTGATTAAATTTTTTCTGGAGTTAAATGTACACATGTTTAGATTGGCAAATACCAATTGCTACAGACCATGCCCGATAAAGCCAAAATGTCAGCTATTAGCTGCTAGAATTTAGTGAAAATCTACTTATGAACAAAAACAGTATTGATTTTTGAAGACAAAATAGTTCAAAAAAGGTTTGTTTTCCCCACATCCGGACACTGCCCTGAATAGACCTGTCTGTTCAAGAATGGTACAGAATTTGTTAAAAAATTGGCAAGTTATTCTTCAACACAGATGCACTCATGCAGTTGCTTTCACTTGGTCTTGTACTGCTGCTGCAAATGAAAAAATACACAGAGCCAGAAACTAATATAAATTACACATCCAACATTAACATTTCAGTTCATTGGCTAGCGCAGAGTGAAGCGATAAGGCACAAAAGGGACAAAGGCACCTCTTATCCTGAGAAATACCAAGCAACTTTACTGATAGGTACCATTACTTATGTGTTCATATATGCAGACGTGGTTTAAGAACATCAAGCCAAAGAGCAATTGGTAAAATTTACAACAGAAATCTACTTGTATATTCATTATGTCTCAATCCTTCCTTAAACTGTTTTTCCTCAAACTATTTCTCAGCTCTCACAAAGTTATACTGCACATTTCCAAACTCATTATTATTACACCACAGCTCCATAACACAGTCCCAGATACCCACAAAGCATATCCTTCCTCCTAAAATATTCAAAATTGGCACTTATCTCACACCAGAGTGTGCATGAAAACAAAAGAACACAGCTCTTTATTAATTTCTGCAGTAGCACTATATTCTCTTTTTTCTCTGTGCCTCTAACTTCTATTAGTGATAAACTCCAAATTCTGCATGACTCCACTGGTTCCACTGGACAAGAGTTGCTGCCATATTCTTTTCTAGTTCTCAAAAGTAATTATTTCATTTAAAAAGCAGAATGGTACTGTTTACAGTGAGAAAAACAGCTATTACTTAACTAAAAGTGAGGGTAGTCAATTCCTTGCAAATTTAAATTAGGAAATTAGTTCACTTTTTAAATGAAGACATTACTTCACCATTTTCAAATAACTTTGCCTATTTGTATAATTTGAAACTTTTGTCTGGAAACTCTGAATTGGAGATTAGATCAAAAGAAAAGAGAAAAAACCCCAAAATAAATACACTGGCAAAATCAGAACAATGAAAGACATCATCAAAATAGATAAGATTACATTCATATAAATGAGTCTCATTGTTTTCTATCAAAATTCAGTATTCTGAAATCATTTTGTTCCTATTCTGCAAGTACAAAAACCCAAGCCATAATGACTTCTTTTCACTGCAGTAAAAAACCCACGATACCGCCATAATTGCCACAATTTAATTTTTTTGTTCAGTTTTAGATTGCATATTGTGAAACAACCTTTAGAGTGAGTGAGAGAACGATGCCACTTGTATTTGAAACTTATTAGAACATCATTTCAAGAACAATGAAGCTGGAAAAGACTTCTAAAAGCAGAATCTCTCTGCTAGCAGAGTCCCAACATAATTTTTTGGTGTTTTGCAAGAGAAAGTCAGTCTCTACCTCAACGGATTCTGGTTATAAACAACAACACACAGTTATTGCTCTGGCCTTGCCTACTCCTCATGTTAAAATGGGTTGTGCATATCTTTCACCACCTTTCTGATAATTTACATCTCTGCATTTCTCCATCAGTCCTAAATATTTGACAGCGTCTTTCAGCTTCTTTCAGCCACACTAACACCTTACAGAAATGACACAGAGGAAAATGATCACCTATTTCCCCCATCTCAAAAATAAATAACAATCAAACTAGACAAGACAGCTGTAGTCACAAATTATCCTTCTTTTTATGCATACATTTGGATTCACTGTTCCCCTCCAACCTGATGAGCATCTCCCTTTCCTTCCCAAGCAGTATTAAGGCTCCTTTCAATGCATTGTATCAATTAGCAACAAGAACATGGTTATTCCACTGGCTCCATCCTTTTGAATTAACGTTTCCTGAACAAATTTGCTCTTCACATTTGCAGGTTCCTTCTTGTCCTTACTCCATTTTTTTCCAGCTTTTGAAAAATCAGAGCACTATTCCCAACTAAGAAATGCCTCTGAAATCCTCTGGTAAAAGTTGCCTGGGGTTGTTCCCAGTGTTCAGACAATCATATATCCTGAATACATTCCTACCTCTCCAGAAGGGATATAATGGCCTGCTCTTTATACCGAGCTGGCAAATTGCACCAAATACTCTGGAGAAATGTAAGCATGCCCCACAATCACTCCTACTAAACATAGGTTGCATGGCAGCAAGAAACACACACATCTTTACCACATGGTACACCCCAATTACATTTGTGTGCTCAAACCACTCTCTGTATGACACAAAATGAAGGCTTCATATAGACATGAGCAGAGTATTTTAGAAGGAATAATTCTGTATTAGCAACAAAGACAGTAATTCACAGGGGGTAAGGAAACAGACATCTACAACTTGGGCAAGGGCAACTTGTACTGATCACAGAGCTTGTAAAATTCACTGAGATTTTGAGAGGAAATTTCTGTAGAACAATTTGACACCTTAAAATTAATATGGGTTCAGGTAGAACACCCCATTCCTTACTCCCTGTAGTGCGTAAGTAAATGCTTTCAAATTTCATCTGATTTTTCAGTTCACTGATCTTGCACCTTCTTATCTGAATTCAGAACAGCAAGTAAGTATGAACAAAAGACCCAGCAGCCCCAAACTTGACACAATGATTCTTTACTCCACCTAAGTAAACTTAAGTGTGCACTGAAAGTAAACTTGTGAATCAGAGCTTTAGATAGAAACTTCAGCAGTTCTTGGATAACACTGACATCAACCTGAACACAACCCTTGTGAATACCAACTTCAAGGGTCAGCAGCACGGTTTTCTGTGCTGACTCTCTACTTTGGCCATCCTTAGAGCTTCTTCAGGCAGAGACCACATAAATCTAATCCCACACTGCTCATCCTTTTCTAGTCCCTCTGTTTTCTACATCCAGTCAAGCCTCCAGAGAGAAAAAGGGAAGATGGCAAGGCCATAGAATAACCAAAAATCAGTCAAAGGGATTAAGTAGAGAATCTACTCCAAGTTTTTCGGCAAGATACCACACAAACATACTAAAAATGCTGACAATTTAAATAGAGGAAATTTAAAAAAATGTCCTTTGAGGAGATGAGTCAGCCTGAAGGGAAGCACTGATCCCTAAAGCTCACTCAGTTTTTCCGTGCAGAGACAAGCATTCACCAAAGAAGAAATATCTGCTAACAAGCCTCCCACCTAGAGAAACAGAATGGCTCATATCACAACTGCCTTTACTGCTGGACAAAAATGACCACTAGAGGAATAGGCTCAATCTAATTTTTTAGTGAATAACAGAGGAAAATTTTCAAGTCATGAAAACAATAAAATTATTTAATAGCAATGTATTCAACCACAAGAATTTACCTTTCTTAAACTAAGAACTTTTTAAAATTATAAAATATTTACAATTTCTACAGAAAGAAAAAATGGAGGCTCACATCTGATTTTCTCAACACACACACACATTTCTATGATTTCTTTTTTTTTGGGTTCTAGTCCTAAGTCCAGCAGGAAAATTTCTTTATTTGAGGTTCTGACTACATAAGCATGAGAATTGAGAGCTGCTAGAAAACTGTTTTACCACAGCAAAAGCTATGATACAAACCTACATTTTTAAAATTTACCGTAACCCTCCCTTCCTTTGGTGTACCTGAAAGCTTGCACAGGTACCAGTGATGCACAAAAGCAAAGCATATTTCTACAAAGGCTCACATAAAACTCTACAGAAAGCACACGCACACTGACATAGGGAGAGCTATTTTTAAATTTAAGTCGGATTTCAATATCTTTTTCTCTGCAGTATGACTGCTCAATCAATTTCCATTTATTATTTAATTTGGCATGTATTAGCAACAAAGGACTTCTACTGATCTGAATAATATTTTGTACATTACTGTGGTACATAATAGTTTTTCCTGTAATCTGATTTCATTCTTTACAACTTGCAAATTTAAAAAGAAAAGCTGTCAGGGTAGATCATAGTTGGTATGTCATTCTCCAAATATCATTTACATTTTTCTCTTTACATACATCTTTAATAGTCAATTTCCTTTTTTCTATACATATTTTAGTGTGAAAATGTTTGCCATCAATATTAAAATATGAATTATCTGCATAGCCATGTACATAGCTTAGAGAATTACCTCAAATCCCATCCATTACTCTCATATTTAATAGCCAATATCCTTCTTTGCTTTCATATTTTAATACTACGTTGCTTGCTTAGCTGTGCAGAGAAAGAAATCTTTTTCAGTGCCTTTATATCCTAAAGCAGAAATGAAAAGAAGTCTTGGTAAGTCTTGAAGTGTTTAAGTATTGACAAACTAAAAGTCAAGCCCACAGTCTAAGCTGCAAATGTAGCATAGTTAAAGTTACCCGCATTCCAAAATGAAATGTCTTGGAAGGCATTTTAGAAATGCCCCTAAAGTCTATCCCAAATTCCAGAAAGCCACACTTGGAAATGGCAAGCAAACACCTTTGATTCACTATGTACAGATTTACAACTTCTCATCTCCATCCTGCAGCAGAAAATCCACACAAAAGAATATGTGTTGAGCCAAGCTAAAGTTGTTGGGTTTGATTCTATATTCTTGTAGCTGAATTTGGGACAACAAGACTAACACAGGTGAAAAAAAAATCAAGTTTGTCCTGATGACCAGGCTGTCTGTGAGACAATTCCTTTAAGGAATGAATAAATGATGTCTGTTCACTGTTACTATACCACTCCATGCACCGGAGCGCTCTTGTCTTCTGATTTTTTGTTACAATGAAATTAGGCGAAATTTTCTATGCCAGGGACTAATGACACTTCCCTCTTGTCTTCCCACATGCAGCCCAAAGTAGGAGTCATCACACCCATGTCCAGGAACATGTGTCCCTAGTTTGTACACAATACTCCCAGCAATGACTGTTCATGAGGCCCAGATCTGACAAAGGAATTTAGAAGACAGAAAGCTGCTTCAGTATGTGACATTTCAAGCTGAAAGCACTATGCAGTAGGGTTGTACCTAATTCACAGATCGAGCCAGGCATCTAAAATGTACTTACAGATGGTCACTACACTTGTCAGAGTGGCCTGAGCCAACTTGCAGAAAAATGTGAAAAAGGGTTTAGGTAGATAAATATTACACCTGAAATTACTAAACCTTAAAGAACACCCTCCATTTGAGACACACAGGTTGGAGCTTGCCCTGAAGATGGGTGATATATCCTTCAAAAAAATAATTCAATGAAATTGTGCTGATTGCATTTTCAAGCTGAGCCAGTCATGGTGCTGCTATTCCTATCCTTGTTTGTTTTGTTTGTTGTTTTTTAATTTTGTTTCAGTGTTTTTTGTTGTTTGGTTGTTTTTGTTTTTGTTTTTTTTAATTTAAATTTAGCAGCTCACTGATTCAGCCCAGAAAGTTTTAACCATTTTATAACCCAGTGTATGGTTACTGAGTACAACTAATATCCAGGCCAGAAAGTTTTATCCATTTTATAACCCAGTGTATGGTTACTGAGTACAACTAATATCCAGGCCAGAAAGTTTTATCCATTTTATAACCCAATGTATGGGTACTGAGTACAACTAATACCCAGGCCACTGAGTACAACTAATGTACATCCCATCCCCCGGATTGAAGCTTCCTGGCATTCAGTCTTATGACCACTCCAGTTTCTTGTATGACCTGGGGGATTTTTTAAAGAATGTGTTCTGTTTCCAAGAAGAGAGAGAGTGCGTGCCTCAACATCAAGCCAAGGTCATTGGTCGGTCCTACAACTGAGTTTACAACAAACCCCAAGCTTTTGTTTGTCAGGGAATCTACACAGGTCATTCTGATGCCTGTGAGGTTATGAAAGAGTTTGTGAGGACTTTACACCATGGGATTTACACCAAAAATTGGGCAACCAGTATAAAAATCCTTGAATAAAACTGTTCATTCTGCCAAGTTATGCAACCTTTTAATCATCATTACTAAAAATTTAAGAAAGGTCCAATGGCTTCACTGAAGGAAGGGAGGGCACATTGAAGGCAAAACTGAAGGAAACAAAAATGTAATACACAGAAAAGGAGATGGGATAAGCTTAATAGCTATTTTATTCCAGGCAGCATGAAAAAACCTGTCTGCATCTTCCTCTGCTTTGACATTACTAGAACATGGCAAGATAATACAGGACAGAATCACTTATGGTCATTGAGTCCAATGTCAAAAATCCAAAATTACCTGTAACAGATGCCAAGGCCAATAAACTCAGCAGGAATAATCATTACTTTCTGCAGGATTAAACATTTTCCCCATCTACACAAGGCAAAACATTTCCCCCTAACTTTTGCGGGAAACTTAACATCAGTGAAAAAAGAGACCAAAACCCTCCAGAAACCCTTCACAGGAGCAAAATGCACCCCTGGGAGAGAGTAGGATGAAACCAACTGTTTATTGTGATAAAAGTGATACATGAGCTATTTTTCACATTACTAAGTAATTCTCACTACATTTCATATTTTGATAAACTTGTTGAAGTTTTCTCCAGCTTGGGTGCTTTCTTCAGGCAATTTTAGCTCAATCCACTGCACCCAGGACACAGAAGGCAAGTGTTTTTATGTGATAGCTCCTCCAGTGTATATTTAGCAGGCACTGAAATTTGCCTAAGCAAACTAAGAAGGAAGGCCTAGGGGTTTAGAGAATTGATGCTTATGAAGGCATGTTTCAGTCCTTTTATCGTACACAAGGACAATTTAACAATTGTCAAGCATCAGCCTTGATGAAAATTTTAAAGTGAAACTTTCAAAGCCTGAAAAAGAGCAATCTTGAACACGAGACTTGCAATCTTAACTTCGTTCAAAAGAATTTGAAAGGCCTAATCATCCACAAACAAACCTGAATATCAATATGTATGATTTAAAGGCCTGAAGAAAGACAATACAGAAAACAGATCAGAAAGTACATTATAAAGATTGAAGAAGTAGCAAGTAGAGACACTAGAGAAAACATACAAGAAGATGCAACAAGGATGGCAGGATGACACTGAAAAAAAATATTAGGGAAGATAAGTAATAAGATATATAATCTTCCTCTTTCATGCCTTTTCAGTGTTTAAACATATGATAGAAAATGGCCTACTGGATTGGAAAATGTCCAGCTTCCCTGGTGGCATGGCCCTCATAACAGCAGGTGGTTTATGGTCCATTGAGCAGAATGAGGGACAATGCCCTCCTCGATTTTCCTGTATTCAGACTCTGCTTCCTCATTACAAACACAGCCAGTCTTGGAGTAGAAGAATTCCACATGCTCCATAAATCTTGAATTAGCTGTTGTACTGGAGGGGTTATTTTATTACCATTAGAAAGCTCACAACAGAGCTGTCAACAATAGCAGGCCACCAAAATATTTCTTGTTTTAAAAAAGGCAGGAGAAATCTAGAGGCATGACTGGCTGGTAATAATTCTGAGCTGGGGCTGTAAATTGCTCATTTCATTACTCAGAGCTGAAAATTGTACTGACTAGATGAGATCCCAACAAGGCTGCCTTAGAAAAATGGACCATGAAAGTCTCGTAAATAACTACCCAGTAACTTCAAGTGCAGGGGGGGTTATATGTGTGTAGATATCCATAGCAAAAAAAAAACCCCAAACCAAAAAACAACAACAAAAAACCACACCCCAACAACAACAAAAAAAACCAACCCCCCAAAACAAACAAAAATACAAAACAAAACAAAAACAAAGCAAACAAACAACAAAAAACCAAACCACAGGTATATGCGTCCATATTTCATAATCTCAGACTGCTAGACTACCACAAGAATCTTGTTAAAGCAGAGATGGCTCTGCTGACTGCATTCAAATTTCAGATTCACAGCTAACAACCCAGCAGGTATAAATTAATTCAACACAATTCATGCCCTGTCATGTTGTATTTAATAATTGCCACAGTATAGTAAGAAAGTCTATTGAAATGTCGGAGAACAGTAATTTTTTCTGAATGAAATATGAATGGTCATTTCATATAAAATTTGCTTGTGAGGATTTCCAATGAACTCTACAGATATGCACACACAGATGCTTTTCATACACAACAGAACTGACAAACTGAGGGCAAAAAGGTTTTGCAGCATCAAACACAGGAAAGAAACCCAGAACCCCTAAAGCAGCAGAAAACAAAACACTTAATCCACAAAGAGAGCAATAAAGAAGGAAAGACAAAGATTGTGTCACCCTTATGCAGAAACAGAAAAGTCTGTTTCAAATTGGGAAAAGTCCAAAAAAGAAAAGGTAACTAATCTCATTTGATAGATTCAAGCAAAGGCACAGAAAATTTCATTCCCTATTGGTTTTGGGGCAACTTACCGGGAGCACCTTCAAAACCTCAACACTCTGCTATTAAAAAAAATTAAAAGATAAAAGGCTTCATGGTTCATGTGCATTGTGCAGTGGTTCTGCTATAAAATTAGAAAATAGTCTACTAATATCACAGGGTGCACAAATAGGACAGTAGAAAAGAGGCAGTGCTACAAAAGTCTATCTGGTTGTGAACAAGCACTGAGGGGTCATGAGGAAGCACCCAGGACCCTGCCGTGCCAAATTCAATGAGAAAAAGATGCCAGAGGTCACAGAGTAGCTGCCAAATTAAGAACCAAAAAATCCAAAGAAATTTAAGTGCAATAAGTTGCTATGAGAAGGAGAAAGCTGAGCATGACAGTGGTATCTGCAGTGTAGAATAAGACATGATCAGAGGTGAGAATTCACTGTCACAGTGTGCCAAAGGAAAAGCAATGAAGCCAATACTTGGAATATCCCTGCAATCCTGAAAGCAGTGTGGGAGGACAATGAGCAGCTGAGAAGCTTTTTTCAAAAGTTTCTTGGTGCCCTGTTCAACAGAGGAAAAGGAAGGACAGCAATTTGGCATTTTGAACCTGAAATAAAATGCTAGAGGATGAGGGGCTGCGCAACACTGCATCTTTGCTCATTATTCAAACACCCATGGCAGACAGATTCTGGGAAGTTTGCACATAAAACACTTTATAATGTATAAAGCAATGCAAGGAGTTAAATAATTTATAAATTTTAAGTCACAAAATGCAAAATGTAGGACAACACTCTCTTTTGGTTGTCTTTTCCTTGACTTTACTTTTTTCCTAACGGCACAGCTCACTCACAAGAGGTGGAACATAGAGAAATTCCATCATTTTTGCCTGAAATTCCCTTCTACCCACATTTTGACTACAGAAAAAAACATTTAAACTCAAATGTAAATAAGATTATTTACCAGTAAAGTCGCGTTACCCATCAGAAAGTATTGAATGGTAATTAGCCTGGGAATCATCCTAGGGGATGTTTAAAAAAGAAATGAAGGCTTGAAACATTTTTAAGAATCTTCTGTGCCTGCCATAAATACAAAAAATGCAATGAATAATAATCAGGCACAAAAGATGACAGTGTGTTCCTTCACACATGCAGGAAATTGGGTAAGAAGAACTTCATCACAACCACCCTTTCTCCCATTTTCAAGCAGTTCTAGAAGCAAAGGATTTGTATTTCAGTCATGAGGATCAGTGACTGTCTGAACTGTGGAGTCAGCTGAGCCTGACCTAAAAGGCTTTGCAGGTCAAAGGGCAAGGCAAGCTGCAGCTGCTGAAAAAGAGATGATTTTAACTACCCAGGTGGTCAGTGAATGAGTTCCAGCAATCTCAGACTCAAAGGGCTCAGTAGGATGACATTATCCAGTCTGCTGAGTAATGCCTCCCAAAAATCCTGTAAGTTTTTCACACACCATTTTACTAATAACTATGACTATTCCAAAGGGATAGTACACAATGAACTTCTTAGCTTTACTTGGGATTTGCCTGCAAATATTAAAGTAGCTTTGAGAAGGCACACCATGATACCATCTAAAGACAGATTGCTTTCAGTCACCTTAAAGCATGGCGACCTGCATACAGCCAGATATTAAAAGTCCATCTCCTTAGGAAGGGGAAGACTTTTCTCTATCTTGTATATGTGATCTAAAATTAAGTTTAAATTACTTGCTGAAATTCACTGAGACTGGGTCCCCATAAAAAAAACCTGCAACTCTTTAAACCACTGCAATATCTTTAAGTATAGAAATTATACATGTAAACCAGAAGTTCCCTTCATACAACCTAAGGTTCAGTGTGATCTGAATTTTCAAATCTACAGGACTATCAAATGGCCATTACCCATTTTATAAACACATCATCTTAAGCTGTCTGGTGCATGCATATACAAACTCCCACCCTAAACATTTCCATTTTGCTTTCACTGTCTGAGCATTGATGCCCTAAATGAAGGTCAGCATTCAAGATGACGATCTTAGTGCTCTACATTTATCCACAGAAATGAATTTTATAAAAAACAAGAATTGGGACTGAATTTATTGCAGCTCAATCATCTCCAATCGTGCTGTTTCTAGGCAAGTTCAGGCAAATGCCTTCATTCCATTTCCTGAATTACAGTAAATCAGATATTATGTAACTATATTTCTCATCACAGGAATACAAGCTCCTCATTAACGTTTCTGTGAGGATTTCCCCCCCCCCCTTTTTAAACACTTTACATACTTGCACAGAACTAAAAATTAGGATCAAGAAAATTTGTCAACAAGTTCAATGTGATGATAGAGCAGGGACTGCAGAGGTGGACTGGAAAATCATGTCACCTGTATGTGCTCAAATAAACAATAAATACTTCAGACACAAATTCATTCCCTATATAAGGAGTCATTTGAATCACTGTGCTCCAATTTGAGGTAATGTGGAATTGCAAACATAATTAAAACCACATAAGCAATAGCAGTTATGCCAGTTACTTTACACAGAGCAGGAGAGAGGCCATAGAATCTGCAGTGACATCATCCTATTCCATGAACAAAGGTTTTCTTTTTGGGAGTGACACATTCCCATTCTCAATGCAGCTATTTTACAAAGCTATGAAATCAAAAAAGCAGAACTTATTTTTTTATTCTCTAGTACATTTTTCATAAAAAGAATTAAAATAAAAAAATAACAAATAGCATTTCCTTCCTCTGGAAATCACTGATTCAAACTGAATAATTAAAAAAGCTTTAACAGAAACCATTATCAATCTCCCTCTGGAAGAAATTTGCTTACCATTGGTTTTAGTTATGCAGAAAGATGATGAGCACTGGCTCTGGAATTGAAAAGCTCATGAAAAAATTGCCTTGGTTATAACAATAAAAGGGATGGTTACAAAGTTGTTAGAATAACCATTGTTGGATCTAAATAAATTTGATAATTGCTGCCATGGCAGTGTGGAAACAACAAGTGTATATAGCACAAGACTACTGATACATCCTCAAACCCTTTAAGGCACCAAAAAATGCTCCCAACCCATCTGGGACATGGTGGTGTTCAGTTTTATATACAAACAAATAATGTAAATAACCACACCAGAACTCTTATATTTAAGCAGTCCCCCTTCTCCTTTATCAGACAATGCAGATTCATTCAAATTAAAATGATGTATATTTAGTTCAGTGACATTTCAGCAAGAAACCAAATCCCAAAGGACTTTTATGCATTTACTCATCAACATGCAACAGAGATGGTGTTTCAACCCAGTGATATCACCTCAAAGGTCAGCAGTGTTCTTCCAGCAACAAAGTGGCAGAAGAAGTTTCCTTTACAGATTTACTCCTACAAATGTCATCCTTACCTGATCTAAGAGCATATTTTTACCCAAACACTTGCTTTTCATGGAAAACTACTACTAATTGGCACATGCAAGAGACCCTACTGCTTAGGCCTGATGTTATTGACATCCTTAACTGAAAATGCAACATTTCTGCTGCCAGGGAAACCTCCTCATCTGCCTAGGGGAGATTTACATATGGAAATAACTGTTCTCTTTTTATTGAGCTCCTTGTTCATACAACATGAATCCAAATTATTAACAAGTCTGAGACAGTAATAATGAAGTGACTCAAGATAAGAAAAATACAACACTGGAAAATCATCTCCTCTAGGAATTTGAGGTTTTAGACTAATGTTGGTATTCATCTGTGCAATGGAGACAGCCCTGACCACATTTTAATCATTACCCGCCAGGTTCCTTATTCACCATTACAATTCCTTGTTAACCTAACATGAAATGGTGGTAGCTTAGTTATATTTGAACAGAAGACTGTCTAAAAATACCTAGAAGCAAAATAACCTACACTTGCACAGGTTTTCCCTGTATTATTCAATTTTACATTGTACCAAAAGCAGCATGCAATACTTTTCCTTCTGTAAAAAAATGAATAAAATGTTCATGTCTCTGAAGATACACTGGCATTTCTTTTAATATTTTGGTATTCTACTGTAAAATAACAAGGCAGATTTATTTCAGAACTAGTGAACTTCCTTTTTTGATGTGATACCAACCTTCTCCTCTTTTCCTCTCTGTTGTAGAAAATAAGAATGGAAAGATGTGACATAGAATTAGTCACATGGATGTGCCCATGCACACAACCCCTGTGCATAAGAAGGTATGTAAATGTATGCACATATATATATGTTTGTGTATTATCTGCTTTTTTCCTACCACTGAATACAAGACAAAGTCTGTATGATTTTTTGCAATTTTACAATTTATGGAGGAAACCAATGTAGCTCAACAGCTAAATTCAGCTTCTTCAGCCATCAAAGATGTGCCAAATATATTTATTCCCCCTTCCTGATGTCATGACCTAATTATATCTCACAACACTCATTTAATCATAACACCCTCTCCATACTCTATTCCTAAAAAAAAGGAATTTGAGAAAAAAAATCAAAACTCAGGATATTTTGTATTCTAACAACTTATGTAATTTCAAGCCTAAAAATATAACCAAGGAAGCTGAAATGTTACTTTTAAAGTCCTTTTACAGGATGTCTTATTAATCTAGCCATTCAAAAGAGCTGGATCAAACTCTTCTTCTGTGCTTAATTTCAAATCGAAAGCAAATACAATCCACTAATATTTAGGGAAGGTACATAAAATATTTATCCTATCTTTGAGTGTATGTACAACATTCAAAGAGTTTTAAAAACAATGAGTGAAAAAGAGTAAATTAGTAACAAAGTTTCCTTATAAATACATGAGCATATTTGCCTGAGATTTCATACCAGAAATCTGAACACAGTCCAACATTCCCTATTACCTCCATACTTATTTCTCCCTTCTAAAATAGAAGGACCCCACCCCCAAAAACAAAAATGAACAACAAAAATCCAAAAAACCCAACCAAACAAAAAACCTCGCAAACACACACATATACACACCAAAAAATGTATCTGACAAACAGAAAGGATACAAATAAATTAAGAGGAAGTAAAACTAAGTGTTTTCACAGAGTCCATTGAGCAATCTTCAAATAAAAGTCAAGAGTTTAGAAGTCAATTGACTGAAAATTCTTAATTATGGTATTTATCCCCTTTGAGCAACAACATCCTAATTCTTCTAGGTAAGAAAGGCAGATGGAGGCACTTTCCCAGCTCAAGTTTTCTGCAGCTGTAACTTTGCGTTCCAATTAGATCAATGGAGACTTAATCAAGATATAGTATAGATAATTTTATTAATATACTACCTCCTTATACAGAAAACTGTGCAGAATGTGGCTATTTAAATGCTTACACGGTACTGAAAGAACATGAACATGTGAGTTGATTTATCAGGGATAGGAACATGATGCAGCAAAAGCAACGAATACCACATGCACACATGATGTTATTTTCTGCTTAGATCACACAGACACTTTCAGCTTTTTTATATAAACTGGTTTCTGCACACAGAGCACCATTTTTCTGAAAGCAATATGCCAGTTCGAAGTTTAAACCCACAAGCATTCTCTGAGCATTGGACCCAAAGTAACACAGCTGACACCTGTAAAGGTATTTTTACAAAGTGCTTTCACATACCTCTATTAAGTTAATAGTATTTCAGTACTCAATATATTAATCCATCCAAAGAAAAAGTTTGCTTGTAAAAATCCAAGGAATAGTCTTAAAATTAACAGCTCAAATGGTCCAAATGCAGTGGAAAAACTTCAGTGCCTACTGGTTCTCAAGTTTGCAAAGTGGTTGTTGACAGAACCCCTGAAATTCAAAGTAGCAGAGTCAGCATTAGCAGCAAAAAAAAGTCTGCCTACAATTTTAACTTCATTTTGCTTTGCAGATGTGCCTATTGACTGCAACTGGAAAACAGTAAAGTAAATCCTGAGCACTTCCAGTAAAAAACTGTCCTTGATGCCCAGCACCCTCTGCAGTGTTTGTGGTCTGATTAATAAACTGTAAAACACACAAAGAAAAGCCAACTTATTCTGAAAACTGAAAAAACCCCAAACTTATATGAGTAAATATGCGTAACTGAGAAAAATACAGGTATCTCCTTGCATCTGTAATTAGCTAATTAATAAGTTAACTGATTTAATCTAAAATTCTTCAAGGCAATGCTCAAGGTATTAGTTGTTGTTTAGATGAATGATCTCCATTACAAAGACGTTGCAGGCAGAGGTTAGACAGACTGAGATCAGAAAAGAAAAAACAAATTTGGTTTAGTTCAAAAAAGCACAAGTTTTGTGCTTTCCTAAACAAAAGTTTTAAAAGAAAATTAAATGTATACAGAGTATGTGCCTTGCCACCAATTTATGGAAAGTGAACCACACATCCAGCTACACATCAGAACCACCTGAGGTTGTATTTGAGACACAGAAAATCAGGTGATTCCACAAAGCCAAGATACTCTTGTGAAAATTTACAGTAGCCCTAATTTAAGACCAGATTTGCATATGAAATCAAAGTCCAAATAAGTCCCCACATTTTTTGTTTTACGCTTGATGCTTCCCTGGAAAAATCACATCTCAGTGACTTTCATTAAAGTCATTAGTTGCATAGCTGTAACATCAATTGTTATCGTTTTTCAATACATTGCAGAGATAAAGTGTAACATTCTTTGCAACCTGTGTAATGTTAACAGGTGCTGGTTAACACAAAGCAACAGAAAAAAACCTGCAAAAATAAGCAAAAAAAAAAAAAGGCTTTTTACTTTGATTATTCTTATCAGGATGAAAAAGAGCTCTTTAAGAAGATAAATACATCATTAAGAATTTAACACTTCAACTTCTATAAATAGAGACATTTATAAACTGCCTGGGTGGGCTCCAGGAATGAGCACTCTCCAATACTGGTTCAGTTCTTCAAATTCTTGTCTACCACAAGAAATGTCTACTTCCATGAAGTTATAGTAAAATCTATTTATCAGCTACTTACACGAGTTTTAATTTTCAAGAGCCAACTTCAATAACCAAGTTCTGACTTACGGTTCATAAAGATCAGCCTCAGTTTTGGTGGTTAACCTTATTAAGCCCAGCTGCTTGTAGCCAGAACTCTCACTCTGCATCCATGCAGGAATTCTGTAAATATCTTACACAAGGAGGTAATTTTTCCAATTTGAAAAAGACAGCAGCAATATCCACCTAAATATTAATTTCTTGCATTCTCTGGAGGCGTTACTTTCATCCCAGAGTTATAGGGACTGGTCCTTGATGCCAGTCAGTTACAAATGCAAGAATATAATTTTATCTTGGGGACAAAAAGAAAAGAACTGCCAAAAAATGGGTAACTGAATGTTGTGGGTTACCAGCCCCCCTGGCTGAAATGGTCAGGCCCA
This sequence comes from Pachyramphus minor, assembly GCA_013397135.1. Taxonomy (NCBI): domain Eukaryota; kingdom Metazoa; phylum Chordata; class Aves; order Passeriformes; family Tyrannidae; genus Pachyramphus; species Pachyramphus minor. The sequence goes on from VYXB01001055.1 coordinate 23,804, forward strand.
GGTAGATTTCTGGAGAAAAAGCCAATCAAAAGTTTTAGCAACACCTCTGCTAATGACATATTTAAGAAAATGGAAGAGAAGGGGATTTGTGCAGAAGAAATTAAGAAGTCATGGAGTACGAGGGAGGCAGCAGAAGGGCCAAGCCCTCTCCCCCCCGGCCTTGGGCCGGGGGCAGGATGGCATTGAAGTCTCTCCAGCCGGGACGTGTAACAGTGGAGAGACAAACTCCAGACAGAAGCTGCCCACCTGCAACTTGGCTGCAGAAGGATTCCTGCCCCGGCAGAGAGCAGAGGAGGATTTGAGATAACAAGTATTCCAAGGTCAGTTCTAGCAGGAGAAGAGCTGAGGCGACGGGCGAGTTTCCCCCACCCCCTCCAGCAGGGGAAAGACTGAAAGTTGCAAACCCCTGCCACCTTTAGAAGATAACTGGGGTGCAGAGGGACCCCCAGCAGTTAATGAGGGAATTTGTCCCAGAACAGACGACT
>VYXB01001064.1:0-13810 GCA_013397135.1 Pachyramphus minor
ATGGTAATTCCATCCAAATAAAAATTTAGATGTACTACAGCTGTGTTAACGGTAGGAGAAAAAAAGTGATGGCTTACACTAATCTGAGAAATAATTCAATTTTCATGCAGCATATAGAAAAAGTTTTTCCACAAGCCATCCAGCTCTATCCACAATGTCTGCTCTAGTGGCAGTCGTGGTTGCAGTTCACTGCTTTTGGTGAATGAATGTGATGGGGATGTCTCCTTCTGCACAATATAGAAATCCACTGATATTTAACTCAGTCCAAAACCAGCTCTTTCACAGAATGCTCAATACTGGTTGAGGAATATGGACATAAGAGTAATTTTTAACAAACACAGATGATTTGCAAAGCTTTAGCAAAGATTCCTTTGTATTGACAAAGCTAAATCTATACACCACTAGGGCAGAGAAGAGCTTAAAGATGTAGCTCTGTTGGTTAATCCACGCTAGGAAAGAATTTAAAATCTGGTAACAGCTCAAAGCTAAAAAGCACGGTTTATTTGTGAGCGTGTTTCCACTGAACATGATATAAAGAATTATTCTTCCTGTCTAATGTCATCTGAATTAAACAAAGGATATTTTGTCCCTTTATTTAAACCCTGAATAAATATAGAATAATAATAAAATTGGGCATAACCCAAGAGAGGTAAAAGGTATATTCACTAAAAATTCTAGTGCTCCTCCTCATCCCCTTTCTTGAGTCACTTTCACCTGCACCGAAGCTGTATCTGGAAAAACGATAGAAATATAACCTCCTGGAAAGAGTTTGTTTTGCTGAAGTTGGCACGGGAGCACTGGGCAAGGGTTCAATCCCAGGCATCAGTTTAGGATTACATAAGGTCAGTTCTCTGCATTGTTTCTGCTGATCTTTAAGCTGTTAGAAAACAGTCAGCGTGACTTGATTCCTTTGAATGGAAAACAGCACAATCGTTCCATAATGGAAATGGTTGTGCTGATTAGGAAAGTGGTTTTCCACCACGAAAGCAAATATATGGCCACACTTCCATGCAGATATGGAATGTCATGTGCTTACTTATCCTTTTACTTTATATGCAATAAAAAAAATTACCTTCAACTCCTGCTTGCCATGATTTTATGTATGATGTGGACTCAAGAGCTGTTTGAAGACTGGGGTTTTGTGAGAGTCAACAAAAGCTGTCTGTTTTCCTCTGAATTTTCCCTTTGAAGATGACTGATGTTTCAATAGAATTCTACTTATCTTTATCTTCTCGCCAACTCATACAAGCAAATCATCTTTTCATCCTAGTAGCTGAACAGATTGTCTTGAATTAATCAAGTCTGGCCAAGGAAGCACAGTAAATGGGTTTGAGAGTATCAGTACAGGGGAATTAAGGATCCATCTCAGTTCCTTTTCCTACCAGCATGCTTTCCACCATCTATAAATCACAATACTCCATGGAGCGGTACTCTCATGTTGTGCTGAAGGAACAAGAGCACATTATTTGGTATCTTGTACCAAAGACAGATGAGGAGTGTGTAAAGGGTGTAGATAGTATTAATGTATGTGACACCATATTGCAGCAGGAGCCATGGCAGCTCATGATGGGTGGACAGTCTTACAGCTCTCATCATCACTGTTTTATTAAATCTGTTCTTAAGTGGGGATTCAGTCCAGGTCATCATAGTGCTTCTTACTCCTTTTTGACCCATCTTCTAGTATAATGAGCTTCAGTCCCTTTCTCATCTCCCATTATTTATGAAATTTGCAGAAAATTAAATATCTTTGCAGCATATCTGCAGCCCAGACAAGACAGCTTCAAATCAGACAGTGGTCACAAAAAATGTTGATGGTGATTAGTCAAGGGGTACACAGTTACACAGAGCATTCAGTAAGATTGTATTTCTCCAAAAAGCCAAAACTAAGACTGAAAAATCCCAAGTGGTCTGGGCTGCTCTTTTTTTTTTTTAAACGACATAGCTGCCTAACCTCATTTTCTGCTAAGTTAAAACACTGATTATTTGAAATGAAATACTTAATTTTTTTTTTCTTCTGGGAGATATTTCATCCAGTAAAATAAGATCTGCTTCAAAACCAGGAGTTGAAATTCTTGGAAAATGTCTCCACGAACACGATTCAATTTTTTTTGTGTGTAACACAACTCTTTGACTTCAGCTGATTGATTCAAATGCAAACTGCTTGTTTGCCTGAAACCATTTACTGATTTAGATCCAACTTTACAAATAGTTTCCATTCTCCCTGAGTGCACTTTCTGGCAAAGCAATTCCTAGCAGCTCTGTTGGCTCCCATCTTTCTAATGTTTTGACTCTTGAAAACAAAGTATATGGGGACATAGCATAAATGACAGCTACACAAAAAGAAGGAATAAAGTTGTGGAGGAGGTAAAGAATCTTGAAAGAGTTTTATTTTAAATTCATTCAGGTTGGAAAACTCAGGAAGGATGATTCTTATGTGCCCTCATGAGTGGGACAAGGAAGGATTTATTTGAGATCTGAGACAGGCCTTTCCTCTCTGCTTTTGCCACAGTGGTATTCTGTCCAGAAAAAACTGGCATTGAGAAATTCCCATGTATTTAGTTTCTGACAGCAACTGTAGAGACTTCAACTTCTGTCTCCTAGTCTCCTGCTGCAGCTAAGGAAGCCGTTGATTGCCATCAGAGCATCAGCAGCTTCTCAATGGTCCCATGCAGCCAGTGCAGAGGTTACAGGGAATGAAAGCGCTGAGGATGGGCTGGGACAGACGATCCTGCTCCCCTCCACACCCATCCTCTACTTCCCAGCATATGCTGTGCTGCCCCAGTATGTGGCGTTGCATCAGAGGACAACCAACCACTTCAGGGCTGCAACTTAGGAACTTGTAAGGAGAGAAGTCCTCACAGGACATGCAAGAGTCATACTGTATGCCTATCCTTTGCGGGAGGAATTACAGCAATGCAAGTTTTAGCTGTCTTAGTCATGCTTGCACAGAGAGTTCAACAACATCTCTGAGAATCTCCTAGACCCAAAGATCAGCTGAAACATTCAAATCTTCTCCATGTGACTGCTGTTTGGCAAACCTTCCTTCAATTCAATTATAAATTACAGTGCGGGACCAGAAGATGAAAAAACAAGCTCCAACGTATTTAGCAAGGAGCCAAGTCTGGTCTTTACATAACATCTATGACTTGTTTTTTGCAAAATACTTGAAAGCAAAGGTTGGACAAATCAAAGACCACAGAACAGCAGGAGTATCTTTTCTTTTGCCCTGTTCACTGTAATATGCAACTTTCTGACCAAATATTGCTAGAATTGGCTCTTGTTGGCATCAACAGGTAATTAACTGACAAAAAGTATATGCGCTTATGAGATGAATTTCTAATCCTTTATAAAAAAAAAAAGCACTATTGCCTTGCTTCCAAACAAAGGGTGAGAGAGGTTTAGAGAAAGAAAGTGCAGTGCACTCATTAACTAAGAGGATTAGAAATCCTGAGGTACAGACTACTTTGAATAACATTTTTTTCACAATATTTGATAAGCCACATCAACTAGAAAAACATCCTAAATCATAATCCAGCACCAGACTAAGAAAAACAATGGGATTTCCAAAGTATAGGAGAAAAAAATTCAACAAACACTTATAAAGAATGTTTGGGAACCAAGAGTAAAAGTTGTTGAAAATATGCTGTTAGAAAACTACTCTGTTAGGAAGCAGTGATTTAAGGAAACTAAAATATTTCACAGGAATATAAACAACTGCTGGACCCTTTCTTTAAGATTTCATAAACATACAATGCTATGGCCTTGTGTATAAACAAGGAGTCAAAATTAACATTCTGACATAGCAATTTTATAAGACAATTTCTGTGGGCCATATTTTGCCCAGCTGGGGCTAAAAAATAAAATTTGGTATGTTCATATTTTTCACAGAATGAGCACAATAGATAGTTGTATAGGTTTGTTAGCAGTCACTGCCAGCCTGAATACCCATTAGAGATTCTGAAAAAATTGTTCCCTGGGATGGAAAGGCAGCGAAGAGAGGTTTAAATTCTCAGAACTAACCAGGACAAACAGAGAGATTTCTTCACTATGAGGGTGGTGAGATGCTTGGAAATGTTCAAGGATGGGATGGATGGGTCTTTGAGCAGCATGGTCTAGTGGAAGGTATCCCTGCCCGTGGCAGAGGGTTTGGAACTACATGGTCTTTGAGCTCCCTTACAACCCCCCATTCTACAGTTCTGTGATCTCCTAGTCAATTGTAAAAAGAATACCCAGGATTATATGGTCAAGCAACCAACTAGAAACAAAATAACTTGAATTTTATAACATCACCACATCAGATCACCAGACTATACAGTCAGACAATCTGTAAGGTAATCCATATAATATTGTTACTGATTTTGCAGAATAATTAAGCAGAGTTATTGAAACTAGCATGTGCTAAGACTACCACTAATTTTACATGTCTTCCTTAGCTTATACTGTTCTAAGGCTTAAGAATGGCTAAATCAAATGACAATGATACATCTGTGTCCAAATTTCTATGCAGTATATATAGGAAAGAAATTTTAAATTGAAGATGTGGAGAGCTATTCCTTACTGACACATGAAAGCCTCTCGGGGAACTGCATGCAAAATTCAGACATCTATTCCAGTATATGCATCAAGCATAAAAATGTAACTTTTAAATGTTTTTTTTTTCCCATGACAAGTTTTCTACCATTTAATTGCACACATATAATGCAATCTTCATGTATTGCTGTGACATCATATCTGCTTTCATCTCTTAGCCATAGCGTCAGATGATCAGTTCTGCTCCATTTAGGAGCAAAATCTGGACTATACAAGGGGTTGTGCTGACAGAAGACATAATGACACAGTCAAAAGATTTTGGAATGAGCTTCACACTGGAGTTCTTTAACCTACAAATCAACTGAGAAGTCATGGCAACTCAGAGTTCAGACAGGCTGGTTCACCAGGCTCCTAGGCTCCCACCTAGCTATGTATCTGTAGCCTTTCTGTGTCTCTCTCTCCAGCAGTATAGGAATAGCTTACCGTGTCAGAGGGAATTCAGAAGCACAACTACAGTAAAATAGCATGAAATAATGCTAACTTAAAGTCATGCTTGACAGGTTACAGTTCTGTTGAAACTATTTATTTCAATTACTCACACCCTTTGCAAGTAAGCTATTTGTTTTAAGCAATACTTAATCCTTTTCCAGTGTATCTGGGGTGAGCATGTGCTTACACAGGTAAATGTAACACCAGCGTATGCAGGAGGGCCTTTCTAGGGTGTTACAGATTGTGTCTGCATCACCTTGAGGTAACTAGTGAATTAAAGCTTTCTCTTTTGTTCCTAGTCCACCACAATGTAAACCCAACAAAAGCACAGTCTGGGAATAACCAGGATATTTGTGCAGAATACACTTCTACTCCAAGCCAGAACGTCAGCAAAAACCACACTTGCCTTTCCAGAGGGCCTCAGAAACTTAGTTCATCAGGACTTTTGCTATGAAGGAGATAATACAGAAAATCAGTCTTGCTAGTGACAAACCTAAACGTAGACACCCTCCTGCTTTTCTACACTGCAGGTAACTTCATTTCTCTGCCAGACCACATGGCCTGTCACAAAGAGGGGTATGTATTTTTTAAAAAAATTGTGCCATACAAACAGTTCTGTGGCAAGTGAGTTAGTGCATTTAGAGGCATATTTCTAGTCACCTGACGAAATTTGGCCCTAAGGTATTGAATCAATTTATTCACCAATCTAGAGCTCACTGAAAACAACGACACAACACCAAGATGTAACACATCTCTTTGTGTTATAGCAGTTATAATCAAGCTATTGTTCATGCTGTAATCGAGTTTCTAGAAAAGAGGATTTGAAAAAGAGGGTTAAGACTAGGTTTATAAAACTTAAGCATATAACTAATCTGTCTGGGAAAATTCTTAATGTACTTTGCACGTTTTTGAAGCTGTCTGTGACCTTAATGTCAGAGCCACACGCAGAGTCTGGGGGCATGTAATTAATGTCTTCATTCATTAAAAAAAAAACACAGAAAAGTTTATATTTAAAGCTGTCTGTTTGTATGCTAAATATATGTACAAAGGTGTAATGTATATTCTGTGCATGTGTAATAACACAACAACTAATAAAAAAGCATTCGTTAATAATCACGTTACCACTTTACAGAACACCACTGTAAAAATTTCAAAGCCAGGTTTCAAGAGCTCTGCCTGACCTTTCTACCATTAATATGAAGACAAATGGGCATTGACCACTTCTACATCACCAAGAAACGGACACTCTTTTCAGTTGACATTAAGCCATAGAGCCAGTAGGACTATCTTCACCAGCTGATATGCTGCTTTCTGGTTCTCTACTAGTTACTCCAGCTTTATGTTACTTGATCTAGCTGTCTGTCTTAGGTATCACTCACTCTTGATCTCTCTCACTGCTGTAAAAGCCTTCAAAGATAAAATATTAGTGACAATGCTGACAACTGAGGACTGCCTCCAATAATAGATACAGGTTATATTTGTACAGGACAGTGCCATATTGGCATGTCTTGTAGGTGCTGCAGTAACAAGTTTTTGTTTCTTGCAGTGCAGAGTCCATTGTTAGACTCCTAAACTCTTAGTAGTACAGGAGGGCAAATGGCTGCTTGAAAATGACCTTCAAGGCAGTCAGCAAGCACTGGATTTTCCTAGAGTCTCCTAGGAGTTTCTTAGTTTCGTTGACATTTGCTCAATGAACTGCTCCTTAGAACCAGCTAACAGGAAAGCCTGAAAACAAAATCACTTCCTAAAATCCATCTCTGCTTGTCCATCACTTGCTGGGCAAAGGTGGTGATATTAAGTCAATGTGCTTAAAAGTGGGTTGGTTCTCATTTGGCCATACTATTTGATGAACATCACAACTGTCCTATGAAGGTGTTCATTAATCTGTTGATGTGCAAGATATACTCCCAAAATGTTTGGCAGGCTGGGTGATCACCAGAGGAAGTGGTGGAAGAATATATAGGAGAGGATTTAGCTGAGCAGTGTAGAGTTGGGATTCCCATATAAACCGGTGATAACTACCAAATCATTGCAGATCTAAGCCTCTTTCCTCTTGCCTGTGGCTTTCTATTAGGATTGAGTGTTACATAGCCTTCAACTTTTCCCCAAATCCACAGAAACATAACTATCTTTGAGGCTCCAGTCATCTTCCAAGCATGATGTGAATCCTCCCAAGGGTTCAAAATTTACAAGGAAGTGACAGAGCAAGTTCAATCTCGTGATCATTTTTCTTAGACAGCCAGACTAGCAAGCCTGTCAGGGAGCTTTCAGGATTTGACAGAAGGTGAGCAGGAGTTCTGAGCTTTACTTAAATGTTCATCTAAGTACTTCCTTTAATAGCATGTATTTGAATACTACATAAGTCTCTTCTTCAATCATATTCATAGAATTTCTTGGCTTTTATTTTACCCATTGCAGTAACATGCAAGTTCCTGACACAAAGCCTGGCTCACTGTGGAATGGCAGACAAGTTTCAGCATACTGCAAGGTAAACTTTTTGTCTCACCAATCGCTGAGCCAGGAGCGATGGAGCCAGAAGGGTGGTGGAGTGGGGTGGGAAAATGCCTGAAGAAAGTGCAGGGGACACACAAACCCCTTCTCTCGTGCTCCTTCAGTGAGAAGAAAGCCAGGTAAAAGTGGGCTTTTCTTCCTCCTAACAAGCTACAGAGTAAAGAATAACTTTATAATAATAAAAAATAATCTTCTACTTTTACGTCTGCTGGATGCTGAACATTAGCAACATTCTCTTCCCCGATTTCTTCCCTCCCCCAGTTTTTGGCTGTTCCCAGCCTTCTGAGGTTTGACCTGAGAGTTCAGGGGGACTTTCAGGACACTGCTATCACAGATTACTGTGTCATAACAGATCTAGAGTAGGAAAACAATTTCTTCAAAGTGTGAAGTCAAATGAAGAGCTAATCCAAGCTGAGAAAAAGGGCACTGATGTGTTGTATGATTTTTAGTTTTTTTCAGCTATTATTTTAGTCTAATTCACTGTGTAAGGGGAGAGACTGTGTCAACAATTTATGTTTCATACAGACCACTGTTGCAGACATGATCCCCATGCAATTTTCTATTCTCAGCACATCTGGATGAATTGCAAGATAAATCAGTCATTTTGAAAAATTACTACAATTTTCATTAATTTTGCAGTCATTTTTCAGTCATCCACTTAGCATAATGAGTAAAAGACTTCTGGTGAATTGACTAGTCTTCTAGCTTGGTTTTTATTCAGTTGTTTTATGAAATGCCTAAAAGTTTCAAGCAGCTCCTGAAATATCTGGGTTACTAATCCCATAGCCCTGTGAAACCTGAAATTATTATGCTTTCATGGAGAAAAGTGACTGTCTTGGGCTGAAAGAGTCACAGACTTGGCATGACTCCAGGGTCGGCCCCTATGGACATGTCAGGACTGAGCCTGGGCTCTGTGTGAGACTCTTCTCAGGCATTTTTCCAGCGGAGAAGAGTGTTGTGTAAAATGTCACTATACACTTGGCATACAGGAGGAGAAAACAAACAGATGCAAATGTTCCAAAAGGAAGTCAAAGTGTGACAGACGACGTCTTCGCAGTAGTCTTAGCAGAGAAGATAAGCACTGGCTGCTCTTCAATTGCCTGTCAACAGAACTGCTCACATCTCCAACACTGGGCCTGGGAAGCAGTTTTGCCCTTTGCATTATCTGTCTCCCATGCATATGCTGCTTTCCACATGTGCTGGGCACACTGCTCCTTCTCTCCTGGCTTGGGGACATGGTCCCTTTTCTTGACTCCTGAAATCTTCCTGCTGGCCCTTTTCTTTTCTCCTACCTCTCTCTGCCTTTATAGTTATTTCTTTCAGGGTTTCTTTGTGACTTAAATCAAAACTTGTTTATTTATGTCAGAAGATCCTGTATCTTCTATTTTAGTTTCCACATTACATAGTGATTCTGTAGGTTCAGGCCTCTCCACCCCCTTCTGCCACAATCTTCCCCCTTCTCCCATCTTTCCCTGCTCCTCTCAAGCTGTGGAGCTGAGAGGGTCAAATTATAATTCTTACTCTTTTCTTTCAATTGTATTTAAACTATTTGCACACCGTTCTTGGACCAATAATTGATGTATTCATATATTAACTAAGGCTCAATTATGACTTTTATTAGGCTGCTTTACACTCTCTAGCTTCCTCCGCATCCCCAGGTTTCCAGTCTTTGTGAGCTGTGGTAGCCAGGGGCTGGTGATGTATGCTCATGCTGACGTACATTGTGTGTTTTTATTGCCTTGGGGAAGTCCTGAAGTGCTCAACCCACTTTCACTTGCTCATTCTCACTTGCCCACTGTGAGACTTGCAGCCCTCTCACAGTGCCATTTTCCCCAGTATGACTGATAGGAGGCTCAGGCAGCTTCAACAATAAGCAGATCTCTCATAAAGGAGAAACAGAAGGGAACTGCTTCTTCCCAGCAACAAGACACCTCTATGCCAGACCCTCTACATCAGGAAATGCATCTTGGCTTACATCCTGGGTCAGGGGTAGGCAGATGCTTTCCTTACTGCTGCAATTTCCCAGTGCTTCTGAAGCAGCTGGAAAGAAGGCACAGTGCTGTCCAGAGGTGTGGGGGTAGCAGATGCAAGCTGGCTCCTGGTGCTCATCTGAGTTGTTGCAGAGATAATGGAAAGAGTTTTAAAGATCACATCAAATCCTCTCCCTGGGGAAATCTAAATGTGAGTGTAGTTCACATGTACCTACACATTCAGACTTCACAGCAACATGAGTGTAGTTCACATGTACCTACACATTCAGATATCACAGCAACATGTCCAAGTCCTTAGAGCTAACTGTATATAGTTATCTCTGTTCATTAGCTAGGCTGCTCTCTGAATTTGAAAGACAATCATTCAAGTAGGTGGTTGGATGTATAACACTAGAGGCTCCTGCTCCAAGTGCCAGCAGTCTCCTGGAGGGTTTTGTATAACTGAAGGTATGCAAAAAAAGAAATCATCATGTTCTTTGTTTATCTTTCTTCCCCTTTGCACCTTGCCAATTTCCTTTTTAACATTTTATGATTAAGTAATTAGTGTTGACTTAGTTGCAGTGGATTCTTCAGTTGCAGTTTCTTGGCTTATTTGAAAGAGCTCTAGGCTTTAATCTCAAGGCCCAGCCATAGCAATGCACTAAAAATCTCTTCAGAGATGAAAATGCATGTGGTTTTATTTGTACTCTAATACAACTTCACCTTTCATATATTTTTCAGTGCATCAGGTGTATTTAATAGTCTATGTGAACAGCAGAGCACCCTGGAGAAGAATTGTGTTTTCTTTTATCTGATAGCTAGTTCCAAAAGCAAGAAAAATCACATGTTATAAGAAGTAGGAGGCGCAAATCACATTTTAAGTGATTTCAGAAGCCTCACAGACACTCTACCCTGTGCAGGTAGTAACTTGCATCAGGGGCCCATGAGGGGAGGATCCATTCAGAGCTGCTTCAACACACAGCTGTGGACCCGCCACTTCTGGAAGGAGGCAGGGACTTGGTTTAGTAATTATTTGAGCTTTATTGGCCAAGAGAAGAAAAAAAACAAGGAGAGAGGCAGACTTGTGGAATGGAGACCCATGTCACTATATGTAGGCATTAAAAATCACAATGGCTTCTGATCCCTTTTTTCCTCTTCTTCTATTGTCTATTTCTGAATATTGACTGCCTTGAGGTCATGAAAATATTTATTATTCCAGACACAGAGTTTCCTCCTCCAAAATGGGGTTCATACAGCCTTTTGGTTTTCAGTTTATATGATCTTAGAAACATATTTCTCAAGAGAGTAGAGAAGGTCTTATGATACTAAAAAGCTGGCTTAAGAAAGATAGTAGTTATTTCCAAACAAGTAGCAAATTATAATGCTTGTGTTAGACTGAAAAATCTCTTTCATATTTCATTAAACACCACAGGACTGAATCATCTGAGTCAACTCAAGTGGCTCTTCTCAGAAAAGATAAGTGACCACTTATTTCCATTACCACATAAAATTTTCTCAAATGTACCTGAAAGTTATAAATAAAGACCAAGGACAATGAAGAGTTTTCTTTTTGTATTCTTCAGATGGGACAAAGTTGCAATGTAAGTGCTGTGAAGCAAACTGAGAGTCTAAAATCAAATATGGCTTTCAAACAAAATTATAGCATTTATGCAAATTCCTACAATATTTTCCAGGTGCCACATCCAGCCAAACTGTCAAATACCTAACATAATGCAGCTTTGGTCTTTGTCTTTCTACGGAATGTTTCCCCATTAAAGACCTTCTGACTGTTTCTCTTGTTTCTACTGTTTCTAGATTTCTTTTATCCCCTTCGTCAAAGGCACCTTCCCAATGCCATTCCCTCAAGATACAGATTTCAAAACCTCTTCTCTCACTTGTCCTTTCAAAAGGGGTCTTCTGTACAACTGGTCCTAGCAATGTTGCTGGGGGTCATTTCTCGTTACAGAGATTTAGAGTAGATGCAGAGTAGTATCTTGCCTTGTCAGTAATCCTGCTGTGGCATATAGGTAAGTAGTGCTCAGAATAAGTGAGAGAACGTGTCTCTTGTAGACTGACTACAGGAGCATGAAGCCAGATGTAATCATTTCTATGATTTCTATCTTGACTACCAAGCACTGAACACAATGATCAGGTCCTTATTTATCTGAAGATTATTCTTAGGAAAAGTAATGTGTTATTTACTTAATGATGTCAAAATGTTGTTGGCCTTGACTCCCACTGCTATAGCATTTCAAAATGAAGAACTCCTTTACAGATACTGGGTAGGGTCTAGAAAGTCATTTTATACCTTGAAGGTTAATTTGGCAAGAGACTAAAGAACAAAGCTCAGTGAAGGAGACTAAGGACAGTTTTTGATAAAAGCCTCTGTAGATTAGATCACTGCTCTACTTCCACTTGTGACGCTAATGGGAATGAACTGATCCACCTACAAGGACATCTGCCCATTACTAACACAGGCACTTGTATGTTTCTACACTCTTCTCTTTCAGAAGTGAAAGATGAGAGGTCAGGAGATGTCATAGTAGCTCTTTATGATTTTATTTTTCCTCATGTTTCCTTCTCCTGAGGAGGATTAACGAGCAGTTTTAACAAGCCCTGAAGCTTCACAATCACTTGGATTTCCCAACATCTTAATTGCTTTCTGTGGTATGTATCAGTGAGAGCATGACAAGGCTAAAATTCAACCTGAAATCCCATGAGTGTCTACAGATGTAGGAATCTGATTGAGATGCAGGGCACAGCTGTACCCTTTCCACTGGGTTCTGCCAACACCCTAAGCCAAACACCCTGAGTTTTGGAGAGATCATAATCAGTCAAGATTTGCATCCAAAATGTGCAGCTCAAATCCACTTTTGGTCTAAAATATGACAGGCCATGTGCCAGAGGACACATACCTAATTACCAGGCTGTGTTGATTATTCCTTCTTCTGTACTTTTCTCAGTAAATTTAGAATAAATTATATCTTTGGCAAATTACACAAGGAGATTATTATACACATAATTAGATGTTTACCTCTCATTTTCTTCATGCAATAGTATCTAGTGCAGATTACAGGACCTCAGAATAATTTTCCCAGGGTTACATCCAGTGAAAAAACCAAAACAAAGCAAAACAACAAACTCAACAATAAGGTTTTGGTTAGGGGAATATTTACACCACATTCAGCTTTTTTTCCTGCCTTTAATATGAAAATGAATAGTATCAGGGGATAGTGTCTCAGCTACTTGCAATCCATTGGAAAATTCATATTAGAAGAGAAAATACATAATTTATTAAATGCATTGCTTAAAGTGAGAAACTTGAAATTGAGTTTAGTGAGTCTGGGGAGTTGAGGTTATACTTGGCATAGGCTACTCAGTCTGCTAAATTATTCAATGTTAAGACTGCCAGTGGGAATAACAAGAAAACAGACATAGATTTCAAAATGTTTTCATTTGATTGGGAAGAAAAAGTTTAAAAATGAAATAGCTACACTCAAAAAAATATTTATTCCCTCCTCATTGAACAACTGTTGATGGATGACTGCAGCTCTGCCTATGAAAGGAATACCCACGTGTATTCACTTAGTAGCACTTAAACAAAATGCTATAAGAGACTCTACTGTCCATTAAACTGGCACAAACATTAAATATAATTAGAAATTTCTTCCCTTTGCAACCTTTTTTTTTCAAAGTAATTCAATAATACATATATGTTAGAAGATAGGGACAATAGGCAGTCACATTGCTAAAGTTTTTCACACCTGTTTGAGGAAATCAGCTTAAAAAGAAAATCTCTGTAGGGATTGATCTTTCACCATAAAATCAGTTCCCTATGTTAGAAAAGCACTCTGATTTCCTTCAGAAATTGAAAGACTTGTGCAAATAGTGGTAATTTTTCTTTAGTTTCAAATGCTATCAGGGGAAAGTCTGCTTTAATGGAAACTAAATCTGGCTTTTTGTAGTCTAAGTATCAGATTACTTAGTATTTGAAAGATTTCTTTTATATATATATATATATATATATAAAACATATATATGAAGAAAAACAATTTCTTGGCAACACATATCTTCAACCACCACAAAGAAAGAATTGTTTCGGGAACTGAAGTAAAAAACCTTATTTTGTCAAATTCTACTTTCTTTTCTTCATAACTAATAGAGGGTAACTCCCCTTGATAACAGCAGGCTCTTTTTCTCCTCATCTCAAGGTTGGGTAAGACCTCAGGAGATAGGAGAAATCAAAGTAACTAAGAGCACAGTCCATCTTACCTAAGCTGAGTCACACTGTTTAGTTGGAACCAGGAATT
>VYXB01001064.1:13822-61802 GCA_013397135.1 Pachyramphus minor
AACCAGGAATTGCTAGCAGGGGACAAATATGAGCATCTGAATCTTGAAGCCTTTCATTCCTGTTAATCTCATTTTTCCTACACCGTACAATATTCTACCCATAGCTCTCCTGTGCCTTACAGCCACCACCTTCTTCATTGAGAAGGGATGAAGATAGAGTCTCTGCCCATGCTTTCACTTTCACTGGTTCTTCACTTGCTCGACAAAACATAATCCATAATACTCCAAAACTGAGGAACTGAAGGTAGCACAATGACCTCTTGGCAAAGCACCAGGAAGTCTAATAAATAATAATAATAATAATAATAATTTTTAAAAGTAGTAAATTCCCATGTCCTTCAAAGTCTGAGCATGGTCCTCCACACTCAGCCTTCCATGCAAATGTAGAGTGATGAATCACAGGAGTACAGCATTCAAATATGGGCAGAGCAAGCCAAAGCCTCCACTGGAACAAATCAAACCCTGAAACAAAGCCATCAGGGTGGACCTGCATGTGGACCTTGATCAGTGAGGACTTGCTATACGGCCAGGTACTAGCACCTTATACTGACTAAGAAAAAGTCAGTACTGTATTTTACATCTGCCCATTTGATCTTATGACACCTGTCTTTATCTTTGGATAAAACCAAATGGATTCACTGACATCATGGCAAGACAGTGCCAGTGTGTTCATTCACAGAGAGCTAAGAGAGCAAAGCAAAAAGCTAATTTCTGGACACCCACTTCCTTAAGTTGTAGGAAATAACTGACTTTCACAATGAGACAGCTTTTCTGAGTTTCATATGTGTGTACTTTTTCTGAATCACTGGTTTTGACATTTCATTTAATAAGTCATAAATTTGTACTGCAATTGATTGGTTATCATCAATTTTTCAATAATATTTATCTATTTTATCCATCATCAGGTTTTGGTAAAAAAGGCAAATGCTCTTTGTATTTTCTTTGATTAATTTTATCAACAAGGGCAGCAGTTTTCAGACCTAGAAACAGTACTTTTGCAGATTAAAAGGCTGTGGGAAATTTCTAGTTTTGTCCAAGGAGAGACATTCTAGACAAGGAAGAAACCAGTAGAATGATTTGAAAAAAACCCACAGAAATATCCATTTAATCAACATGCAAAAGTCATTTGGAAGAAAAAGATCTGCATTCTTAATACAAGCAAATTCAAGCTAGCTGTTCTTATGTTTAGATAGCTCATGAAACACTGATTAATAAATTGCAAAGCTTTCTAAATATCTTTCTATTTAGCAATATAAGGCACATATTTCAGCTTGATGATGATAGATTAGAAGTATGGAACAACAAATACAACTTGGAATTTTTTTTCACTCGAGGACATGAGAAATATCCACATATTTCTGACTAATAACTCTGGCCACTTCTATGTCTCACTCTTTTCCAGTCTGTGAAGGGCTCTTAAATATGCAAATGCAAACAAGAAATAAGAAATAGGAAAGGTCTGGCTATACACAGAAAAGTGGATATCTAAGAATTTTTAAAAAAAAAAAATATAGCAAACTATAAGTTACAGCCTATTCTGGGGCTATTAAATTCATCTGCAGCTTTTCCATCAGCCTCAATGACCTTTGGATCAAACCACTGCTTCTGTGAAGAGCAGAATTCTCATCTCTTACAGAAACTGCCTATTCAACCCAAAAGCCAATCTCCCTGTGCTGTAGCCCTCTCGCACCTGGTGGGGCTGAATTCAGACCCCACTTCAGTCAGCACACCTGAGCCGAAATCCAGCCTATTTAGCAAACAGAGAACATTGTTTATTAAAGCAGATATCTCCCTTATAATGCAAGCGTTGTGTGGATGGACTCTGTCCAACTCTCCTTTGAGGCCAACTGACTGGAATCAAATTGATCCCTCTACTGCTGCTGCTCTGTGACAGCCTGGCAGTACAAACCAGCTGAGAATTCAAGTGACCACTTGAAATATACTTGGCCGAGATATTAATGGTTACAAAGGGGAATGGGCAAGGTAGTGTGATCTACCCAGCACAGTTGTTTTAAGGTAGGGTTATGACCTCTAAAGCTTTTTTGTAGGTGACTCCTTTGCTCTGTGCAACAGTGAGAACAAGAGACTGAACAGTGGACAATAGCTTGCATATGTCACAGGAATTTTTCCAGTGTATTTCCTGCTCTGTAGGTGAAATAATTCACTCTGATTTCCCCAGCTGCTTTGCAATTCTATAAAAGGAAAAACCAATATGGAAACAGAATGTTATGGACAAGATGAAATCAGTGTTATGTCCTTTTGCAGTCCTTTCCAAATACAAAAAAAATTAATGGTGTGGTTCAGTGGCTTTTTGTTTGGTTGTTTTTTTTTAAAGTAAAACAGCTCTCAAAAAATTCTGATAATTCAGAAATTACTTGAGTCTTCCACAACTTGAAATCTTTTAGCAACTTAAATGTAATCTTTTTAGCAGGAACTTTTCCTGAGCAATTCTTAAAGTGCTTTTTTTTCTGAAATGCTTTTGAAAGTTTTTTTAATTTTTTAAGTGAACTTACTCAAACTTGAAACAAATATAGGCTGCTATTCTGAACAATCTTTATGTTCTTTTACTGTGTAATGAAGTAACCCCTAGTGCTTACCAAGAACCAGATGAACTTAAATGAAAAATAATATGAGCTGTTCAGTCACCTCAGCTTAACTGAAAGAAAGAACTTACTTTCTGTAAGTATTCATCCATTTGGAAACATACAGTTCAGTAGGTAAATGTATACATGAGTCCTCATATTAAATCACCATCCATGACTCCTGTAATTAACAAATTTCCAGTAGTTTCCTATACCATCCATACTGTTTTCATCTTTTCCCCGTAGCCCTGGAAATCATGCATGTTTCATTTGTAGCTGGTTCTTACTAGTGTGCAAGTATCTCAGCACTTCACTAGGTCACATTTCTCCTTACTGACAGTTATACACTTCCAGCAGAAACCACAAGATCAAAGCAGACTTCTATCTGCTGGGTAGTAACACAACTTTTTTGAACAATTTGAAAACCTAGAGGCTTTCAGAAATCATTCAACTTTCCCTTTCTATCACTGCATTTGCTGTTTTTTTCAGAAAGACAAGAAAGGCTGGGGTCTTCCCATAGTTTGGTTTCTTTGTGTATTAATTAGCATGCTTTAGCTTCACATTTTTAGTGAAATATTAGCATACTTTGTCTTGGGAAGATCATTCAAAAGCATAAATTAGAAACATTGTGTCACATCTGATCCCTGAGCTCAAGAGAGCATAATAATTGTGCTGTAGAAAATTAACTCCAGATTTCTGAGTATTAGTTGTATTTATGACTGTCTGTGTATTGACAGCTTTAATCACTATAGTGCAACTGATGGTATCACCTGAATCAAAATGAGTTGTGATATATGAAGCCAAATTGTCATTTTGGCACTTCCATGAGACTAAAAACTCTAGCAGTTATACCTCACTGATGGTTGCACCAGCAGGAAAGCAGGCTTTGAAGGGTTCGTAGGTATAATGTCATGCCACCTTCTATCAGTCATAGAAGTTAGAGCCAATCTGATGCAATGTGCAGATGGCAAAGGACCCTTACTGATCAGCACAGAGTAGGAAAACCTGCAGGGTGCATTGATCTTTTTTGAGTGCTGAGACTCCTAAATTAGAGTTACAGCTGACCCTCTTGTGCTTTCCCTTCAACTAAACTAGTAGAAACAGAATATATAAATGCATAAATATATGTACATGATAATATTTTTATGTATTTCCTGCCAGGAGCTAGATTTTCCTCTTCTGTGTACTAATTTTTGTACTCTCTCTCTCTCTCTGTCTCACACACACACATGCCCTAGACTGTAATTCATCAATATTTGGAGGAGCCTTAAGTTTGTTGTGTTTGTCCATGTCCTACCATTACAGTAAATATCCAGAGCTTGCATTTCATTTGTGAAATGTAAACAACTGTCTTAAGAGTGATAAATATAGGATATATCCTACAAACTAATGCTGAAATTTCTTTTAAAATCAATTTTATTAAGAAAAAATAGTTTAGCTCTCCTCAGATACCTCTTCACAATGATAACTTTACAAGACATTTAAGGTAAGAGATAAACAATTAAACACATTAAAGAAGACAAGTTTTAGGTAGTTTGTCTGTCTGACAGCTGCTTTTTTGTCCTTGTACATGTGCTGTAGCAACACCACTCAACCATGTGTCTCTGATACCCAGTGATTGTGTTCCCGGCGCTCCTGGTCCTTTGGCTGGCATCATGTGGCTCTTCATAACTCAGCCATCGACTTCTGCTGGATGATGGCAGCACTCAACACTAAACACGGAGTAGTTCAAACAGCTCCTCTGGCAGCAGGGTGCCTGGCCCTTTGCAGTCATGCCTTCAAGCCACCACGGTACAGACCGCGGCAATAAAAGTCCAAAGGAGGGAATGGAGCCTCCACATCACAGCCCCATGTAAAGGGCGCTGCAGCTTCCTGTCTCATAGGAGCAGCCCACTCCGCGACCCGTAGTTTCTACTGTCTGCACGGCTGTCTCTGAACCTCCTGCAGCAAAACAAAACGGCACTGGAAGTGTTTCTCTCTTCCTTTTGTCTCACCACTTTGCTTCCACAGGGACTCTCTGAACTCATGTGCGCAGCTGAAATTAATACATTCAGAGTCTCTGCAAGAAGACTGGGGAAGTGGAGGAGGTCCAAGTGGATAGTGTGAGTATTTGCCACTGACACACATAAATCAGAACTGCTGTATCACTCTGTTGGGTGTCTGAGGCAGGATCAAGGACAAAGGAACCTAAATTTGTGACCCTCTGCTCCCATCTTTCATGTGGTCTGGTCCTCAGATTTGTATCAACAGCCCCATTCCATAAGTAATGGCAAATGCCAAAGAGAGAAAGGCATACCTTTCTGCAGCTCATCATAAACCAGGATGAATTATAGGCAGGCTGCAAGAACTTGTTTATATCTATCTAACTGAGCTTCAGAACTGGTAAAGGCAAGATAAGAAGGGAGGGAGAAGGGGAAGGCAACTGCAGTAGTGAGCACTACACTCAAGTAGATTTCTGATGCCACGCTGTTGCAGGAGCAGCTTGGCACCAGCTGGTCTGTAACCCAGCAGAATATCATTCTGGTCAAACAGCTCACTGCTGCATCTGTATCACAGGCAAGAGTTTGGCTTCTGGATTTCCCCTCTCCAATGCAAGGCAGATATCAAGAGAAATGGGGAAGGAGACATGCCACTGTCTCCTCCAAACAGTCTTTCTGAGAAAGTCTATCTTCTTGTGCACACACAGAGGCATACCTCAAAGGTGAGTGGGTTTTAGAGGATTTTTTTTGCGAAGTCACTCTTACTATAAGCCTGGAGAGCTTCCTGCTGGAAGCTTTTGCTCTAGCTTTAGATCTCTGGCACACTGGTGTCTGTGAGAGACCTATGCTAAATGAAAGAGGACCAGCTGAACACTACACATACAAGCATCTACACTGCTTAAGTGTTATCTCAGTCCAGTTTGGATCACTGCAATTAGATTTCTCAGCACAGTTTGAATGAGAGCTCACTCAACATGTTTGTCTCAAAAGTTTTAATGGATGCTCTCAAGTTGTCTCCCCTGTCTTACATGGTTCTGCAATAGACTTTGTTCTCTGCAATGGTTCATAGCCTCTAGCCTCAAGCTATAGTGTGCATGTCCTCAGTGTCAGGGCACAAAAACACTAGCTGGACGGGCTGCAAAACAACTCTGTTATTATTTCAATCACTTTGAACTGAAAAAAAAATTAACCCTCAAAAAAGATAATCATTATGTCTTAAAGCCTGAGACATAACCCATAAGACCCAAAGAAACTTGGGACCAACTACTACAACATATGCATGTAGCTAATCAGCTCTAGAAACACTGGAATGGAGCTGTGTGGGTGAAGGACATTCCTATGTCTAGGAATCACTTTGTTCAGTCTGCAATACAGCCACATAGAACCCATCCTTGACATCATGCTGTAGTATGTGGTTCTGACTGTTCTCTTATCATTAATAAGTCTAGGAACTGTTGTCAGTTTAATTTACAAATTATAGGAATAAGGCATAAATTATGTGATGGGCTTACTGAGAACCCAGCTCAGGACTTTTGCACTTAACTCTCACCTAGCTGCTCTCTTATTTTGCCTGGGACTTTGAATGAACATACAGGCTTTAGAAGGGGCATTGACAGAGAAAAGGGAGATCTGCTCAAAGAGGGAGTTCTGGTCTTAGATTGTGATAGAAAAAGCAAATTTTTGTTTGCAAGTAAAGAGAAGATGATGAGGTCAAAAGTTTTGATACTGATCAAAGAAGAAGATAAGAGCTTTATGATAAATTTATTGTAGAAATAAAAAAGTTGAGAAGGTTTTCTGAGGTAGAAAGCCTAAAGTTGACTCAGTAAGTCACTGTGCTGATTTACATTTCTAAAAATAACCATCATGTCAGAACATAGATTTGGCCCACTGGGAGAACTTATTAGTCAATCCTGTCTGGTATTCAGCCTGGATAGTAACAAGTAGCACGTGGTGATCAAATAGAATAACAGACAAAACGTGCTGTCCTTACCCAATAAGGCATTGCTACACATGGAATGAAGCATTTCTTTCCAGCTCTCACTGCTGAAGACTTTGTGCCTTCAAGTATCAGGCTGAATTATCCTTATCTCCTGCAAAGCTATATATATTATTTTGTTCTTGTAAAATCTGGCATTAAAAGGGTTTTTTTTTTACACATTAACCTTAGGTTGATTGTGAGGGTTGGAACTACCAGACTTTCCAACAACACAATATTCTAAAAATACCACAGAAAACCTTGACCGTCCATGTGGAAAGCAACAGACACTCAAACTCTTGGAACAAGGTGTAAAGTTTGCTTTCAGGTAAGTTATGGTGTCATGATTGCAGCAAGTCATCTGGGAGCAAAGCTGAGCAAACAGAGCTGGTGGCAGATCTGTTGATCAGATGATAAGAATGAGTATTTTCCAGACTTCCAACTTATCTGTACTGACAGATTCTGGCATCTCCATTGTGTGTGGTCAAGAGAGTCATTGCCCAGGGTGATAGATCAGAACTAACTGAGGCATATCATCTACGAAGCAGCAAAAAGTATCCAGCAGTTGCCTTTTCTTTCCAGTGCTAATAGGTTTCTATCAGAGCAGAAAAACCAGGCTCATGAACTCCTGAATCTGTATTTGTACTGAGGAAACACCGATGACAAACTGCTCTTCAATATTTTTTTCCTGATAACAAAAGCTGCCTGAAAATTACGTGAAGAAATAGCTTGCAGGCAGAAATGGATGGCATTAACTAAGACAAAACACAACCTTAATTTGTTCCTTGGACCCTGTGCATCTCTTTAAGATTGTAAATTGTTTTAATACTCAGGCAGTACAGACAACCTCAGCTGTAGAGGCCAACTGATCATGTTCTCTAATGATATCTAGGCAAGGACAACGCATGCAGCATCACAGTGCTTTTTGAAACATACATCTCCAAAAAAAAATGAAACAGCCAGAAGAGAGGCAAGTAGTTAGATAAACCAATGCCCCATTTTTTTCTTTTTGTTTTTCAATTTAGCACCAGAAATACTGAACAAGGACAGCTTAAGAAATATTCATGTCACCAGTATGGCTCTGGGTGGGGAAGAAAAGGAGTACACAACCAAGAAAATGGTATCTATCGTGCTCACTGGTTTTTAGTATTTGTTTTCCAACTCTGCTAATGACTCGTGCTATGTCTGTTTCTGTTGTCAGAGCTGCACAGTTTGGAATTGCCTTGAAGTCACTTTCAACATTCAGATTAGGAAAGTGACAAAAGTACATATATTTTCTCAGCAAGTCACGTTCCCTGGCAGCCCTCTAGCCTAGTCCAGAAGCTATCCATATTTATCACCATCTCACTGAAGTTGTACTGCTTCCAAAGGAGCTCTTTGCTTTTGTGCAACAGAGCTGTCACTCCCTCAATATTAGTAACTCCCAAATGAGTAGCTAATATCTCCTGGCAGTGATTCCAGGAGGCCTGGATGCTACACAGTCATAATCATGTTCTTCCAGAAAATGAAGGGTTTGCTATTGTGGTTAGCAGAGGGGACCCCTTCCTGACACTCCTTCCAAACATGTTGGCTTTATTTTTAACTTCCATTTACTTTAGTTTCGTCTTTGGCACCAGAGCTAAAGCTGATCATCGCCAGCTAAAAGTGTCAATGCCTAGATAGGCACTGATTGGGAGTCTCCAAAGTGCACCACTCTTCAACTCACAAATCACTGGGAGTTAGGCACTGCCAGGTGTGCAAAGTTTAGATATTTAACTTCTATTTAATTCTGTTTTGGGGCTCTTAAATGAATCCTGTACACCTCAGAGGCTCCAGCCTGCTGCCACGTGTAGGAGTGGGCTGCAGTTCTCCTGGTTCTGAGGGAGATCATAGAATCACAGAACCATAGAATCATAAAATACTAGATAGGAAGTGACCTCACAGATCATCTGGTCCAACAAAATCTTAAAAAGTCCAGTGTTGGGGAATCCACAACTTCCCTAGGGAGATTATTCTAATGGTGGATTGTTCTCATTGTAAAAAATTTTCCTCTTATGTCCAGTTGGAATCTTCCCAGAAGTAACTTGTATCCAATACCCCTTGTCTTTTCTACATGATTCCTTGTAAAAAGGGAGTCTCTATCTTTGGAAATGCTCAGAAACAGCTATGTAGTTACACAGCTGAGTAGGGAAGCAATTTGGTCTTTCAGGTTCCCTTCCCTTGGCTTTCACACGTCTCAGTCCAGGGATGTCTTATGGCCAGACCACTGTAAATTAGCACCCACCATGCTAAGTTTAGTGACCTTTTAAGTTTTTCAGAGTTGTTGTCACATGCCATTTTTTCCCCAATCTACACAAGTGTTGCTTTGTTTCCAAAAGCACCCAAATGCACCTGAAAGTCTGTCCCTGGTTGCAAGTGAAAGATCTATCTTTTTTAAAATTTGCTCATTTTCACTTAGATGAAAATCGTGCTTTCAGCTACAGCTTCACAGTGGATTATAGGACAACTTCAGAACTGTAAACAACAATATGTGTGATTTGAATTTCTCAGTTCCATGCATTTGTAATTATTTTTTTGTTCATCCAGGACACCTTACTGCCATCATGTCAACTATTAATAGTATTATTCTCTCTCCATGAGCTGCATGGCATACTTCAGGAGCCACAGAGGATATATCTGCAATGATTACATGCTCGTGTTAGAAGCTCTCTCTCCTGCTTCCACAGAAACAGCACAGCAGCCTTGAGAAAGTGGTTTAAACATAGCCATAGGCCAAATTCCCTCCTGTGGTAACCATTAAACTATAAAGTTAGTCCAGGCATTCATTTGGCCTTATTTGTCAGCAAATAAGCAAAACCTCTCTCTGCTTCAGTCTAGAGGAAACTGGTGGCAACATGCCATCAGCAGCTGACTAGTATGACACTTGGTCCAGAAATGGGGTGAGTGAGGTTATCAGGAGATAACTCAACATCATTGTCACCATTTAGTCACCATCTTCCCTGGCTGGGTTGCCATGGAGTTGTAGCATATACTACACAAATAACAACGTTATTTTAGGAAAACTATGCAGTGAACTTCTGTGCTTAGTCCACCAGGTTCCTTACATGCTGATTGCTGGGATGCTAACTAACTGGAACTTACAAGTTTGCAATTGCTGGAAAACCCAAAAGTTCACATTTTGCCAAACTTCATGATACACCTCTATGGCATGGGTAAAAGACATAGTTATGCATGACCAATATTAGCTGAATATTCTTAGGTTGTATCTGTGGAAAATTAACGTTTCCTCCGATGTGCTTGACTAGCTTTGTGCCATTCCTCTGGCGAGAGAGACAAAATTACAAAAGCTTTTTTTTTTTTTTTGTTTCCATGTGCCATAGTCAACACTGTTGTATGTTATTAGCCTGTAGCACAATTTCTAAAATTGGACTTTCCATTGCTTGCAAGGCAGACTAACTGTTTTCTTTTTGGAAAGGCTCTATCTGTTTCTCTCTGCCGCCCTTCTCCCATACCTCTCCAAAACATGTGTTTTCAATTTTTTTCATTTACGTGTAAGAAATCACTGCTGACAGACATTTTTCCTTTGCATTTTTTCTCTCACTAACCTTCTGAAAAAAATAAAATATATATAAGGAAGAGAAGTCAAAGATGGATTCACTGATATGATAGAAGAGAGAGGAGGAAATAAAAAGAATAAATAAATTCCTCAGTTCAAATGTGAGTCTACCAGACTGCAAATCAAAGATTTACTAAAATCCGGAAATGTTCAGGTCGTTTTTCCTTTTCCGCTTTAGTGCTTCGAGGTGCAGTCTGGAAGACTTGGTGCCAAATAATTGTGAGGAAAGTGGTTGTTCCCAGTATCTTTAGTTGGCACCAGAAACACCAGTTCTAGGAAGTCTCCCAGGGAAGCTGCTTTTTATACCTCCACTCTAATTTTAGAGACAAGACAGTTGGATACTGTGAGCATTCATCCACTTTACAAGAGGCTTCTGGAAACTGAACCTGCCTAGAGCCTTTCAAGGGTCATGTGTGTCTCCCAGAAGTTCTGGATTTCAAGGGATGATCTTTAAAAGCATGGATGACTCCTTATTACCCCATTTAAAGTGTCTGCGACATAATCAAGCTCCAAGTTAACAACTATGGGAAAGAGTTTCTAGAAATTAATAGTGTCTGTGAGCATGAAAAAAAAAAGGACAAGGACATCTCAATTTCTGAGGCTTAGTCTAGCAGACGAGGCTCACATTTAGTGATATGGTTACTCCAAATGGTACTTACTAACTACAACCAACAAAAAGGGACACATTTTATGAATCAGTATTCACGTCTGTGATCTCTGTGGACTGTGTTAGCTTGGTCCCCCAGTGTAACTCCTATATAGCTGGTGATCTTTGTCATGAGTCTGGCTGGCCTCCCAGCAACACCTACTTCCATCTGAACTGAATGCCATGAGATCCCACCCAGAGAAGTAAAGCCTCCCCGGGAACAATGAGTAATTCTTGGGAGACGCCACTGGTAGCCTACTGCCCTGGCACGGGAAAGCTGATAACATCTCCCGAGCCTCAGCAGCCCTTTGTGTCAGCAGACACAAGTGGGATGTTCCTTCTTAAGCTTTCCAGAGTCAGAGGAAGTAGACCTTGAAACACAATGCTCATTGAAATAGACTTTCATCTGGGGGATCTCGCAGCGTAAGTACGCTCCATGATGTGCTTTCCATCTGCAGCTGAGGCCTCCTGATGCATTTCCTCTGTTTGTTCCAGAGGGATGGATGGCAGCACCTTAAAGCAGGCACAGATTGTACTGGACAGTGGGCATTATTCTGGGCTGCGGAACACAGTAGACATTAGTAATAACAGTATCCTCAGGAGCCTCTGGTGGAAGTGGATGACATGGCGAATTACCTCCTCTTTCTTGTTCCCTGTCCATAAGAATAGCACTCTCATTATAGAAGGGTTTAAAAGCATTTCACATCCAGCCATGGTGATGTGATGTGCTCTGTTTTTCAGAGTTTCTCTTGGAAAGGAAAGGCCACCTAAACTGAGGATGCTAAGGAGTTTAAGATCTGGAGAGCAATATCACTTCAGCCAACAACTAAGACCCTGTGAAAGCAACTCAGCCCAACAGTACTTTTCTTGTCATATGGCCACAGACCAGTCTTCAGGCTGTGACTTTGCAGGATTTCTGGTTATTCGTGGAATCTTGTAATTAAGACTAGGCTGGCTGCAAGTGTGAATGGGTACCCTATGAGTCTGCCGTGTGAACAAGTGTATAATCAAACATGGGAAGATAAGGACAAAATGTAGCCATTTCAGAAAAGTTAATGTTCTCATCAAATCCTATGGAATAAATCCCCTTTTCTGCTATAGGGTCCAATGCAAAGGCACATATGCTCTACTTAATTGGCATCTTCCTACCAGAAGTATTTCAGGAAGCCTCAAACGGCAGTGAGATGAGACTAGTATGGAGGAACTGGAAGTAATTTCTTTTCCATAAATCGATTACTGAGCCTTAGACTTGAGCCCATCATATGGATCACAAGCACAAGGTTTTGGTAGTTGGGGATAGCTCCACTACTTAGTCACCTTGAAAGGCTTAAAGAGGGAGGAAAAACTCATGATCAAAATTCAATGATCAAAAATTCATTGAGCGTGTGTGGGGATGGTGTATTGTGTGGGAGGAGGAAATTATTACAAAAAAAAAAAATAGCATCGTGCCCTTAGAGTCCACTTTGGTAACAAAATCCATTTTTAAAATTCCATACCTAATAATATTTACTACTGGCAGATCCCCTCTGTGCCGATTATTCAGGCACTTTACACACCATCCAGTCTGAAAGAGAGAAGAATGTCTCTTTTTACTCTTGATCACTGGTCTAGTGATCTGTCTGGATCTAGACATCATGAGGCTTCCTGGGTGGGCTTGAGCAGTGGGGTGAGGCTGAGCTGGGGCAGGGACACAGCAGGCAGGGCAAGCAGGCAGGCAGGCAGGAGGGCAGTATGATAAATAGTGTTTTAGTATGACTGTGTCTTTTAAAAGTAAAGCATATCTTTAAGATTGGCACTGATTAGAAAGCAGCCATGTCACTTCCAAACATGCCTAATGCTTTTCTGGGGCTTTTTGGATACTCTGTGTTAAAAGAAAGTACTTTGTGTTGGAAGGCTGAAGATCTCAGAGATACTTAATGTATTAATTCTTTTGATTCCTGACTCTGTACAAAGACTTGCTGTATTTTTAAATATTCTCAATGCATCTCTGAAGAGATATCTGCCCAAATCCCAAATCGATTCTTCTAGGAGTGAGCGCAAAAAAGGTTTGCACTGGCACTTGGGAGTGTACCTGAAGCAGACTAAGGTAAGATTTCCTGGCAATGATTTACAAGGAGGAATATAACATCTTATGTCAGTTGTAGCGTTGTTATTTATGCAGTTCCAGCTTCAGCCATCCTCCCACAAACTTACCAGACTCAACAGCTGCTTCTACTTGCTGTCATTTAATGTGGTATTTAAAGCACAGTGGAAATTAAATCATACAAACATCACAAATGAGACCAGTTTATTAATCAAAAGTCTAGAGTGTCAAACAGAGTAGTTAAAGTGTAAACATGATATCATGACCTTTGGTACCACTGGAATTTATTTATTTCCATAGAGAACTGCCTACAGCTTTAGTCAAAAAGTACCTTAAAAGAAGTCCTGTCACACAGGGACTATCATCCCTTGGCCTCTCCTTTTCTTTTAGGTGATAGCAGTTTGAACCACTTCATGTAAAATTCACTGATTAGGTAACACATTTCATCAACATGGATCTCAATTGCTATGTCACAGTGCTGCATCTTTAGTAATTTGCATATCGTCTGAGATTATCTGTAAAGCACCATGGTGGGACAGACTAGTCACAGCCTTGGATTGGGCAAGCAGTGAATAAGCAGAGTAATACCAAATGTGAGTGTCACTAGATAAAGTACGTCAACATAAGTACAGTTTAAATATTATAATCCTAAAGCAGCTTAAGTCCCTAACTGCCTCCACAGACACATAAATCCAACATTAAAATCTGAAAAATCTTAGCTCTGCTGTTGATTAAGTCTGGAGTTGCTTAAATTCTTCATGATACTTGTGTTCCTCATGGGGCATAAGCCAAAACACCCGGGCAGCGTTGAGTAGCACAGTGGCACCAGCTGAGCTCCTGGGAAGAGGAAGAGACTGAGGCAGCTTATGGAGCAAGGTTTGCTTTCTTCTGCAGTTTTCCAGCCACTTAGCTAAGCTCTGCTGCTTTGCTGTCCCCTCTGTCTTTTCCTCCCTGGTTGCTGCATTGGAAAGATGAGGGAGGGAACTTTAATCGGCTTTTCAGTGTCCTTCCCCCTTCTGTCCTTCCACGTTCAGCCCTGCTCAGAGCTCCTTTGGAAAGAGCAGGCCTTCCCAGCTGAATCAAAAAGAATTGCAAACACCTCCCTAGTAACCTCCCCCTACCCTAAGCTGGCTGCGGTGTTTGTGGTTGTCTTTTTGCCTCTGTGCGTTCGGTGTACATCGGTTTAACAAAACTAATGGTGTGCACTTAAGCCTGCAATTTTTCTTACTCTCTGGGAGGCTGTTTTTGTGCTTCATTATGCTCCCCGCATCCCTATTCCTGAGTCAGTAAAGGCTGAAGCTTTCAAGCACAGTATGCTTTTGTTAAGGAGCTCGTCCTCAAATTGACATCATTCCATCTAGCATTAATTTAACATCTAACTCATCGATAAAACCCGTTTACAGAAAAAGGCTGGAGAGGGAATCTACATTAAAAGCACTAAAAATAAAAATTCCTTCTTAAACTGGGACACCTGGGAACAAGCCTACAGAATCAACAAGAAACAGAAGGCCACATCCCAGGTTCACTGCCGAACAGCAGTCCCCAAAAGTGCCTTCTGGGCTGGCCCTGTGCCCTCGAATCCCGTGTCCCCTGGCAGCCACGGCGCAGGAACAGCACGGCCCCTCGGGGTCCCTGCCTGCTGCCTCCCCGTCGCCCGTGACGCATGGACCCGGGTGCAGCAGGCCAGGGAGTGGATTGGTGAGAGTCTGAAGAGCCCTCGGGAGCTTTGCCTTACGTACAAAAAAAAAAAAAAAAAAAAAAAAAAAACGGGACAGAAAAAAATAGAGGCAGGGGTTTGGAGTCCCTAATCAGCAATGATTGCTTCCTGTGCAGAAGTCAGCTGTTTCCATACAATAGCCAAACTGTTCAGGCTCCAGGCGCCATCCCAAGGTCATCACTTCTCTATTGTTGCTCCCCACCCCCATGGAAAATTCCTGTGCTCTTTTATGTATATAAGCCTATTTGTCTGGGGAGGTGAAGGGAGGGGGGGTGGCGTGGGGGGTAGTGGTGTTTGGTTGTTTGGTTTTTTTTAACTTGGAAAACTCACTCCTGCCTCTCGTGGTTGTGGAGGGATTTGGCACTTAACACTGACCTGAACTTGGTTTTTCAGGGCTTTTCATTAGCGCTGCATCGACGGTGCTGATGTTCCTCTTATCTCAACAATTTTTTAAGGTTCTTAAGCAGAATGCTCATCTGCACTGTGTTATGTGGAGGATGTAAGGTCCATTCAAATCTGACATATTTTTTCCAACTTACTTTTCTAGGAATTCCTGTGTGTAATTGCCCTCTGAGACAGTGACAAACGAGACCATGGAACTTCCTAGATATTGTCCCCTTATAAAATATTTATTGCCTTACACACATAAACTTCTTACTCTTTTACATCTATCTAGTGGAAACTCTGTGAAAGGAAGTATTTCATCCTTAGAAGCCACCGAGCCATCAGCAAGTCATTTTTGAGACCTGCTGAACAGAATTCTAAACCCTTCAAAATTCAGAAGTACTGTAGAAAAATATTCATTTTGAGCAGCTTCTTTGATTTCTCCTAATTCTTCTGAATCCCCTTCATAGGGCCAGAGCTGATCCTGAGCAACACTAAGCAACTTCTTAAAAATTACTGCTAGTTATGTGTTGGTGCTGATATCAGTTGGACAAAGAAGATTTAGCTCTTTGAAGCTTCGATACCACCCATAGTGAAGTCTAAAGCTTCCAGAAGCTTTGACTAATTCACTGTGAGTTTTTCTGGGCAGATGTAGTTTACTAAGCGGAGCTGGAAAAAAATTGTGGATTTCAGGAAGGACCTATTTGCTCTCATCCTATGAATGCAGTATATCAAATGGGAACAGTCTATTACCATTACCATACCTACAGTAGGATCTCTGAATGAGATTTTGGCTTCTTAGGATGTTTGGTGGTGATTGTGGTCTCACAATGTCATCTCTGGCATCGCTTACTGCTAATGAAACAATTGTGCTCCTCAGTCTGTGACTTACACAAAATCTGGGATAACTCAGTGCTTTAACATGCAACAATTGAAGGAGGCCAAGTCAGACAAAAACTATATTTAGTTATGAAAAATGTTTTTTCCTGATCTATCCTTTTTCCTTCCTTTTTTTTTTTTGCCTCCCCAAATGAACATGTATTGATTGTCCCTACTGTCATTAAAGCAAGCAAGGCTGAGCCACAGCAATGCACCTTACTGTGTCTGGGTTTGGGGGTGGGGGCATTTGCTTAGATATACAGACTTCCTTCATCTTGTAAACTCCTTGTGAGCTTGTAACTCACCCTTTAATTTCTCTCTGGGTGATTTTTTGCAGTTTGCACTTCTTAAGTTCCCTCAGGGGCACAGAAATCTGCTGCTTAGCTGCCAGCCAAGTTCATGAATATTTGTGCCTCTCAGACTCCTCTTCAGCAGAGCGTAGCCAGACAGACTTCATAGTTCTTCTGGGAACAATTGCTTTTAAAACACTTTTGTTTGAAGGCTTCTTCAGAGTTGTATGGGCTCTGACTGTCTTCTCCAGTACATTATTTTATTGCACCCTAATAGTTTCTTTGGGGCCGTTTCTAGCTGTTGAATAGGTTATCATTCTATCATTAGGCAAGATATCACAAAACCCCTCTCTGATGACTGTGTCAATTTGAAAATCCTAAGTTACTATTAAATGTGAAGCTTGTGTAGTACACATAGGACACAAAATAAATTATATGGGTTTTCGCTTCTGAGAATAGATTTTTGTACTATTTGTTTTGTTTATAAAAATTTTTTTTTGTTGTAAACCATTGCTTTGTCATATTAGCAGAGTTTCAAAGTGACAGGTACAAACTTATGCACAAAAGGCTGCAGAGATTTACATGTGGTATCTGTACACTGCCCTTTTATCCTTTCTTTGATGACTGTCACTATGATATTGTGTCAATAGGATTATACTTCTGCTACATACATCTTTTAATTAAAGACTCTTTTTCAGTGTTTTTGCAAAAATTCAGCAAGAAAAGGCCCTTTTATCCCAAGGATGATTTTATCCCAAGGATGATTTTTCATCTACTACTATTTTGTAGTATTTATTGCCATAGCATGATACCTAAGCCCTTTCTACTAAGTATGATATTCTTTGTCACTACCGAGTGTCTGCATTCTTAAAGTTTACTTGTTCTTGTATTCCAGAAACTGTTAAGTCCTCAGTTGCCCACAATGAGTCTTAATACAGATTTCTCCACAGCCTCTGCAGTAATGCCTCAGAGCATTAAAGTTCTTAACAATATGGCCTAGGGTTTCAGAAACCAATGTCACAGCTTTACATCCAACACTGATTCTTAATGAAAACACCGAAGCACATATTTAAATAGTTTAGTGCAATAGCATTGACAAATAATGTTTTAGAATTATGAAAGAAAATGAGAAATTTCAGTGAATGTTTAAGATGCTCAAGGAAAGAGGATGAAATGGCAATAATTTGGGATGTGTAAAGGATGAATTTGGAGTTTTGTTTTATTTTATTTAAAGATGGGATTTGCCTTCATATGTTATTATATGCCATAATAATGTTTCTGAAAAGATTGACTTCCTTACTTTTGCTGTGAGTGGGCAGCACCCGTGCTGCTATTTTCCAACTGGGTTAATAGGTAATATTCTAATATTTTTTGTGTGTTTATCTTCTCTTCCTAGGTCTCATTTATACATTTGAAGAAGATGGTTCCTTCCTGCCATGATCCAATACCCAGTTTATTAAAATCTTGCCAGTTAATTACATCCTTACGATCAATATTGCTGTTGTAGAGGTGAAGCCCTTTAGAATAATGACTATGACAAAACTTTTAAAAATCCCTCAAGTAGTTAATTATATTACTGAAGAGCTGGAGTAATAAAAACAATACTCTGAGTTGTAATAAAAATGTAAGAAGATTTTTATAAGGGCATAAATCGCTTTTTAACTACAGTCTGTTTCGAATTATCAAAGGCAAAGGGAGAAGGGAAGCAGAAATGAGATAACCCATGTGAAACAATAGCCCAGGAAATATAAACCATATGCAAGCTAGACTATGAAAATACACCAACATATTCACCTTCAAAAAACTTGTAAACACATTTCCATGGAGAGCAGCACCTGGTCACCTGGGGCCCAGCACATGTGGCTTTCTCTCCTGCACGACTGAGCCCAAGACATGGCACTATCCCCACTCTGCTGGGGTAAGGTGGAAACTGGCCACAGGTGACTGAGGGTGACTACACCAGGAGTGCCTGGCAGGTAACCTCCAGGCAGGTTAACCATACCTGGGTGAAAGCACAGCACAGCATGCTATGTTTTTCACATGGGTGATACTCAGCAGCTCTGATGGATGCAGGCACTCTGTGGTGGACTGGGACTTTCCTATGCAGCATCTGCCACCACATGGGAACTGATGAACACAGATGTTTCCCCCCATTGCAAGAGAGGATGAGACCTCACCTTGCAGCAGGAAGCTGCACAGGACAAGTCTGTGCAAACACACAGTTCCCGTGGAGCAACCAGAACCAGGTAATCATCTATAAAAGCTTTATACACTTTTTGGCACTTAGCATGTAGAGGTGCTGAGCAATAGCTGGGCTTCTTGATACTGTTCACTAAAGGCCATTTTCTTTTCCAATTTGTGGCAGCTGGCTATTCTTTAAGAAAGGAAAATAGAGCTAAGCTTACTGGTGACATGAGCTTAGGCAGCAATTTCTATGCTCCTGCTCTATTTGTCTGACACTCAAAAAATAGCTATGGCATAAAGGAGCATTCTGGGTTCTACTCCTTATCCTCTGCTTTCCAGGAACCCCTGCTGCATGGATGAGTTCCTGTTGACACTTTATACATATCATGTTTATCTTCCTTGGCCTGTGACTGTCATACAAATGAAGCTTCTTTTACCACTACCTAAGAATAAAGAACACTAACAAAATGCTCTGATCAAAGTGATTCATTAATCAGCAGAATGATTTTTGCATGTCGCTACTTTGTATGTGAGAACCATTACACAAGGAGAGAGACTGTGAATAGACATAGTGTTTACATAGTAACAAAGTATAAGGTTGCTCCTTGTCAATAAAACAGTACTGAATCCTCATGATACACCAACATGTGCGTGGTAGCCGATGACACATCGCTGCTGCCTACATTAGCACAGCAAAGATGCTTTGTTCTCTGATGTCATGAGTTTCAAATCCCAGCTGGGGATTTACTGACTAAGCCACAGTGAGCTGCTGTGAGTTCCCTCCCAAAAGGAGAAGAGAAATAAAATAGAACAGCTTTCTCCTTTTCATTTAGTTTCAGAAATACTGCTAAGCACTAAGAGTTATTTCCCTGTTGGTACCAAAATATTACTAAGTTCTTGCCGACAAGAGCTACATACACCCACCAGTGGAGAAAAGGCTCATTAGCCACCCCAGGACAAGGCATAATAGCAATTCCTTTCAACTCAGATATATAAATCACAGATTAAATACTCATTCAAATAAAATTACTGCCACAAGTTGGAACCAGTAATTGCTCACAGTTTTTCTGTAGCAGGGCACTTGTTCCCCCGCACAAGTGCAGAGTGAGGAATTACAGCTTTACTGTCAGGTAGCCACTTCTTAAACTCTTCCCTTCTTCAAGTTCTTGTCTTTTAGTAATGGATCAACATATATTGTGCATGGAAGGAGTTAGAACATACAAGCCTCGTATAAACACTCACACAGAAAACCATTTTTCCTGCCTTCTTCCCTGTGAGATGAGGGTAGTACAAGTGTGTCATCAGAGCTGAGGTTAATGAACCCCTACAGCATATTCTTCATGCTGTGAACTAAAACAGTTGAGGACTGAGGCCTCCACTCTTGCTGTCACTTGTGACTTTTTGAATGAT
The DNA here is from genome assembly GCA_013397135.1 of Pachyramphus minor. Taxonomy (NCBI): domain Eukaryota; kingdom Metazoa; phylum Chordata; class Aves; order Passeriformes; family Tyrannidae; genus Pachyramphus; species Pachyramphus minor. Next base: position 33,547 of record VYXB01001064.1, read on the forward strand.
GATCCCAAAGCACTAAACAATGGTTGAAGAATTAGCCTCACAACATTCCTAGAAAGCAGGGATTATTACTTCATTGTTAAAGTGGAAACTAAGTCACAGAAAAATTGTGACTTGTACATGGTCACACAGGGAGGCGTCCAGAAAAAGAAAAAAAGGTCTAACAGTGACATAAATTTATCATCTTTCCTTCCTAGTTATTTGCTGCATGGTCTTGAACACTTCACATACTAACATGCCAGAGAAGTGCCTTAAAACTTCATTTGTATATGTATAGCAGATGGAGATACTTGGATAGAAAGGATGACTAACAACTTATTGCTGTTGTCAAGATGCATAGGCTGAAGTCAGGTGGCACCTGGGTCAGGCAGGGTTTGCATACACCTGGCTTCCCAGAGGGGTGTCAGGAGAGCAACTGCCAGCCTGGCTTTTCCTCCTGCAGCAGCAGTCAGAATCACTTCACAAAAACAGTGTAAAGAAGGGAAAAGTGGGTTATGGGAGGAAAAAACAGACTAAGAAATCCTAGAGAGTGAAAACGTTCAAAAATCGTATGACTCCTGTGTGCTGTCACGTCTCTTCCCCAACACAGGGGACAGATAGAAGTCAAAAGACTAAGTCTCCATCCTGGTCCCCAGGAATCGGCAAGCCTGAAAAAACTCTAAAACTAAAAGAGGATATGAAAAAAGACCAGGCTCTGAAATGGAAGGCTGACAAATCTGGGTAAAGATAAAGATCGAAAGACAGTGTGAGAGAACTAAGGAAAAATACTGAGCAAGAATTAAAAAGAGATTATAATTGGTCTAGTGTTACAGGTGTCCACAAGGGTCAGCCAGAAAAGTGAAAAGTAAAGTTGAAAAGTGTTTTCTCATTCTTTATTCTAGAAAAACCAACTAGAACTTATTTCTTAAGAGCATAGGAAGAAAGAAGTCTTTCACTGCTGTAGAGATTGCAGCACATCAGATGAGGGGGTTATGAAAGTTCAAACACACCCAAAATCTGTCAGCTTCCTAACTAACCATTTTGGAGCTAAGTGCACACCATGCTAGATGTACAAGCAGGGGTGTTGCAGGAAAAGTAACTAATGGTTGTGTTTAAAATAGCACCGACCCTTCCTATCTTACTGGCATTGACTACAGGGACCGGCACACCCACTCAGGCCTGCTTTGTGCTTCAAATATTTTACTGCTCTGACTATTTAGATTAGAGATATGATTTCTTTTTAACTGGAATTACCATGGCACTAAAATCCCTCAGGTAGACACCACTGTACAGGCATATAAATATGACCATATTAATGGTCATTCAACATTCCTTTCAATTTCCATTTGGAATTAGGCAAAGCAGTATAAAATAATATTGTGTTTCTAACCCATGCAAATGTAGAGACTGCTGTATTATTTTAAATTCACCAGGCAACAGTTAGGTTTTCTGGACTTATCACTATACCTGGATGGAAATGGCTTATTTCACCCTCATTAAACTAGTCTTCCACACAGTAGCTGAGAGTATAAACTGTGTCTGACCACAGTGTTCGATCAATGCCCAAAGCCAGCTTAACTCTGCCTGTTAAATTGATTCCAATCTGAACATCTTATTTGGCTGCCCTCTCCCTCTACTGACCATGGACTGTCTCTAGATTACTCCTTTGGTAAAAAAAGTCAAAACTAATGATACAATTGCAGTGAATTTAATTAAGTTTCATCAGTTAATAAAGGTTGACCAGTCATTATTAATGTCGTTGTTGCTGTTTCAAAATGGACCTTTGTAAAACCTGTCGAGCATTGCACACACATTGCATGAACCTTGCCTGTGCTTGCACATTGAAATCAACTATGTCATTCTGATCTAAATGTAGAAGAGGGAGAATCAGTCCCAACCTGAGCTGGGTCCTGAAAAATCTATTTATGGCATTCTCTGCTGTATGAGTTGTCCTGCAAGCTCAGCAGAACCAATTACCCACTGCATTTATGGGTTGCCAACAGTAGTTTTCCTGGCTCGTGCCAGCACAAGCTTTTGGGTTTTTTTTCTTCTTCACATCTGCCTCCAGCAGAGACACTGGACTGGGAGCAGATACTAAACCACAATCAACATTTGATCCTGTATGTAAAGATGTCCTGCTCTGAGCATGTGTGGACAAGGCTTTCCTTAAGGAGCTATAAAATAGGTTGTACTCACACTCTACAGAAGTCATGTGGGGAGAACATTTCGAGGGAAGGGAAGGAGGGCGACACAGATCCATCTCTGCCCAACTCTGAGAATGAATATTAAGAGTGTCCTCATTCCATATGTGCCTCCTACTTTGTCCTAATCGATTGGCAAGGAAAAAACACCAGTGCCTGAATGAAAAAATATGTTTACATCTTTTTAATCCATTCACAGCCAAACACCCATCATTTACTGCAGCTGGCACTATATATAATTAAAGGGTTTATTTTTGTGTTCCACTATCTCTCCATCATTATGGAGTGTTTGTGAAGTGCAGCATTTCTGTGTGTATGTTTGAAAAAGCAAGGGATCTTGCTTTTTCTCCATTTCTTAATATATCACCCAAATTTTCCTTTCTGTCCACACACCATTAGCCTCCTCCCTTCTACCATACATATCTTAACTTCTTTAAGATAAAAAAAAACAAAGATCAAACTTTGTGAAGCACCCTCACAGACACCAAATGAGGTATCTGACAAGACACCATTTTTTGCTCTGTCACCTTCCTTACCTATAAGTCTGGGATACTTAGAAGTAAAAAGCAATGATGTGAAACAGGGTTTAGAGTGGGGAAAGAACTTTACAAATGTTTGCTATTTTGCTGTCAAACAGCCACAGTACTGTTAATTAGAATTCCTATATATCATTATAGACATAGAGAGAGTCAGGAGTAACTGAATTTCAGAGTGATATGAAAACCCTCCAGTGTCTCTCCACTCTTCAGTCAGTTCCTTCTTCACTATATGATATAGGCAGGAGAATGAGTTCATACTACTAAACAGAAGTTGAGGCTGTGAAAAAAACCAACACCGAAACCTACAAAATTCATAAATTAAAGGACTATAATACATTAATATCAATAGTCAGCTTGGTACTTATATAATCCTTTCATGAAAATTTTGCCAAAGTGTTTTGCAAAATAGATACTAGCGATGTTTGATTTACATTTATCCAATGTCCTTCATAAAGCTGTCCATTAAGATTCCTTCCTGTCCTTAAGATTATTTTATTCCACATATTTGCAAAATGTTTCAATCAAGACATTTGGATCTAACTCTGACAGTAGTCAAATACAAAAATAGAAGGGATAAAAATAAAAAAAACCCCAGCATTTGATTTTAGGTAATAATTTTATAGCAATAAGTTAATTTAGCATCTTAAATTACAAAGAAAAACAAAATAGACAAATATATGCATATCTTTTGATCTTTACAGATATCAGTCCTATTTTTTTACCATCTGTTTACTTTCCTTTTAGTCTTAAAAATGAACTACAAAGTTATGAAAACTGCAGATCACTGATTTGTTTGCTACTATCAGCTCTGATAGGAGTTTTCAGCACATGTATCACTTGTGGTTTTTTATTCAAAAGGTTTTTTCTCCATTGTCTTGTGTGACTTCTTATATCTTAATTGACAAGTAATTCATTTTCCTAGAGGTAAGCATGCAAACTTGTCATACCTGAGAACAGAACTGCTTTGTTTACAAAACCATTTTTAAAAGAGTAATTTAAATTTGAGCCAGTAAAATATCAAATGTTCCTTATCTCTCAGCAATGGTATTCTTCTTATCAAGTTATGCAGCTATTGGGACAACTGAGAAGTAGCACGTCTCTGTGTTTTGTATTATTATGGTAACTATTATTACCTATTAGTATGGCGGCTACAATATGACCCCTGGGGGCTTTATATAATTGAAGTTACCACTTTCGACAGTTTAATCACTTGAAGCTCTTCTGATGCAAAATGATACAATTATCTAATTAACTGGAAAAAGATGTAAGTATCTCATATTTCTCTTTGTAAAAAATGATAAAAGTGTCCCTCATGTTAGATACTTTTCTGTTGAGTGAATAAGGCAGTGGTAAAGAAGCCCCTGTAAAATCCTACAATTCTCCAAGCATCTTCATCACAGAAAGCCTGCATGGGGCAGAGAAACCCATTGCTGGCCAAGGAGTACTGGGTTTGGGAACGTTACTCTGCCCGTGATGCACACACATAAGCTCCAGGAAATGTCACTGAAGTCATCTGGGACCCCAGTGTGCAGTTATAAGAGAACTATTTCCTGTACTCATGTCATTTCTGTGACACAGCTGTAATATCAACCCAAGAGAGTTTTCCCAGGCTCTTTTTGCTGCCTGAACAGAAAAATAAGACAAATTATGAAATTATGGCTGCCCTTCTACCAAAACTTTCTAGTTTTCAGGCTTTTTGAAGGCATTAGTCCAGAGGCTTTAAGAAGGTTAAGTTACTGTCAAAGTTACAGTTGGACTTGACCATCTTACAGATATTTTCCAACCTGAATGATTCTTTCATTCTGTGAAAATAATGTTTCTGATGACATGATTTTAATAGAAGAGTACACTTGTGCAACACACAGTGTTCATTTCACACAGTGCTATTACATCAAGGGTTAAAAATATTTGGAGACTGGCAACAGCTGCTCAAACATCGGTTAGAAATGCTCAACATTGACTGGAATAGTTAGATGGTTTATGAAAGCTAATTTTTCAACCAGGATAGGAAAGAGCCTTGTAGGTGAATATATTTTGCACCTTTGTCTTGTAATTTTGCTCATTATTTTCTCTTCTATATACTCATGTATGATGATTTTTACTTGGTTTTGGACTCAGTATTTGCCTGAATGCAAAGCAGATAGAAAAAATTGCCAACTTAGAGAAAGGTATTTGCTTTAGTTTTACCAGTGTCACAAGATACAGGATATCAGAGAATCAAGCTCTTCAGTCCTGTTTACTAGATAAGAAGAGCCCACTTTCCATAGGAAAGCCTGTTTTACCAGCTCGACTACACCTTTTCTCTCTTCTTGCTACATTATCCCTATTTAACCAAATTGGCTACTGAAGAGAACTGTTGAATAAAACAGAAAGGACAAACAGGCCAACAGAGACACTTGAATACTACTTGCATCTGAAATGAATTTTCTCTGGCCAGCTGAGCATGTTTATCCAGTGATGGAGCAGGAAAAGCACCATGTATAACCTAGCCAAGCAAGACTAAAGAACATGGCTCACACACAAAGGATGTGCAATGAATCTATTCATTACTATTTTAGCAGTACCTGGAGGCATCAGTCGGGACTGGGACCTGATCTGCTAAACAAACACTGAGCAAAAGGCACCTTCTACCTGCAAGAGGTAACAGCCTAATGAGGCAAGAGTAACAAACCAAGATAAAAGGCTACGCACAAAATAGAGGAGTTGTACTAGATGGTTCCAAAGGTACCTTCTAACTCAAACTATCCTATGATTCTACGAAAACACAATGTAAGTGCAAGTCTATAGTTACATTTCACTCCCAGTGACTGCATACCTGAGTGAGGAAGTGTCGTAAGTGCTGGCCTTTCTCCCAGAGTCCCAGAGCTAAATGTAAAGCTGCAAAAAGCTCTACTCCTGGTACACCACAGCACCACACCACAGATAGTGGTGGATAGCCTATGCTGTTCTTCTTTAGAACTGTATTGTTCTCTTAACCCCCTGACGTGTTAAACATGCAAGCAACACACACTCCCCTCTACTTCAGAACTTTTATATCAGGGCTGTCTCCAGCAAAAAAGTGTTAGGGCTACCATTGCAGCTCAGCCTCTGTGAATCCTGAATCCCAAATGATGAAAAGAGGTCTGAACAGCCATATGACTGCCAGGCGAGCTTGCCACAACAGAAAAAAAACCAAACCAGTAACTGTATCCATCAAAGAACAGGTCAACGACCTTCTGCTTATCATGTGCTCACAGTTGGAACACGTTTCAAATACAGCATATCAAAGTGCCACCTTAGATCTTGCCCATCCATAAACTTCCCATCATGGCAGCAGAGGAAACAGTCTCTTGGCCATGCACATTAAATTTCTACTGAGTTCAGGCCTCATTTTTCTAGTGCTTGGCTGATACACTATGCTCCATTTTAGATAAAACCCATATATGCTACAGGGGAGACACCACGAGCATTCACAATCAGGAGAAAAATTGCTTCAGTTAGAACTGCAAAGCAATCGACTGTCACCAAAGAACAAGGGAAAGGACAGCAGGTTCATTTGGCTATTCATCAAGGCCTTAGTAATTATACTGTGGGGTCTTGCTGTGTTATTATGTCTTTGTTAAATTGAGTTTGGTTTTATGTTGTTGGATCTGACACAAATTCATGGCCATAATTGCATAATTAAATTACAAAGTTAATTTATATAAATACTAATAAAAATTCATTGCATTGTTATTGCTCCTGTTACCAAATTCATAACATTGCTATTTGTTGTCAGCCTTCCTTCCATAGCTTTTTCTCAAAAATCTTCTTCTACACGTTTTCTTAGGCCAGAAAACTTCAAAACTCATCCCCTCTGTGGAGCTCTGCATTTAATATGTGTAAGTTCTCAAAATCTGACTTCCATTTTTTTGAAGGACGTGACAAATTGTTATAGACAAAGATGTTGAGGTGGCACTAAACACACGGACAAGGCTTGCTGGGTTTTGATGATGGAGTGTCACATGCTGCCAACAAAATCACTTATACAGTAATAGCAACTGAGATTAGACAGAAAAGCAGATTAGACAACTTTTTGTTTTGAGGGATTTTTCTTCTGAAGGCCTGACATGAATAAATGAGAAATTTGGAGAAAAAGTAAAATAAAATGTCAATGCAATGTTTCTTTTCCCTTTGAATGAGAACAGGGGAAAGAGAGGGAAATGTTTCAAAAGAGAACAGGGGAAAAAATTAAGATCAGAATATTCAGATCCAATTTTAGTTAGAGAAGTTACAAGGAAAAACTTGTATTATGCAGGCACTGAAAAGATTATCTTATTGCATAAAATGCTGAGTTTTATTGTATTTGTATACACAATGCCTATTTTTGTCTCCAGCTACAGCATTTTACCTATGATGATAAAGCACTGTGTAAGTACATAAGATTATTAGAAAGTCTGACATTGTACCATCATTATTCTCAGGCCTTAAGACTGAGCTAACTACACTAAAGTGCATATTTAGAGATAACTTTTTCTAGACAAGTATATTTCTTCTTTGTATTCATCATAGCATTGTCTATTTATGAACACCATGGCTGTAACAAGAACTGACTAAATGGCAGAGCTCAGTAGATATTGATCAGCAGAGTAGAATCTGCTGTTGGAGGCCTGTAATCAGTGGTGTTTCCCAGATATCAACAAGTTTGCAGATGATACCAAGCTGGGGGCAGTGGTTGATACACCTGAAGGTTGTGCTGTCATTCAGTGGGACCTTGACAGGATGGACAATTGGATGGAGAGAAACCTAATGAGGGTCAACAAGGGCAACTGTAGGGAACTGCACCTGGGGAGGAATAACCCCAAGTACCAGTACAGGTTGGGGGCTGACCAACTAGAGATCATCTCTGCTGAGAAGGACCCGGGAGTTTTGGTGGATGACAGGTTGACCATGAGCCCACAGTGTGCCCTTGCAGCCAGGAGGGCCAATAGTATCCTGGGGTGCATCGGGAAGAAGTGTGACCAGCAGGTCGAGGGAGGTGATCCTCCCTCTCTACTCAGCCCTAGTGAGACCCCATCTGGTGTAGTTTGTCCAGTCCTGGAATCCTTAGTACAAGAAAGACAAGACACTACTGGAGAGGGTCCAGGGGAGGGCCACAAAGACAATTAGGGGTCTGGAGCATGTCTCTTATGAGGAGAGACTGCAGGAGCTGGGTCTGTTTAGTCTAGAAAAGACTGAGAGGGGATTTGATCAATGCATATAAATATCTCAAAGGCAGGTACCACAAGGACGGTGACAGACTCTTTTTGGTGGTGCTCAGTGACAGGATGAGGAGCAATGGCCATAAACTAAAACACAAGAAGTTTCACCTCAACATGAGGAAGAAATTCTTTAAGTTGGTGGCAGACCACTGGAACAGGCTGCCCAGGGATGTGTTGGACTCTCCCTCTCTGGAGACATTCAAACCCACCTGGAAGCATTCCTGTGTAACCTGCTCTAGGTAACCCTACAGCGGTGGGTGGATTGGACTTCATGTTCTCCAGTGGTCTTTTTCAACCCTAACAGTTCTGTGATTCTGTGAAGTTTCTCTTAATGTTTAAAATTAAGGACATTGACACCTTCTTTTAGCAACACTTAAATTTTGTTCAGAGATATGCCAGCAAGCATATTTACCTCTAAGTACCTTATATTGCATTATATCTCTACTAATGCATATATTTGTCCTTATGCAGTGGAAAAAAACCTTTAAACACATTTATGTATATACCTATGGCAGTATGCCATTTCCCCTTGCTAACAGAATTACAGGTAAGACATTTCTTTATGACAGACAAAAAATAAATAAAAAAAATTTCTTTTTTTTTTACCAACTATTTCTTTTTTTCCTCACATTTTTAGTTTTGTGGTTATTTTTAACCCTGAAAGAGCTTTTGAGAATTCCTTGAATTTACAATTATTTAGAATATTCCACTTTTAAGTGTCCTCAGGCAGAAAATCATTAAAGGAAAAGCAAAATATAACTGATAAATATTCACAGGACTATTAAGGAGCCCCATGAATCCCAACTGGGAAGGTGTTTTTTCTCAGTAAGAAATGTTACATACTGGGAACTGAAGGACAGAAAATACATCTCCTCCAAGAAACTTAGTCACCTCAAACCATTGCTCTGGGCCAAGCTGACTCAATCAAGATAACTCAGCTGCTTTGATGCAGGACATATCTTCTCAAACTAGTTTTTAAGAGAGAGTCTTCTTTGCTCCCTTATTGCTACTTAAGAGAAGAAGAAACTTAATTCCTCTATGATGCAAGAGGAAAGGGGATCTGGTGTGTTGAGGTGGCCAGAACATGCTGATCTTATTCATGGACGTCATGCTCTGGGATGACATCAAAATACTCTCTGCCTTGTGATCTCAGTGTAAACGTTGCAGTAACTATTGTCAGATTCACAGCCGTCTTACTGAGGGCACAAACAAGTATGGGTGACTTCACTGATTAAAAAGGGACACAGCACAACAGCTGAGAACTAGAATTTCCCAAATAGACAAGTCAGGATGCAGCCTGGACATGCTGAGGGATAGATCAAGACAACAGATCATGGTCATGGCCAGTCACCCAGATTTGGTGTGCAAGGACAAGGTGAGATAAAAAACATCTGACGTACTAGCAGAATTATGAAAATAAATGACAACGAAGGGACTTGGGTGACCAGCTCAAACAGAAGGCTGATTAATTAAATGAGGAGATTAATTTCCCTCCAATTCAAAAAAAGATTTTGGTGTCTTGTTCAGCACCGAGAAAGTTGATAGTAGAAAATGTAATACATAATTTAGAAAAAGAATGGGAATACAAAAGTATGACAAAAAATACCTACTTCATCAAGACTTCCCTTTTCCATGCACCACATTCACAAAGAAAAATGATATGGGGTACATGTATCAGTGGCTGAGAACTGTGGTCCCCCTCATCTCTTGGGACTTGCCTACTCTGTGACACGATACCCACTCCATTTACCACCCCCTGTCCATGACGCATTAGAGGAGGGTGGCCATGTCATCATGTGTACCTCTTCTGAAAACAACTAATTTGAATCTGGACTCTGTCACAGTTTGCAACAGCCTTTAAAATGGAATATTGGCAGCTTACGCTTTTCACATTGCTGTCATGCCTCATTTCTTTGAGAGCTTTTCAAGGCAGTGAGACATTGAGGACCAGAGCTCGTGCAGACATTCTTAGTGGAGTTAACCATTGGATTCTGGATAGCAGCAAACCCTGAAACCTACTTAGATTTCTTGTTAATTTGTTAGTTTTGGGGGTTTTTTAACAAAACAGGGCTCTGTGTAGTGAAAGACCGGCGAAAAATTGACAAAATGCTAAATCGAAGGGAGAAAGTATGGGGAATACACCAGAAAAAATTAAGCAACTTGAGATTTTTCAGAAGCATGACAGGAAAAAACAGAGAAAAGGAGGAAACATAAAATTATGGGAGTGATATAATGGGAGAAGAAGGGACTATCAGTACTTGCAGCTACAAGAATATGATGAGGCCAATACTATTCACACTCGCAGGAGCATGAAATGATAATTACCACAATTCATGTAGAATCTTCATAACTCCTGGAGCAAAGACATTGCCCATGGAGCTACGTAGACCACTGCTGACCTGTAGGAGACATATGCTCCTGTCTTTCCCCTCAAATGCTGTTGCCTGGGAACCATGACAGGGTAACACTGTGCTGAGGGAGGCTATGCTTAGAGATGATCCTACTGATTATAAACTCCATGAGGGAATGTGACAGGCCAAGCTAACCCTGAAGCTCTGGTCTAGGACTGCCAGTGTAACTGCAGGTTCATGCAGGGTGAGCAGAGGGCTGGGGAATAAGACAAGAAGATTGTATCTACAGAATTATTTATTATACTCCAAAGTTATAAATAAACATGTGAGACAAGTACATTCCATACTGAAGTATGGAATCATTGAAGTAATCATTATTGTTAGTAATAATTATTAAAATAATTCTTTGTACTTCCAATACAAGTGCAAATCTCAGGAAAAAAAATCCTGAAAACATGAGAATATTATAACGAATTTAGCTTAACACAAACCTTGTGAATTAAGCACCCTTATCTGCACATTACAGAGGAGGAAACTTTGGCATGGACAGATCGCGATTTGCCTAGTGCCAAGCAGGAAACCCAGGGAACAGATGAATAAAGCCCCAAGGTCATGAATGCCAGCCCTCTGCTTCAGTCACAAGATCATTTTTCCTTTCCTTCATTTCATAATTTCCAAAAGAATTAAGTTAGGTAAATCAATAATCATGGATTAACATTCATGTCATCTCCCAACGCAGAGTATTCAGAACTACATGGGAACAGATGTCTGCTAAAGGAGATTTTCTCTACTTTCTGTGTATGCAAGGTCTGCAGTTGAGTTAGGAAACTTAAACATCAAACTGGGGGGTCTTTACAGACACATCCAGTATCAAAACTTAGAAAGAGGTTCTGGAACAGACCTAAAACTTTTCGAGATTTATTTTAAGTTACAAACTGAATCTTTTTAGTTCTGTCTCTGGATTGATACATGTTTAATTACACCAGGGAGCTATACTGCTTTGCACAGGAGAACCTGTAAGACTCACCACAGGACATATTGTCACTCAGTGCTTGGAGCAACTGTCTGGAGGCTGGACAAAGTCCAGGATCCTTTTCACTAAGGCAGGACTCAAACATTGCTCATCCTAATGAGTGAATGCTTTCAGCATTAAGCAATTTATCAACAGGTGGAATTAGTCACTATCTTCCCTGTTTAGCCTGCAGCCTAATCTGACAGTGATTTTCAGAAAATTCTTATCAGCTCAGATCTCATGGGCAAGAAGGGGCAGGAAAGATTTATCTTGCTCATGACAGCCTTTTACCATGGCCTGAGATGGGCACCCAGCTGCACAGCCCTGCCAAAACAAGACCATCATCAGCTCTCTTCCTCCCAACAGCAGACACCTCCCCTGCCTTTGCTATTCTTGGAGCAGAGTACAGCAAAGCAAGCTTGTACTGTGGGAGCCATTGTGGTGCAGCCATTTGCCCTGACTATTTTGCCTTCTGGCAACATCAGCCCAGAAAGCCTTCACAGTTACAGGTTCCTGGGTTGGTGTTTCTGCACAGTAGTGCAGGGTGACAATTACATGTGCAAAACCATTTGAGAGTAGGTTGGAAATCTTTTACCCATCATAATGTTTCATTTAGAGGAAGCTTGGAGAAACAAGTGGTATTAGTGATGGGAAGTGTAAGTGCTTAGTGCCTCCATGTGTTTCCAAGACTAAGAGCAGCCAACGGACAGATTCTGGGGATGTAATTTTAGATTTAACACTCAACAGTGCCTGTCTGATATCTAAGTCTTGCTGATCTAACCTGAAGCTTTTCACAGACTACTACCTGAGCCATGTCAGAGGTGGAAGTGTTCAGTGCAGCTATTTAGTTTTCTTGTGCACTTTGGACCTAAACACGTAATTTCATACATGTTTTTCTTCCTTTAAAACTCTGAACCAGTAATATCTTATTATATGCTTCTGCACCTATTGTGTCTTGAACCAGCCTACATTCAGCAATGGCTGAATGATCCCTTTGGTGGACTTGGTAGTGTAAGGTTTATAGTTGGACTCAATGATCTTGAAGGTCTTTTCCAACCTAAATGATTCTATGACTTTATGATTCTACTTTCAGAGCTTGTTAATAACCAGGCAGAGTAATCTTGTTCATCATAGCATATGTTAATGTCAGGGAAACTATGCTTGGTGCAAGTCCTATTCTCATATAACATCACTGTTGACTACTTGCTGTATCCCTCCCATCATCCAGTTTTGTCATACACTTCTTGATATTATTGACAAACAGTGCTCCTTCACCATCTCTCCGAACTATTGGTGTGCTACTGTGTCCCTAGTCAATTGTACCTAAAATGAAGATAAATTTTGTATGCTGCACTTCGTGCATCCTCCACATCTTTCACTGAAAAAGACTGTCAAGCTGGTTTGGCAGACACTCAAATCCAGGAGCTAGACCCTCTAATTTCTAAGGTCAGCAGGCCACATTTGGCCCCTATGAAATGTCATTGAAACTAGTGACATCCCTCTGAGGAGAAACTTGGCACAAGAATTTTATTTTTTCCCACCTGGAACTAAAATTTGTTTTGGCAGGAATAAGCATTTTTTTCTTCATATTCAAAATATGCAGAAAGCAGAGTATTTAGAGTCCTAAGAGGTAAAACAAAGAGGTTTCTGTGAAGAGTCACTCTGCCACACCATAGCAACACCAGAGATGTCTCCCTGCCAGCCCCTGGCGGTGCTAGAGGATGGCCCACATGTCACACCAGCCCTGGGGAGCAGGCAAAACAGAGACACGTGACAGGCTAAAGGGACAACTTGCAGCACCCAGAGGGTTGTGCTGGTACCACAAAGACAGAACACAGGGTCTCACATGAACTATCATAGCCTTAGATCAGCTGATGGCATCTCTGACCAACAGAGTGGCTATCTTTAATCTTTCCTCCTTTGGGATCACATATTAACCATGTGACTGTGACCTTCAGCATCACAAGCAGAAAAACACATCTGCAGTTGTCACTTGCCTAACTACTTCTTCCTTCTCAGTTTCTCAAGGATTTCTCATATGACTTCAGAATAATCATTTTATTTCTCTTATTGTTAGTTATCCCATCTGCAGCAAGAATATTCATAATTCCTGATCTCACATCTGTGTGCAGTATTTACCTTCAACTCTACTCAAATTATTGTCAGTTTCTAATCTAATCATGGTTACTAGATATTTTACAGACAGCAGAAAAGAGAACAGAGAAGTATCAAATCAATGAAGAATGTTAGATGGAAGACAAGACTTTGACCTCAGAAAAAAAGGACCTACCAGGAACAGCCCATGCCAGGAACAAATAAATCCTGAAAGTCTTTTGAGGAATAATGTTTTACTCTTTAGGCTCTCTGTAGTAGCTGTTGGGATTACTTGTTGAATTAAATGCCAGTCGTTGTAAACATATCTGGATCCTAAGAGAACAAGCCCAGGATCATTTGACCCATTTCATGAAGCCACTGTACTGGGTGCCTCTTGCAGCAGAGGCAACAGCAATGAACGGCCACCCTGACTGCTGTGACTGTGGCTGGGGAAAACATCATTCCTCATCTCCATGGTTCAGCTTTAGGGCTGCGCAAGGAAGCTGGACGGGAGTGGACTTCTGATAGCTGTGATGGATGTGAGGGCTGTGGCACTGTCATCTGTGGCAAACAAAGCAGAATAAGAAAAATTATCTCAAGGATAAAACCAGTCAACCTGCAAAAGTGTTGTCCCTTCTGAGTAAAAGCAAGACCAGGAAATAACACTTGTGTGGTCAGCTGTGCAAGGACTTGTTGCTGTGCTCTTTTGTCTTCCTTTGCTTTACCAGATCTGTGCCATCAGACAGTCACATTGCAGCACCTGGATACAGGCTGGCTTGCTGCAGTTCTCCATGCCTGAGCGTCAGAGAGGACTTTTGCCACTACCAAGGACAGTGTTTGGCTGCCAGAAGTTTCTCCTGCAACAGTGAGTCATTCCTGAGTCACTTGTCCTGTTGGCAGGAACAGCCAGTCTTCTCCCAGGGAATACAGCAACCTTCACGGCAGACTCAAAGAGACTAACTGAAAAGGATGGGTGAGACATCAGTGTGCATTTGTTCCCAGCAATGTTTCACAGGTATTAAACCATCAGTACATAGCAACAGTTTGGATATAGGCTTAAGTTAGCTGCTCATCTCTCCCCTATTGATTTTATTTTCCCTTTGGACTTTGAGAAGGAAGTTCTCCATGGCCAAAGCGAAAAGAAATGCCGGGGGGAAGATGAGAGGCAGTTGTTGTCAGCTCTAAGGACTTTTGCTGCCAGATCAAAGTGTTCATGCCGTGCAACATTAATAATGCCCTCTAGGAAGTCTCAGGGGAACACCAATCTCTTGAATAATAAACAGTTTAGCCCAACTTTTTGTTGATCTCCTTCAATTGGATTTGTAGAACCTTAGAGCACTGTCTGTGAACTTTCCCGCTGAAATTCACATTTGCACAGGCCACTGCCTTTACAAAGTAAAACATTTCCTCTTTCTCTGTTTGATGACAAATTTGCCAGAATAGGGCAAAAGTCCCCCCTCTTTATGCTTGAAGGAATTTCTTATCAATTCTGGAGTGACTGGGCCAGAAAGGCACTGCTTAGAGGTGACTAGTCCAGCTGAGAATGTAAAGCTTCATGTTTTACTCTCAGTAAAACACCCAAAAATGACGCTTTAAAAGACGAACCTACTCTAAATTGACTGCAGAGACATGTCAAATGGGTACATTAGGAAAATTTATTTCCTCTTTATTTAGGGAATAATGGTTAAATCTTCAGAATATACCTGTTTTCTCTTTGTGTTGACACTTTTTTGATAGAGACATTTAAAATGTGCCCTCAATCACCCTTCAGTAAGCCTGCTTTCATTGCATATGCCCAGTATCTTTCTAACAAGAGGAAATACATGCATCCTGGTTTCTCCTCTACTTGATGACCAAAATAGAAGATAATGCCAAAGAATGCAAAATCTGACCATTGCTTCAGAGGAGCTGAAAAGAGGGCTGTTCTTGTGCAAGCAAAGATGATATAAAGCCCAATGATTCAAGCATCTGAAAAAAACCACAAAAAAACAAGAAACAAGTGACGTGAGAAGCAGAACCCCACTAACATGCAGAGAAAACATTTAAGACTATGAAGAAGTCAACAAGCCTGTGTAGAATCTTCACCAGGTCAGTGGTCTTCAGTTGCCTGGAAGTATAATCCCCCTCCCCTCTGCGAAAAAAACACGTTTGAACTCTTCCCTTTGCACTTTTCATTGCCAGCACATTCAGAAAAGGTTCCAAATCACCCTCAGCATTCAGTAGCCCTTAAGAGACAAAATTTTCCAGATAAATGTTCTCATGCTTTAGCAATATACAGTAATCACTACCATGATGCAGAACAGGATGGGTAAGATACCCTTTTGCACATCCTCATATATTCAAAGGGCTACCTCACCTGTAGCTCTGTGTTGCATGTCAGCAACTCAGTAACCTTGGGTTTCCCTTCAGAGGTTGTTACCTCACTTTCAGGTACTCAAACATGTTACCAAACTTAGTTTGTCATATGGAAGTAAGGAAGATTATAAATTTGATTTTGAGGGTGTGAAGAAAGGACAGCAGGAGCTCATTTAGCGTTCTGCAAGTGGTGATAGGAGGACAGGCAAGAATGTTACTCCAGAGCTGTGATTCTAGTTCTCTGCTTTAATTAGTAGATAATATTTCATTTTATAACATGTTGCTCTCTGTGCCCCTACAATGACTCTGAAAATCAACCTACTTTAACACACAGCAAGAATGCTTTCTCTGTGAAGCAATTATATCTTCTGTACAAAGACGTGTGATTTCTTCTGCAAAGTAGAGGGAAAAAAATACTACTTATTTTGTGTTCTGAATCAAGCTAAAAACATTTTCATTTTGTCTTTCACCCACCTTTATCACTGTTAAGGGAAGAAATGAAACTTGCTAGAAAAGTCAGTTTGTAATCTTTTGGTGTAACAGTAGTGAATTTCACAATATGCCTGCTCTGATTAATGCTCAGCCCTGCATTTACTAATCAGGCTATAAATACAGCATAATTGATTTTATTTAAGCTCTCCAGTGTAATATCTTACATCACATGATCTTTCAGTGAAATTGTTGCTCAGGCCGTGACATTCAACCTTAACTAGGCTTGTATTCATTTTTGATCATTTAGTAAACAAGCTAGCAAAACATGTGCCATGTGTTAAACCTCCTGTTGTGGCAACATGTTTTTTCTTTTTTCTTATTTTCTTTTTTATTTTTAATTGAGGATATAGGTTAAATTTTTGTTTTAACTTGAACTATTTGCTGATAAAGGAAGATGAAAAGATAGATGGTGTGCTGGATGCTTCCTCTGCCTGGTTAGTAAGCATTTACCCCACACCCATTCAAGTGGAGACATAAACATGGTGAATCATGCTCAGCTCTATGAAAATGTTAAAAGTGAGCCTTTGGTGAGGTTTTTTTAATTTTTCCCTGGGAGAAAGTTCCCTAGACTCCTTCAGCAAATAATGTCCTCTCTTATGTTTCACTATTCAAGAGGACCTGCAATAGAGTAAAGATCAAAAAGGCTAGATGTACTCTTAGAAAATTCAGGAAGTCTGCTGTCTTCTCCAGGTATCTCTGCAAATCTAACATATATTCTGTTGAGAAAAGAAAATATCTGTTCCCTAAATACAAGGGACTCTTGGTCTTTCAGACTTTTCAGAGATGAAAGAACCAATCAAGGGCCATCTTATTGTACATGATTAATATTTAACAACAAATCATTTTACCAAATTGAAAGATAGAAGTGTTTTACTGCCTAATCATTCTGGTTTGTCAAAATATAAAACACTTCTAGTAAATGAAGCAAGATTGTGGGTGCGGTAAGATCAACTCTTAAACAGGAAAAATTGTCCTTGTAGCTTCTGTTCTCAGCCACAAAGATGCCCTAAAGTAGTACCCAAGACCAGATGTTGAGGGATTTATATTTGAATTATTGGCATGAAGAGAAGGCCAGGCCAGATGTTAGCTGCCATTCAGGTGCTGAAGGAGCTGAGCAATACATGGGCTGAGCAGTGGTCTTAGCTCAGAGCCCTGTCCTGTGAGGTGGGCATCCCTCTACTTTGGGAGCACAGCAGAGGTCAGGAGCCCTTTAACACAGAATGCAAACAAGCAAAATCTAATGTAAAGATTTCACCTTTGCTAATAATTTAAGTAATGTAGTTTTAGGCAACTCCACTGTTGCCTAACTTGTGCTTTTTGGACATGTCACACAGTAGCAACCTTTGGATTTCAAAATCCCCACTTCTCACATTTCCCTGGCTCTGAGAATGTGATGCATATATTAGCTGATCATCCCACAGTGGCTTCTGTGCTTCAAACTGGAAAAGAGAACTGTCACCAGGTCACGGTATTGCCATGAAAGTAGTAGCTGAATTTATATCAGTGTTGGGCTTACTGCAGCTTCAAACTCTAAAACCCAACAATAATAGG
Organism: Pachyramphus minor; assembly: GCA_013397135.1. Lineage (NCBI taxonomy): Eukaryota > Metazoa > Chordata > Aves > Passeriformes > Tyrannidae > Pachyramphus > Pachyramphus minor. The sequence goes on from VYXB01001064.1 coordinate 51,337, forward strand.
AAGTTAAGAACCCTACTCAGTGAAGGAAATTGCATTCTGAAGCTTTTCAACTTGCATTAGATATTAAATTCTATTCTACCTCCCATCCTCAATAAGAGCAGGCTTTGTTGCTCAGGCTCTTGAATCTACTTGCATCCTGCTGCACATACAGTGGTAAAATACTCTTTCATGTATGATCTTGGGATGACTGTTAGCAAAAGTCTCATGAGGCAGAGCAGCACCTCAGAGGGGTTATCCAGGCAAAGACACTGCTCTGAGACAGCTCAGAAACAGTTCCCTGTATGCACAGTTACACTGGTTTAGGAGTGGCAACAGGTCTGGCCTGGAATATTTGTTATGTCATCCCCATAGGTGTCCCTCCTATCCACCAATAATCTCCAATGCTACTCTTGATGTTTGCCAAGCTAAATGAGGCCTACCTCATATGGAGGTAACCCAATCCAAAGAGATTTCTCCAAGAGGGCTTTGCCCTAAGAGCTTGACTGTTTAAAAATCTATAAATCGATGAGACATAAAGAAGCAATGATTTCTTCTCAGGAAATAGTATCCCACTAACTTGATTCTCATCCTCTGCCTATTAGGCCTGGTATTGAGGTTGAGTGTACAGTTATTTTAAATTTGTTACGTGATGTACTCCACCACCTTTTTGGGACACTACAGCACATGTAGATAAGACAAGAATCATTCTTATAGATTTATATTGCTTAGAATATTCTTTCCTGGCAGCACCACTAGCAATGCAGAAAAGTGCTCATCAGATCATTTTCAAAAGGAAAATAAAGCTGTTGCGCATGAGTGTTGTTCTTTGAAGTGTGGGACTGAAGCCTCTTGGCTGACATCCTTTTTCTGACCGACTCACTTTTGTGCATGACTGCAGTAGCACACTGCAGTCCCACGGGACCTGTTTACTACTCCAGAGTAAACTTTCCCCCTTCAACACGGAAAAATAGATTCACAATGATAGGAGGCTGGGACATTCCGCAGCTTAAAATCATAAGGCTTTTAAAATTATTTTTTCTCTTTTTTTTTTTTTAACATGAAATGAAAGAAAATAATTATGTTAAGCCATGATTATAAAACATGCCTTTGATGCCTTGTGTGTTTGCCTTGTAGTACCTCCAAGGCAAATATTGTTTAAATCCCCATCGGCTCACCAAGATACATGGAAGAGACAGGGTTCAGGAGGCTGGCAATGAATCAGCTGTATTAGCTGCAAATAACTGGCTAGCACAGCACCAGTGCTGGTGCACTTGGATGAAGGGGGCTGTCAGGAGACGCACCTTCTTCATCCCATGAGTTTCTTTCAGTCCGGCAGCCTGATCTACTCAGACCCTTTGGTCTCTGTCTGCAGGGCCACCTGCAGCCACCTGCCCCAGTGCCAGGCAAGCTCTTGCTGCCTCACAGCAGAAGGGAAGGAGGGACAGATCTCTGGGCATTTCAGAGAGGCTACATGAGGTAGTGGGAGAGAGGAGTTTAATTACTCAGTGTTAATGGCAGATGGATTTTTAAAGTGTCCACATCATATTCATTACTTAAGAGGACAAACTGATCTAACATTTGTAATGACTTATGAAGTATTGTCTTCTGGATGTATTTGCCATGCTAGGTTTAAAAAATAGCTTGTCCTGGAATTCCTGACCTCCTCCAGTGCGAGCAGGTGGCCTGGGAGAGATGGCAGTTCATTTTTCTCCTGGCTCTTGTACTCCTCTTTGCTATGAAAGCTGTGACTATTCATGTACAAGTTAAATGACCCTGGCATTATACCAAAGGGTGCCGTGGTGAATCAAAGACCTTTTCAAACCACTTGAATTTTAAGGGGGCATAAAGGCAGATTTAACTAAATACAAAATACTAATAATAGATGAAAAATGAAAATCAAAGAATCCAACATAAAAAAATTATGTGTGTGTATATCTACATCTATAGGTATATATGATTTATGCCCATTTCAGTGCAGACCTCTGGCCTGTGGCCCAGACACCCTGCTGCCTAGAGAAAGCAACAAAAGGTAAAAGATATAAAAGGGGTAATGTAAAGTAAAAGTCAAATATAATTTAAGGTCCCAGTCTTCCTGCAGTTCTGCTCACAAGGTGATATACCTTGAGCTGTAGACTGGGGTGAGAATCATGAAGTAAAACTTCAGGGGATTCATTAAATGACCAAATGTAATAATGTGAGGTAGGATTTCACTAGGAATCTTTTAATGAACACAGGAAGCAATGTGGCATTATTCGAAATTGCATTTATTTAGTTTTAAAAGAATTATGGCAAACAGAAGAAAAAGATAAACCACTTCAGTAGTTGGTGTATAGGGGAAAAAAATCCTGTAAAATGCTGTGCGTGTCCATGTAATCACAGGTACATGCATGGACTTTGTCACCCAGCTGTTATGAGCACCATGTACTGCTCTGGAATCAGGAATGTACAGTACATTCAGAGATACTATAATAAGAAAGTAGAACAAGGTAAATAAATACTAAAGTTTTTATGAGTGAACTTTCGTGAACCCATATAATATGGGAGCATGAGAAGGACTCATAAACAGAGGGCAACAGCCAAAGAACAGATGAGGACAAGAAAGTGATATGAGAAGTGCAGCAGAAAAAAAATGTAAAAACAAGCATGCCTTTTATTTGACATTTATTCAGAAGAACATCCATTAAAGCCATGAATATATTTTAGGATTCAGGAAACTAAAGCCTTTCTCTTGGATTACAGTTATTCCCACTACCTGTCTCTTGAGTTATAACCTCATTATATTCTATTGAAATTATATTTTTCTTGTATTCCAGATATGCTTTGGACATTCTTGGCTACAGTGTACTATAGCTGAAATTGATTTATTTGTATCCAGCACTGTAACTACATTACAGTCAGTACTCTGTGTCTGCATACAGCCTCTGCACATAAAGATTTTACAACAGAGTAAAAAGATGACTGCAAAAATCACTATCTACAGGTATGGCCTTAGAAAGCTCCTCACAGGCACAGCTTCAGATGAGAGAAACTAAGGGTCCAAATGAAGAGAATATTACAGTTAGTTTCTAATTAAACCAGGCTCATAATAAAGACAAAAAGCTGCATTTCACAGTAAGAAGACAGTAGGCAAGTCGTGTCTACAGATCAAACAGGTGTTCAAGTACAATCAAAACTATTATAATATCACAGAATATAAAGAGGGCCAGGACCCCAAAAAGTCACTTCTATCCAAAGACCAACCTACAGCATTCTTGAGGTGTCCCAGCTGCTTATGGAGCCTCCAGAGGTGGAGATTCAAGAGTCATTTTTTGTTATGAGCTAACCTAGCTGCACTATCCCAGGATTTAGCCATATACCACAACCCTGTACAGGCAGGCAAGGAAGGCTGTGCAATGACATGCGATAGGTTTGGCAGCTGAGCTGTCACCTGCAGAGGTAGGCTTCCCAGTGTTGAACTGAGCAGATGCACAGGAAAATTGTGGAAAACTGCTCTATCCACTTGTGAAAAGTGGAAATCCCCCAGTGTTTGCAACCTTAGGAAATACATATTCTTTTTATTGTGTTTCAAGAGCACATGAACAATGATTGTTATCAAGGTTGACATTATATTCCTACGTAATTTTCATGTGCCCAGTAGGAATTATACCTGTGTCTGAACTGATGAATCTGCCGCAAGTTTTGTAGAGCTTTTGTATCATCAAGGTAGTTAAAACAATGTATGCTCTTGTTCAATATAAAATTTCAGGTCATTATAAAGCAGTATGGCATAATCATAAATTTAATCTCTGCATAAAGCATTAGTATGCTGTCACAATGTCTGTTAATAGCCTGTTTATTAAAGGAACAGGAGTTTAATTTATGCCACCTTTAATTAACCAACTTGAAAAAAAGGTTTCTGTGAAATAACTTCGGATATTTACAGAATCTGGCAGAATCCCTTGAAAGTTAATCATGTCAGCAAGAACAGCGAGGCGAACTATGGAGTTTGTTAATGCTTTTAAGTGCCAAAATGGATGAATCCCGTTTTCATAACCTTTCCAATAATAACAGCAATAACAGGCCTGTTGGTTGTTTTTGCAGCTTGCAAGCAGAGCTGCACAGCACCACTGGCCCCAGCTCCAACATGCTCCAACCCTGACACTGCTTCCTTCCACTGTGACTACCAGCTGCTCTGAGTCACAGAGAGCAGGTATGCATCTCCAATTTCTTCTCAGCAGCACTGAAAGCGTGGGGGTAGTCCATGGAGAGGTGTGCCAAAGACAATTCTTGTGCTACAGGATTGTTCCCATTTCATAAGGCTCCGCTACTCAGGTCTCTACTGCAAAAGCTACAGACAAACTTCTCTCTATGACTCTGGGTACAGGCAGCAGGAAAATCTTCAGTCCTGGTTTCTGTGACCCTCTTTTTTTTTGGCATTTTTGTAAGAGGATGCCATATCCTCCAGTACGCAGCAGGGTGGGAATGATCTGATCTGTAGTTTTATTTCTTCTGGAGAGATCTGATGGCAGCATGGCTACACCACAGACCCCCCCTGGCAGGCTCCAGATTAAGGGTGTTTTTAAATCTCACCTGCCGGGTGAGATTAAATAAACGAGTGCAAGTCCAGGCAATGCCACTGCAAGCTATGGCTCTTGCCACTTTCCATTCTATTTGTCAGCATTTTCTGCATGTGTATACACAGACTTTTTTACATAAATAAACAGGAAATATTGGAATCTGAGAAGTGAATGGCTATAAACAGGTTGATACCTCGCACCTCCATTCAGTGAAGAGAAAGGGTGATGAAAAAGATAAGACAGAGAATAAGAGGTTATACTTCAGTACATAAAGCAATAAGGATAGCATTTCCAATCTCAATAAAATAAGGATACCATTTCCAATCTCAGCCAAGAACAGGCATTTCAGGAGGACAGAAAGGTGGCAATGAGCAAAGGCAAAGCAAAGTCCTCTGCAAGGAAAGTGGAGGGGCATAAATAGAGAGGGTCAGGCTACACCACCCCCAGCTGCTGAAATTGACACTTCTAGTATCAGACAGGAATAAATATCAGCACAGAATGGGAACAATATCACAGTGTTGCTAACCCTCTTAAAAATCAAGCTCATGGGTGATCTCTAGCCAGCCACTTGTTTTTGTCTTGCTCTGTAGTACTCAACAAAAGCTGAATTGAGGGCCTGGCAAATTACAAGTATAATGACCTGCTCTGAGTGTTCCTGCCACAAATACTGCCTTACTGGTTAAATCTTGGGTAGGCTACTGTGATACTGCAAACACGACTTTGCAGCAACCCCCAGCCCCTCAACTCCCTGGCCACTGTGGGCTTTGGAGGTCACCCAGACCCTACACAGCCAGAGCCAGTGACCCTGATTATCCGCTGGGACAACACTGCTCTGGTGCCAAGCTGTGCAGCGACTGTCCTGGCTGACCCTGGAGGGATTGCTGGCAGTGCAACACACAAGTGGGCAGTCCGCCTGTATCCTGGCTGCCCTCAGGGGCATCTTCATGAGCCTGGCACCATGCCCTGCACACAGCTGATCCTGGCTGCTCCGGGTGTTGGCACAAGGCAAACCCGCAAACTGCAAAGCAGAAAAGGTCACTCAGAGCAAGATTTCTGCTCCACAACATTGCAATCAGTTAGTAGCATTTGATCAATATTGGCTGATTTTTTAAAAAAATATTATTCATTGCAGATGTTAAAAGGAGGCTGTTTATAGCATCTGGTAAGTCTTTTATTACCCTTCAGAAGTTTGGCTCAGTTTTGGCTCAGTCATGGACTATGAGCATGCATTTTTACAGTTCTACAAACAATTTTCAGCCTTGTGCTTTCTCTCCTGCTCTTACTCATCACAGTGACAGCAATCCACATCACTGCTGTGGGCTGCTTTTTAGGAAGTGGGCACACGATGACACACTGGGAAAATAGAACCAAACCTCATTTAAAGAGAGTTTCATTTATTCCCTGTTTAGCATCACGTCATGACATCGTGATCAATCTTTGCACAAAGGGAATGACAAGCAGAAGGTGAAGCTGGGAACTGAAAAGGACACCCCAGTTTCTGAAAGGAAGATTGAAAAATCGGCGTTTTCTGGTTTTATTCTGATGATACGCTTTCCTGAAGGTCACAGAAATGAGGCCGTTTAGCAAGAACAGGGAGACCTTTTAGCTATAACACCTCCTAATGCTCCGTCAGGCCATTCGGAAGCACCGAATTGTCCCCGGGCATCTTGCTCGGGACTGGGTTGGGAGGCCGGGATCCCGCAGGACGCGTGTCGCCGCGTCCCGCGGGGCTGTGGGCGATTCCCTCCTGCCCCCTGCCGGCGGCTCCCGGCACTGCTCCCAGCGCCCCCCGGGAACCCCCGCGCCGAGGCTGGGGGATCATAGGGACGTGGTGGTCATCAGGAATGACTATCCCTGAACATCTCTCCTCCTCCTCCAGCTGCTGCCCATAGACACGATTTTTCAAGGATGTAGTTCAAGCTTTTTTGTGTTATTATTTTTTATTCTGGATATCATAGAGTAATAAAATCATAGAATCGTAGAATCATAGAATCATAGAATGGCATAGTTTGGAAGGGACCTTAAAGATCATCTGGTTCCAAACCCTCTGCTGTGGTCAGTGACAAGCTTCGCTAGACCAGGTTGCTCAAAGCTCCAAACAAGTTGCCCTTAAACGCTTCCTGGGATGGGACATCCACAAATTCTCTGGATAGCCTATTCCAGTGCTTCACAACCCACTCAGAGTAAAGAATTTTGTCCTAATATCTAATGTAAACCTACTCTCTTTCAGCTTGAAACCACTCCCCCTCGTTCTGTCACTACACACCTTTGTAAAAGGTGTCTCTCCAGCTTTCTTCTAGGCTCCCTTTAGGTACTGGAAGGTTGCAGTTTGGTCACCCCAAAGTCTTCTCTTTTCCAGGCTGAACAAACCCAGTTCTCTTAGCCTTTTCTCATAGGAGAGATGCTCCATCCCTCTAATCAACTTGGTGGTCCTCCTCTAGACTTGCTCCAAAAAGTTGATGTCCTTCCCGTATTGAAGACAGCAGAGGTGGATCCAGTACTCTTTCCTACACTGAATTAACATATTAAGAAGGAAAGAAGAAGGTAGAAATGATTTGACACATCTGGAAGGGAAACAGAAGACTACCTGTGAAGTTAAAAACACAATTCAGTAAAAAGAGGGGGCAATTTGCCTTGTGTAGGCCCTGAAGAAGGGGAACTTGAGGTCAGGCAGATACAAGATGTGAAGCTAGAAGAATCAATGTCCAGCACTGCTGCAGAAAAGGAGCTGGTGCAAGAGAGGCTCCTCTTCGCCTTTTGCCACAATTCATATTCCAGTAACACGATGATATCAGCAATTCTCAGTGGTCAGGGTCAGGAAGCTCTCTGGCACAGTATGACATCGTATTCTTTTTCCAAAGGCCCTAAAGCAACACTAACAAGACGTTCAGTCTCCAGGCAGGGTATTCCATAACCTTATTTTCCAATGTTCTCCTTCTGAGATATTGAAATGCAAACACTAGATAGGAAGAGAGTGATTAACAACTAAGATCAGACTGTTGTGATTCTACATTCCTCTGTTTCAAGGAACTTAAAGTGAACACAGTTTAAATGTTCACATTAAATGTTAAATATGTTAATATTTAACATATTAAAATACTAATTATTTCTATCAACAATAAACATAATTGGACTGCTATAGCAAATGGTCAAATGGAATTTTATAAAGAGAGATAAGGTGGAAAAAAGTCCTGGTACAGCATTCTTTTACTTTGCTTTCTGTCCAAAAGATAGATCTCTCTTAAAAGTCACCATAAAAAGCAATAAGTACCAGAGGTCATACCTTAATCTCTCTTTGCTAATGCTCACCATTAAAATATTAAGAATAAATACCATCTAAGTGAGGGCCTTTTTGGAAGCTTTAACCTAAGCAATTAGAAAGTTAGTACGCAAACTATGCGAGTTAATTTGGAAATAAATTCACAAATAAACATAGCTAAATGCTGGTATACTTACTACTGATGCTTGCAGGGGTAGCCAGAGTATCTGCCCAGTGTGGAATATCTCTGTCCCACTGTGCTAACCTTGTGTGGTGTTGTCTAGTGCTTCTCATTTACCAAGTTAATATGCTAAAGAGACTTGGTCTTTTCACTTGATCAGGATACATGTATTGAAGAACTTTTGCCTTCATGGTCTAGCGCTAATTATTGGTGAGATGCACTGGGACTCAAAATAAGCAGCTGAATGAGGGTAAACACAATATGCAGATTATCAAGTCGTTTGTAGTCAGGCTGTATGCCCCTAGCTAGTGGTGATTTGGAAGCTTTTTCCATCATGAGGTTATTGAAAATGACAATATAGCTTTGATTTAAAAGCTCTAGAGTACGTTTACTCAGTGATTAGCTGGGCCAATTCAGTGTTGTTGTAATTAAACAATATACTTCATCTTCACCCTGTAATATTTTTTCCGAGATGCTAAATCAGCAATAAATCTGTAACCTGCTGACTAATTACCAGTTACCATGTCCTACATGCCCTACAACTACTGCCCTAATAAAACCTTGAGGCAATTAAAAAAGAAAATGCAGTAAAATATGGAAATAACCATAGCAATTAAAAGATTTTTTTTTCTTAGTCTTTTGTAAAACAAGTCAAATATCATCACTATTATCTTCCACTCAAAATAATAGCCATTCTTCTTTTATTAAGGGCAATAAACTTGCTGATATTCCAGTTCCATTCCATTTCTAGAAAACAGAATCAATTTCTGTGCATAAAGATTTTTCAACTCTAAAAGGGGAACTCAGTGCTTTGAAACAAGCTGATCAGTCAGTCTGGTTACATTCTTTGCAACAGCTGACCTGCAGCCTACTCCTCATGTATTTCCACTTACATCTTATACCATTTTGGAGTTTCATAGCCTCTGACAGCCTCCCTGCCCTACGTCATCACTGCATCTCAGGTCTAGACTGTGTCCAAAGCCCCAGGGCCGTGGCTGTCTGACTTGCATACTCTCAATTCACATGGATGCTGGTGTAGTCCAAGAGCTGAAGCATGCTGAGATTTGAAGCTCTCTTATAAGTTCATCTGAAGGGGCATGATAAAGCAGATCAGTGTAAGGATAAGATTGCACCAGTAAACATAGAAAAACAAAATAATGGAAATTATTCAAGCAAAGACAGGGAAAGCAGAACATGCCAGTACTAGTAGGCATATTTCTACTATTAGGGATCATAAATGTTTGTTTCCTGAGGCATGCATATTAGGAGTTTTTGTGGCAGTATTTTTGTGAGTGGATTAGAGCTGGAAAATACCTTTTTCTATTGAAAGAACATCCTCTGAAGTGATACAGTGCTACAGCACATGGTTCAACTCATAGAGAAGAATTAATAAAAACAAGCATTATTTATGTGTGGAAATAAAAGCTGTGGTTTTCTCCTTTCCCTTCATCCCCCACCCCCATACTGACACTACCAAGTCTATGCACTATTCAGTCTCATCCTTTAGTGTTTAAGTAAACTCGGGGATGAAATGTGTGCCTTTGTTCCCTGAAGTATCAAAGGAACGGGGTTGTTCCTTTCTCATGCCAATCATTGTAACAGTCATTAAGTCAGCATAATAGATGCTGGACTTTCATGTCCTTAGGGTTGATGGCACATATACAAAATATTACTGTTATTGTTATTTTTAGGGATATTTTGTTAAGACTACAGCAAGCCTATGAAAACAGCAGAGGTTCATTTGGTGGCCTTTCTTGGGAACCTCCCTCAGAGCTGCATGTGAGGCAAATCAGGTGAGGAAGCAGCACTGGGTGAGGGTCTGCAGCAAGAAAGGAAGAAGTCAGACCAATCCTGATCCTGCTTCCACAGGATTTGTCCTACCATGGGGCCCTATTGGCTTTGGAGTGACTAAAATCAATCACCCAGGCATCAGCTAGTCTTTCTGCTAGCCAACTACGTAGCATACTTATTACTAAATGCTGCCAAGGAAAAGACCTAACAGATGTAGCTTTCTTTTAAATATATTTAGTGTTGTTGCAATTGAAAAGAAAATATCTTGGTAATACAAGATTACCAAAACATAGTGACTCATTCTCAGGTGTGTTGTGAAAGCCAGAGCAAATTTATTTAGGGCTTTTCCCTAGTGGCAAACCAAAAAGCTTATCTTAATTAACTTTTAAAAATCTGATGTTAGTTGTATGTTTTTTGTTGGCATGAAGGAAATTGTGGATCTGGAACTTTCAAGGCATTCTGCAGTATGTTTGAAACTAGATATTTATAATTATTCATATCAGTACAAAGAAATCCTCAGATCTAACCAATACAACAGCAACAATAACAATTACAGTGTCACTCTTTCAGCTTTATCTTATTTTAGAAATGGAGAAATTGTGATTCAGAGCATCTAAAAGATGCCAATAGGTGCAAAAGACACTAATGGGGAACAGAAATTAGTTGTTTCAAGTTTCAATTTGAAACAGAATTCTTCCCT
>VYXB01001064.1:61873-80227 GCA_013397135.1 Pachyramphus minor
AAAAAAAAAACGACTTGTGAAAACAAAGAGATTGTAAAGCTCAAACGACTGAGATCCAAGGTAGCAATACATACCCTCTAGTCCCCTCATGCACTTGCTACATCTAACTAGTGAGATCAGTTCATTGAAATACCTTGGTTGATCACATAGTTTCCAAAAACCTGACATGGCAAATTTCCTGTTGATATCACAGAACATCCAATCTGTGTAATCCCTAAGGGATAAAAACCAATGGAAGCAGATATTCAAATATACTTTCTGAAAATCAACCTTCTCAGGTTAAGTGAAGGTTAGTTAAGGAATGGTAGCTGACAAAAAGCAAGACAGAGCAAAGGTTTGCCCAGATGTACATCACTGAAAAACCTAAGTCTAAAAAACCTTTTTTATGGTCCTTACCAGAGGTTTGGCACAGTACTGAGGAATTCTGTTTTTTAAATAAACCTAAAAGCTTGTTGTTACAGGAGCCCATGTGTGCGTGTGGTCATTTCCACAGATGTTTAGAAATCCAAGAAGGCTGAATGAATTGAGGAAAGTTATTTGTTCTTTATGTTAATCATTAACAGCTACTGTATTAAACCGAGGTCCTAGAAGTCTGTGACAGAAAATGTAATTCGATGAATTTTTTCACCTTCTCTCATATGCCAGAGAGTTCTAGCCAGAACTTTCCACTTCAAAGCATTATTTCCATATTCTACTCTATTTTGTACTGGTTTGTTCAAAAGTATTCATTGCCTGAACATAACAGAACAACGATGCCTGCCAAGCATAACCTCCCTGATGAGGGAAGAAGGCAGCACTCAGCTATCATTGTTAACTCATAAATCAGTTGACACGAGTCTGAAAGACTGATAAGCAATTAAATGTCTTGAATTTGCAAATGTTTATCCATACATACTATAAATTATCTGAATATGGTAAAATAATAATTGATTTAGAAAAATCAAGCTTATTTATGGTTGATTCTTTGAAAAAACTACCTATGCTCTACATTGTAAAGCACAAAACTGTCTCATGTGATTGGCAGCTCTTTCTGGATAGACTGCAGAACAAAAAAACCACAAAAACCATAATATAGGCCATATTACTGTGAGCACAGGTGTTGTTTCACAGAAACATTGTCAAATCTAAACAATTTCACACACTGAATGCTAGGTTCTCATCATTATATTTCCTCATTCAATTATGCTGATTTTCCCTCCCTCTCCAGTTAAAAAATCCCAAACAGACAAACAAAAATCTAAACACAGACACACACAAAACAAACAAAGAAACAAACAAACAAAAAAAACCCACACATTTTGTTTGTGTATCCCTTAGGCTGGACCTTGCTGGATCTTCCTAGAGAAATTGTAGCTTAGTGTTGCCCAATCCCCATATGTAAGCTCTTTCCCGTCCAGTCACTTGCCACAGTGCAGACACACAGCAGCACAAAAGAAAATACATTGAGTCTTAAATGTCTCAGAGAGGACATAAACAAATTGTTCATCACTTTTTGGCTATGGATGGCTGCTGTGCTGTAAACAGTAGCCAGTTCTAGGATAACAGGCTTACCCTTATAGAACTGGTCCTAATTTTTTTAACGTACCAGATGACAGTAAATAGATGCATCTTGTGTAAAAGGTGGATTAGAAATTTTTTGCCCTAGCATTTGTTTGGAGTTTGTTTCTTTGACAGCTTTAGATCCTTTCCGTCTGCAAAGCAGGTGCACAGAGAGCTGAAGCTCCTGAGCAAGGACTTTTACACACAGCGGTGCTCATAGGCAGAGACTGCTCTATAGCTGGTATAGATTGCACCAAAAACGTGATCCCCTGCCTATGCCCTTGTATAACCAAATCTTCTGCCTGATCCTCTGAGGACATTCCTCATAAACTACTTAACTCCACACTGCCAAGAACTTTTCCAGTTCCTCCTTCATTGTTCCTCCCTGCTTCTCTCAAACCATATGAAGCAGTCCAGAGAAGTCAGAATTTGTGTCCAGTTTAGCCCAATTTCTCCCACTTATTGATGGAGCAGAAATACATTTGTAACTCCAGTATCTAAGTATAGTCTCTTAAAACGTGTACCCTTATAGAACTGGTCCAATGGAAGCATGCTGCGGTTCCTGCTTTGCAGAGTGCACAGAGAAATTGAAGGCCAAATCTTCCACTGTATGGAGACACCTAACCTTTATTGATTTCCTTTAAATGACAGAGGAAGTTGTTGCTAAGAGGGTCCAGAACCCATTCTAGGATCTTAATCACTGTCATCTTGCAGTTAATCCAATTATCCTTTCAATTTATACAATACTTCTCAGTCAATCGCCTACAGTGAAAGATTAGAACACAATTTTGGGGGCAGAGCAACCAATTACCAGGACATATCCACATTCATGGAGACCAATCAAGCTATTAAAATGCATTTTTTGAAACTGGAGAATGCTCCAGAAAAGGCTGCGCTGTAATTTCCATGCACTGTCAGAACAAACTTATCAAGAGCAGCAGTTCAGTACGCTGGCCTACCACAAGGAATGAGGGAATAAATAGTTGCTACTCTTCACTAATCAGCCACCCCACCACAGGCAGCTGGCAATGCAAGCAGGACACCTAAGGGCAACCTGTAAAAAGATTATTTACTATTAATAAAATTCAGTAACCTCTATGGTAAGCAAGTGTTCTTCAGACAAAGACCCTGGAATCAAGCCCCTTGCTTGCAGTTGGAACTCATTAAGCAAAGAATTAATCCAGTGGAAATGGCTGCTTATATAAAACCAAAACCATGCCTTCTCCCTGAGACAGATTTTGTTAGCCAGACATATGTTTTCCATGGGTTTATGTAATTTAATGCAGCATATTGGCACTAATGAAGGAGTTTTGATGCAGTGTATATCTGGTACAAATTCTTCTAATTGAAGTGATTCTTGATCTGTATTGTCTACCCTTAGTTCAGAGGTGCCTGGGAGAATGACTCTGTTCAACACAAATACAAATAGTATGGAAATTAAACCCTTCCTCTTGTAAACTATTTTGTGGATTGAGAGCCTCACACTGATTCACGGGTCTGTGGTGTCAGACCTGCTTTGACATGCTGCTTAAGCATCACTCTTTATTAATTAGCAGTATGTTCAATAAAAGGTACAATTTATCATCTGGCAGGAGCCAGTAATTTGATGACACCATGAGAATATTTACAAAATTCTATTAGTCTCATTTTCTATTAGAAAATGTAGACAAATAGACCTGGGTAAAGACAAACGTGCACGTGGGAGAGGTTTCCCTAAAGTTTTCTCAAGAAAAGAACCCCACAGCACTACAGTTCTCTTTTGGCTAAATGAAATGCAAATGTAATTATGGGGGTGAGGGCTGCAATGCAGAATTTTGATATTTTTACTGGGAGCAATGCTTAATGGCCTAGTAAAGTTGTAATAACATACAGAGCCATTCATCTCCAGGCTTCTGAGACAAAAATAGTCCAGACACAGCCACAGCGAGGTTGTTATCTGGTGAACATCCAGTAAGACAAAAGTTGGATGTGTTCCAGTCACTTCCAGACGTGCCCTGTGTGTAAAGCTGGTAGTAAAAAAACTATTTTCAGTTTCCATCCAGAAAGGTAATAAGGTGAAAGAGAAATTCAAAGTTCTCATCTGTGGTCTTGGCAGACCCAGCAAGGGCTGCAGAGAAGACTGACTAAGGGAGAAGTGAATTTGGGTTGTGAGGATATGTTAAGTGTTTATGTCAGGTCCTGTACACACAACGCTGTTCAAACCTTATGGTGTACAACAAACCTGGCACTTGAACCAGAGGTTCAGTGCTGCTCTCTATATACAGGGTGACATGTGGCCACAGGACAAGCACAACTGGTGTCTGTCAAGACCATGCAACAAGATGTAAAAACTACTGCAAAAGTTTTGAGAGGTTTTGACAAAGAAAATATCTTCTTACAAGACACTTACTTTGCACTTTTCATGAAAACTTGAAAATCTGCAACAGTTGCACTTGGACTTTAAAACTTCAATGTCTATTCCAGGCTACAACTCAGATTACTCTCTTTATCTAGAAGAAACACCATTAGCAAAATGCTTCTCCAATAACTGTACCAAATTGTCCTACAAGAACTGGACTGTGTATCCTTTCCTTTGACACGCAAATTAACACTGCAACCTGGGAAACGGGAGAGGTTTATTTTGTAGCTGTTAGGACTTGCCTCTCACATGAAGGAGATAATCTCCCGAGATTTACTCTTGTGATGGAATATTCCAATCATTCCATGGATTTCAGGATTAGTCATATCTGAGGTACAATTTTTTTAGCTGTTTTGAAAAGTCAGGAGGGAGAGCTTTCAAAATTAACCACTTGTGGAGCTGGTTCTGAAAGATTGTAACTCAGTCAATACTTTCCCATGTTTTTGCACAACAAAAAGCTACTGAATGGCCTCTTTTTTGGGAAACGTCATTAGAAAATTGCTGACATGGGGCAAAGCAACCTTGAATTTTGCAATGCATTTTAAGTTCTTACTGAACATCCATATGGAAAATCCAATGTTTGCTTAAGCAGTAGTGTATGTCATGGATAAAATTTTCTACTTCTTTGTCCCTTCCAAACAGAAGGGCCCCTTTGTAGGAGGGTGTTGTGTACTTTGGTTTCCTGTCAGCCCATGGAAGGACAGCTGAAGAGGCAGGATAAAACATTTTCCTTTCACCTCCAAGAACTTTGTGTTCACATCCTGGGTATTGTCTGAAGTGGCATAAGGCCTGAGTGATTTTCTATTGACATGTATGTCCTTGTATCAAATCAGTGAAAAAAACCCACCATAATGACTGAGCCAACAGACCTCGTCATTGTTTTAAAATAGCAAGGCAGGAACCAAACCAAGCAATCCACCTAAAAATTTGACTGAAGTTGCCCACAGCCTTCTAGTTAGGCATTTCAGTCAAAATGAGAAATCCAGTAACTTGATTCTCACCTTAGCAGACCTTACAAGAAAACAGTTTCATTGTCCTCACTCTTGGATATGATGCAAATGTAATACACAGTTCACCTCCTAAGCAAAGTTAAAGGGGGATAGGGAGCAGAAGAAAAGAGGGAAAGGGGTAAAAACCCTCAAAAAGCTACTTAAAACTAATGCATTTGCATTTCTTTTAATGAATAGGTAGGTTTTTAAATGACAGGCACTGAAAATGTCTAGAAAGATTTAGTTCCCAGTATTAAGACACAGAACCTGTCATTAGATTGACAAACTTGTCCAGAAGGGTTTTCTCCTGTAACTATTTGCAAAGAAAACCATATTGAGGAGTCAGCCCATGGGTTCAGGGAGAGGTTTTGATTTTATTGAAATGATTCATGACATTATAGTGCTATGTTCTCTTTGGATGTTTGATATTCATGGTGATGTAATTTTCATGTTTTGAAGTGTTGGTGTCTTTTTTTTTTCCTTCTACATATCTGTAGTCATCAGACAAGACAAATCCTCCTAAAGGAGTATTCTGAGTTCTCATAAAAAGATACTCTAGTTCTCCAGGTACTTGTACAGCCCAGCCCTGTTTATAATAACCTCAGGAGCAACCTCTGTGCCAGAAATAGTTTACTAGGAAAACTGGAAGTCTTTAAGTCACTGTGTAACTTGCACAAGGTCAATGTAAATGTTCTACCTGGGCAAACAATGAGGGAGGACATGCTGTTATGAACCTTGAACAAGGGACATCCGAGCAGAAAGCTGAATCCAGGACAGAAAGGTGTGACAAAATCCAAAGATTTATAAAACTAAGCATTTAGGAAAAAAAAATAAATTCAAGCCAGTCAGATCCCATTGACTGAACACAACACCTGCTTCTTTATATCCCACCTTGATGCTCCAGCTTTACATTGCTAGTACTTAACCACAAAGCACCACTGTTTCTCTCCTGCAGCAGGACCTGAGGTGCCAGGTTCAGATCTTGGGGAGAACTGTGATCCAGGACTGTGACAGAAAAGTCAAAGTGCACAGGGGAGGCCACAGTGCAAGCTGCAAAGACATCAGGGTAACAGGTCACCCCAGAGAATGTATTCCCTCATGTCACATCTTCTCCCCATCTTGACACCTTATGCTTTTGCCTCACTAGCATGTTTGATCCTCACAGAGATATCAGAACTTCAACTTTTTAGAGGACTGGTCGAGTTCAAATATTCATACTATTGAAACAACACGTTAATCCAGAACAGTCTGCCAATTCTGTGCAAGCACAAATTGAAAGCAATCCTCTTCATCCATTTTCACAAATCACATTTGCTTCAAAAAGCTTATTTTCAGTTTGAAATTTGAAGCATGCGGATAAGCTTGTTACAAACCCCGTCTCTGATTAAAAGCAAAGCTTTCCTTTCGGGTCTCTTTAGATCAGGAGCAGCAAAGTTGCTTTCTCATACTTTACATCTCTTACTCTTTGCATCTCTTTCTCTAACCTTTTCAGTGCCAATATTGCTTTGCAACACTCTTTTAGCACTGGTGAAATGGCATATATTAATTCATAATTTTTTCATAAGTATTGCAACTAATCTTTTTTCTTCAGCCAAGGCAAGGAAATGGACGAACATATTCAGGCTTCACTTTTCAAGAACTTTAATTCACTACACTTAAAATTAGCTATGCTTCACTTTTCTGAAAACATTCATACCCTCTGTTTCTGGCAAGTACCTCCCTTTTGGATCACTGCAGCAGAGCATTAGAAATAATTCAAGAATATTCTCAGAAAACTCAATGACATTTCTTCACTCCATGACCTCTTCTAGTTCATCTCCACCTCTGCAGATTTTTTTTCATTTGTAGAGTAAGAAAAAAAGAAAAGGTACCTCTTTTAGAAACCTCTGCATCTAGTCTTAGCATTGTAGGTTGGCCACCCTCGCCTGCATAGATTTCATACTCAGGGTCTGTAGAAAGTTCTAAAAACAGAGCCAAAAACACTGTCAAAGACGTTATTTATGCATCAGTCCAACTTTTCAGCACTATTAGATTTTGCCAGTCATGTGTGCTTCTTTTTACAAGTATGTCACATGCTTCCTACAGTGAAAGTAAAAGTTGAATCCTTAGGCTTCAAAAGTTATGTGTACTTTGCGTCCAAGTATTGTCTATTTAACAATGAAGCTATTGCACGGAAGCAGCCGAGCAGCCGCTTCTTTCCCCCCACTGTCTTTGTAGAACAAAGCACCAGGCTCCTCAGGATTCAACTTTGTTGTTCTGCTTTTGTATAACTGAGCTGTCATCCGGCCACAGGCGCCGGTGGCCACAGCCCCCCTTACTGAAGCAAGTAGTTCAAAAGCAGGGCTGGGTTTATGCAGCTTAATTTGATGTGTCAAGCGTCTTTATTACAAGCATTCCTGCAATGTTTGCTGTTAACACTCAGAAAAGGACATGTATCAAATCTAGCCAAGACATAGAGAGGGACAGAGGACTACTCTGGCAGCAATTTTCACATGCTCTGACAGAAACTGCAGTTTTCAGGACCAGCATGCAAACTAGCAAGAAAGTACTTTAGCATGCTGTAATATTGATCTTTCCTGAACATCAGATGGGATTAAAACCCATCTGGTTTGCCACAGGCCATCCAATTTTTGCCACTTCTCTATATCCTTAACAATCACTTCCAAGGAGAGAAAAAAAATTTGTTTGCAGATAAACAATTTGTGGCCAAATTAGTCAGGTCAGGTGTGAGTTAAGCTTACAGTAATTTTGACAAGCATTACGATAGTTTGGACCTGGCACACAGCCAAATGCTCAAGCCCACTGTGAGGACCTTCCCCCTTCCCTTGCCTTCCCAAGGTGGGGGAATAAAAACTGCAGAACTCAAGACTAACTGAACTATATAAATAATAACCTAACATTTTTTTCATAAGATAAGCAAGCTTAACTAGAATTGTTATAGTATATATTATTCCTTAGTTTTTATCTTGCTAGGAAAAATCTTATGTCAAGCCTCTGTTTTGTCTGTATAAAACCTCTCTCAAGTTACAGTAATTGTGTGGAGGGGGGAGTTCGAGAAAAAGTTGATCCCTGGTAAACCCACGACAGGCGTATAATTGTCTCTCCAAGTGACTGTTTAACTCCCACTCAAACTTTTGGGAACAATATGACACACTGCTCCACTCTGTAAATGCTGAGAAGAAATCCCTCTGCCAGAAACAACATACTGCAAAGATCATTCAGCATAGGAAGAAAAACTGTTCATCAACATATTCTTCAAGGGTTCACAAAAAAAATTTTAAAAATCTGGAACCACAACCACAACCAGTTGCTAAAAGTTAGACTAAACCCTTCTAGAAACTTGTCAGTGTTTTATTCTGCTGTGTTTATGACATAGCCACCATGGTAATAAGGGATTCAGAAATATTCCTGATTGAATCTAAGAAAAAGGACATACTTCATAATAGTGATAGGCAGATGGACAGAATGATTTAAAAAGTAGTCTGTTCGTTCCCTTTTCTCACAATGCATTTTGATTCACAGCTTAAACCTCCTGTCTCCAAGTAATCCTTTCAGAAATAAAATTGACATACCAGGCAATAATAGACTTCATATAAATGGAAAAGCTTTTCTTTTCCATGAATCCAATGACTCATTCATCTTTCAAGTATCCACTCCAAACACGTTTCTTATAGCAAATCCTCTTCCACTAACATTAGTGCGTGAGCTGTCTATCATAACTGCTGACAAGAAAGAAACAAAAGAAAGTTGCTTGTTTGTACAGGAGCAAGAATGGTCTTGTGCTTACAACACTTTGCCTGTGACTGAAGACATATGGGTTCCTATCTTTATGAAGAGCCATGAATTCTGTGAGAGTCTGTGCTATTTACCTTACCTCTTGCATTGATTCTCCTTTGCCTAAAGAGACCATTATGATATCAGGGCTTTCAAACCAGTTGGGGACAATGTCAACATTTGTTTCATTTTGGCATTTGTTAGGTTTAGTTGCATATATGAATAATTGGGTTACCATAAAGAGTGCTAGATTGTAATTATCCATCTACACCAACTTTCTTAACGAAATTTTCCCTCAAGTCTGTATCTGTGCTAAGGGTGCTGGGCAAGCAAACACCAGCTGAGCAAGACAACCAAGCCTTGTTAAGGTAAGTAGATAGGCACCACCCAAGGAAGGTAGCCCAAGGCCATGGGAAGCTGGATAGAAAACAAAGAAAATTCCTTTTTCATAAATGAGCTCCTCCCTAGCCACACACAAACACACCTAAACTAGCTCTCTGCAGTTCAAAAAAAGTCTCACTCCAACCTTCTAGTCTCTTCTACCTGGCAACAGGCTGCCTTACAGGAATTGCATGCTCTAATACAAGCCTGTATGCTACTGTGCTGTGTGATCATTCCCTCGCTTTCCTTCATATGAGTAAGGCAAAAATCCATACTGAGTATGTTAAAGGGTAAACCTTGAAGATTGTTATAACAGCACATTGTTACTAGAGAACGGACTAATCAGTTACTTAATAAAAGTTATCCTTGCAAGTACCAGGTGGAAAACATGCATCCTCTCCAATGAGTAAGTTCTTGGAAATCTTTCCAGCAAATATGATTTGTCTGACCCAATCATGCTCCGCAAAGTGGTGCAACTGTGACAAAATGGTGTTTGTCAGCGGTAAAAGAGAAGGAAAAGAGGTTTGGGGTCTTTGAAGTCTTACACACTTTCTTTCAAACTGCACTGCCTGCCTTTTTGCTCCATGCACTCTCCTGGCCATTAGCACCCCTGTACATGGTTGGGAGCACTTAACTTGACCCCACATTATTCATTACAGGGTAAGAAAAACACTCTTCAAGGAGTTGCTCTGTCTGCTTATCATAGCGCCAATCTCACCCACCATATTTTTAATCACTCTTATGTCTGCATCCATGTGCTGCATGCCCCTGGGCTCATGAACCTTATCATTTTGTCAATCTGTATAGAACCATGCACACTCTCTGTCTATAAATAACAGAAGTAATTATTACTAGTAAATAATATATACTAGCTCATTTCAAATGAATCATGTTCTCCAGTCACCCTGGAGAATGAACAAAATAGGCAAAGCTGCAAGGCATCACTTTAAAATACTTCTTATATAATTACTATGAAATTACATTAGGCTATGACTCATTCCTGCAAATGCAGGATTCACTGAGAGTAATTAAAATAATTCACTATCTCTTCAAGGCGGTGACTCATAGGTTGCTGCCCATAGTGGAGCACCGTGAAGTCAGAGAAGCTCCCCTAGTCCCACCAAAAAAGCAATTGCAGTTTATTAAAGCAGTGAGTAGGCTCAGCTTGCTCTTTAGTCCATTTAGCCATCAGGTTTGGATTTTTCCATATCCAGGAAATTAAATCAACTACATATTAACTAAGTGTCTTACTAGAATGGTAGGGAAAAACAAGGGGGCTAAAAAAAATTGGGATATACACAAATGCCATTTCACTAAATAATTGCTGTAGGATTTCAAAAAAATTGTATTGTCGGTGTGTAAAAATATGGCAGTCATCTAATCAAAGGCTGCTAACAGTAAATTGCCATAGTAGGTAGAAATGGATCATTTCATGACAGAAGTCTAGATGCAACCGAGATTTTCAACTATGGGCGGATTTACAGCAAGACAAGTGATGTCAGCCTCTGTACCCATGTATATCTGCACAGGAGCTGACAAGAGTCTATATTATCAAATGTTTTAAAAAACATACATGTCTTAGCCAAGTCAGGTCAAAATAATTAATATAGTTCAGGAATTTGGTCACCAAAATATAAAGTTACTAAATAAAAGTCAGTGTAAAAAACCATGAGAATTTAGCTGCACTGCTCTCCCACACTCCAGCACTAATGACAGTTCGTAAGCAGCTCTTTGTTTATCTCTGCCATGATTTTCCATGCTCTACAGTTGGTGCTCTCTGTTTTCTAGTATGCTTTGCTTTGTTAAATACATTTTATTTTTTCTAAGTATATCCTTTTCATGAGCTTTTCAGCTCTTTTGATGTGGGAATAGTCAAACATCAAATACATTTCTCATTGATATTCTTAACAGTATTTTCTATCAGCAGATTGCTGTCCAAATGATGAGAATTTCCTTAGGGAAAGGTATACTTTCAAATATATAAATCAAATATATAAATTAAATCAATAAAGAAATAAATCTAAAATCTACCAGTGCTGGGAAATGTATTCTTGGGAATACATGATTAACCCAATAGCATGATAAAGAATGCTTTCTCATTATAAAACCCCTTGCAATAACACAGATCATAGTTGTAGTAATCTGACAGTTCAATATTAATTAACCAGTTTCTTTTCCTTAAAGCTTACCATTCCTGCTAAAGCTTGAAAAAGGTGCAGAGTTCAACCTGCTTTATGAGCCTAAGCACAATGAATTTGTTAAGAAAGCTGTCAGGTATACTGAAGGAGGTGGAGTTTACAATGTCCAAGTCAGGTTAACAGTAAACAGTGCTTTAAACACCTTCCTTCTCTTTCAGACCTCAGAAGCACATTCCAAGTATTAAGCTGTTACTTCATCACTTTCCCTGTACCAAGGGGGACACTAATGTACCATCTTGATAAGCCCCATTTGAGTATAAAACATGATATTGTACATTGGCCCTAGGGCCTAAAAGGCAGGGTGGAATTCATTTAGCAAACTGTTTTTTAAAGAAGTTTAACTGCCAATTTTTTCTGTTGTTGTTGGGAACAGAGATTGTAACTGATAAAAACAATGTGCTTTCAGTTTGTACTCAGGTTTGTAAATAACCATGGTACATTACTGGGTATAAGCCTCACTTGTGTAAAAAAAGATATACATTTGCATTTTTGTAATTGTACAGGATCTGGCTGCAATGGAGTTAGCTTTTCTCACACAGAGCTGTGCCTTGCCTTTCTGACTTGAGTGGTGTTGATAACACACCAGTGTTTTGGCTATTGCTCAGCAGTACTTGCAGAGCATCAAGGCTGTCACTCTAACCTTCTCCACCAAAGGCCAGTAGGCTGGAGATGAGCAAAAGGTTGGGAGGGGAAACAGCCAGGACAGCTGACCCCAACTGACCAAAAGGATATTCCTTTCCATATGCTGCCATGCTCAACAATAAAAGTTGAGAGAAAAGGTATCAAGTTTGGGGAGTGGAGAATTAAGGCATTTGTCTTCCAAAGCCACCACTACATATAGTGAGGTCTTGCTTTGCAGAAAGTGGTTGGACATTGCCTGCTGATGCGAAGTAGAGAATACATCTCATTTTGCTTTGCTTCTGGGTGCAGCCTTTGCTTTTCTCATTAAACTGCCTTTATCTCGACCCATGAGCTTGCCCATCATACTTTCTCTCCCTGACCTAAGAAGAGGGAGTGAGAGAATGAATTGTAGGGGCAGAGGTGCCTGGCATCCAGGCAAGGTCAAGGCACCACAATAATATTCACTGACTCTTAACTTCCTGTACCTTGACATGCCAGAACTTTCAGTTCAGATAGGAAGAACCGAAAGATCTTTCATAGTTCATATTCAATCTCTCTTTTCTTCATGCCTCATCTGTACACTTTCTTACTCTTATGATTCAGGACTTCATGTGATAGAAGCTATAAGCTCACCCCATTCATTAGGTGTTGCACCCATCTATTAAACAGAAAAATCACATTACCTTTCTGCCAGACCACTTTGCACAGTGGCTCTCTTCTATAAAATGAGATTTTCATTTCAAAGCAGTAAGTCATGGACACACAGCAGCATTCCAAAAATCAAGACCACAAATAACCAGCTCCAGTGAATAAATCCTGTGGACTGTTTAGGTAGAGAGGTGCTAATTTTGTAGCACAGAAGTACAGAAGATCACACAAAAATCCTTGGTTGACATATTCTGTTGATTGTAATGATATTAATCAGCATTCTGGCAATTGTACCCAATGTTTCCCTTACATAAAATTAGTCCCTCTCTTTGTACCCCAGAAATCTTTGAAGAGCATAACCAGACAGAGCAAACAAGTTCACTAAAATGTTCTCTATTCTGTCCCCGTTTCTGCAGGCATGTTCTCAAACACTCTGGAAAAAAAAAAACCAAAAACAAAAACAAAACCAGTATTTTTCACTCTAATTACTTCTAAATTAAAAAAAAAATCCCCACTAAGGAACATCAGTCACCTCATAAGCAGGAAACCTTTGAACTGTGCTCTGTATTTCTAGAAGAAATAGTTTAAATTCCAAATTCTTTGCCTTCCTGAAATATGCTGGACTTCTCTTCTCTTATTTGTGTCCATCTTATAAGGCATCCATTGCTTTATCACACCAGTGGAATTTCATCAATATGAGAAAAGAACCACCAAAGCCATTATTGCAGGACCAAGAATAATTGCATGTGAATTATGTATGCTTATGCACTAAAGTGTATGAGATTGTTTTTCATTATAACCATTATCCTGTCTTTCACACTCCTCCTTTCCTATTTAAGTTTCTGATTTGTCTCAGCATAAACTCCTAAAGTTAGAGAGCATGTCCCTGTGATATCTATGGCACTAAGGGGTGACACTGGTGTCATTGCTTATAATGCTTATCCAGACTTGGAAGCAAACTAGCATAGGTACAAAATTAGTAATGATAGACATATGCAAAAAGTAATTTACATTTATCAGTGCATCACTTTTGTTGAACAAATCTGGGCATTCAGCTGTCTGAATTGCATCTAATGAGTGCATTTGTTACCATTCTTCATGCTAGCTAGTGCTACACTGAATACCAGGGTATGTTGGTCAATCTCCATATGTCATCTTCCAAGACAAAACTTTTTACTTCCAGAAGCAAAAGAACACTCAAGGCTAGATCCTGATCAAAGCACTACAAATGCAGTTTACGGAAGAGCATAGCCTTTGAATCGCTTGTTGTAGCACTTCAGGATACGCTGAAACCAAAAATTAAAGTTATTCTTGATTGCATAGGTTTTATTTAATCCAATGTATTTAATCCAATGAGTTAAGGGAAGAAATAATCTGTTTCCCCTTTAAGTTTATATACATTGAGATAGTAATGTGTTGGTTTCTGAATCACATTTTTTTTCTCCTAGCTATGCATATATAGCACAGCCAATGTTGTAATTTTTGAAAAGTTGGTTTGATTTTCAGTACAGTATCACAGACATTGCCATGCTTAAGACCCTTTGGAAGGCATTTACAAACCCAGGGGGCCATTTATTTAAAAGCTGTGGTTTAAATGGTTTCCATGCCACAGAAGGCATTTACAGATGTGTTTTCAAATAGTGCAAGGAACGTCTGAAAGACACACATACCGGCACAGAGACATGTAATTCAGTTTGCTCTTAGAGGTTTGTGGCAGTACAGTTTGCAATCCTCATTGTCATTGACAAACACATGCCAAGGCCCATGTGAGGCTGAGATTGCTTATCACTTACCTCTTTTTCTCTCTCACCCTTTGTGTCACCTTTTTTCTCTCTTAATAATCAGAAAGATTAAAGTGGGACAGAAAGTATTTTCTAAAATAGGTAATTGGTTTGGCACAAAGATGTCTGAGTAGGTTGGGAAAGAAACAACTCATGACAACAAATGGCAATTACAGCGTGACAGTGTTATAAGCACCTTGAAGAGAGTGAAGAGGTACCCCCTCTCAATAAAAAATCTAGGGCCCATCAAATGAAGATGGTAGAAGAAAGGTACTTAGCAATGAAAGCTGGTTCTTTGTGCAGGAGGTGCTAGAACTATGGAATTCACTGACCAAAGAAGCCAATCTACAGTTTAGCTCAGTTTTCCAGAAAACTGGAAAAATACATAGAAAAGAGACCTTTTATTCTGGGGGCTCTATCAAAAAAGTTTTGTTATTGCTGTTCCTGAAGCACCTACTTATGTCCAGTGTTGCAGAAAAAATAAAGGGCTAGATGGATCTTTGTCTGATCCCTTTGTAACAGTCTTAATGTTTTCATTCTATAAATTCTTGGGACCGGACTTCCTAGAAATTGAAACAATGATCTGGTGCCATTCAACTAACTGTCAGAATCTTTACAAATGCTTTGGAATCTATTCACCAGCTTTACCAAGGCTGACAGCTGCAGCAACATTTCTGTAATAATAATGGGTAGAAGTTTTTTGAAAATCAATAGCAGGGAGAATAAACACATCCAGAATGGCCAAGAAGAGAACTCTGGAGGTCATCTTGTCCAACCATGACTCAGGCAGGGCCACTTAGAGCCAGTTGCCCAGACTCTATGAAAAGACTTAGTCATTCATCCATCAAACACTCGAGAAACAGTACTGAAGAAACACAGGAAGAAAGATTTGATACATTTTATTGCTCATGGATTTCAGCTCTTACTGCAGAAATTTTACTCTGAATATTTTGGGGGACATAGGTGATGGGAATTGTTCTTTCAAAGTCTGAATTTGACTTTATCAAGCTCTTTGGTACTTAATATTCTGATTTATCTTGCTTCCTTGGCATAATTGCACTATGCCCTATGACTAAGCTGTTATAAATAAACTTCATCTAAAAATGACTCATAACTCTCCAATAGAATGTATAATATCAAATTATTAAATTAAACCATACACAATGCACTAATATTTGTGCAGAATCCAAACCATTATTTTTTTTTAATATATCTAAAAATACACAGATTTGACCACAAATCCTTTCCTATTGTAATAGTGCAAAATTCTTATTTTCAAACACAACGCATGTGTCCTGGTCCACAAATTCTTTTTCTGTAAAGAAAGCAGAAGCCTTTCTCTCTGCTTCCGTGTCCAGGATGTTGCCAGTTACCTAATACTCACTCATCTTCCCTTCATATAATTTAGAATTTTATTTCAAAAAAGCGCCTTGGGATATTTCAAGCATGAAGGGAACAATTTAAATCCCAGTTTTATTTTCTGTCCTGCCAAGGGGCAAATGCAATAACCTTACACAATGTTGCCCATGTTGCATAGGCTGACGTGATATTACATAACATTGACTAGGTACGGAAAAAACCCAAATGCTTCCAACATACACACAAAAAGCCCTAGAGGCGGGGGTCCTTTCAGTGCTGTGAATGAGCACATCAGTATAGACACTGTGAGGAACAAATCTGGCTCTCAGTCGAACTCATTCATGTAAGACCTGTGCTTTCCACTCTGCTCATTTTGCCCAGGAAATGTTCTGTTAAACCTCTCAGCAAAAGTAACTGTAAAATAATGTTCCCTTTTTCAATCAAAAATTGAAAAAAAAAATTGTTTGAGCAATAACAGTATGACTTCAAAGATGGTTTTCAATAATCAGACTTCAGACACTGTTGAAAGAAAAAGCAAAAAGATTAGAGAGCAAAGTTTTAAGCCAAAGCCTCCACACAGTATTTGAAGCACACATCTTCCACACAGTATTTGCACCAAGCCATTAATGTAGTTGTGTTAGAAAAACATGGTAACATATCTGGCTAATGTTCTCATGAGAGGCTTGCATGCTCAGACTCTGCAATTGCCAGTTTCCTCTGGGACAACTGAGAAAAAACATCTAACAGTCACATTTCAAGCCTTCATTTTGCTATTAAAATCAAAACTTAAGCTCAATTCTTACAAAAATACTGTATATAATAAACCATGAGGATATGTTGGATTTTAGTATCTTAGTGAAGGATGTCATGAAACAATTTTAAACCAATCATTTTTTAATCTATTGGGTTTTTTTAGATGGATGATAATAAAAAGAAAGAAAGCAAAAGGAAAATACCAGAAAAACCTACTGATAGACAGGTTATGGAATGTGAAAATATGAAGTAAAGACATTCTACAGCTGTGTTTCCTCTTGCTTGGTGCACTGATATAATGCAGCAAACAGAGGAAACAAATGCATTGCATCTTTAGCAAACAGAGAATTACATATTTATGAGCAAATATGAAGAAAACATATTAATATTCATCTAATTAGCCATTAAGTTTGTATATCCATTCTCTAAGTTAACATGTTCAGGTTTCTTTCACAAGGTCTTGAAGAAGGTTTTCCCATTATAATTTCAAGTGTGGTATTTACAGTAATAGTGAGGAACCATTCTCCTGCAATACTGAATCATGAAGGATCACTGAAGAACAATGGTAAAAGGCAGGTTAATGTAGAGAAACCATTAAAGAAGTTATAAGAGCTTCCACAGAGATATTTCTTCTCTTACTCATTGTGAAAGAAACACTTATTTGTGCAATGCAGGATTTAAAAGATCTTTCCCTAACCATAAAGAAAGATGTTCTGACGATGACAGCTGAAAGACATTATGAAAGTGATATGACAACAACCTTCAATGCTAAGGGATGTTATAAGTAAGTACATTACAAATAGGTGGCTGTGATGGTTTAGGAATGGTACTCCCCGATTCAAGTGCCCCCACTGAGACTCTCCAACCCATGTGCCACTCTCCCACTTCCTAGCTTTGCCCTCCCCCTCCCCACAGTGGTGGGATGGAGAGGAGAATTTGAGGCACAAAAGGCAGAGATCATGGGTTGAGAAAAGAACAATTTAATGGAAACAGCAATGAGATAAGAAAACAAACAGTAACTGGCAATAATGCTAATGACAGAGGGTACAAGAAGGAAACAATTCACACAGAAACCCCCAACAACAGACAATACTTGATAGCTCCCTCTGCCCTGTTTACTCCACCAGACCAGAACTCCTTCTCCCTTGAAGAGATTACATTTCCCCCAGCCCCAGAAATGATATGAGGTGATATAGAATAACCTCCAGGTCCTAGACATGCCCCCTTCAACTACTGAAAAAATTAACCCTCTCCTGGCCAGGGACAGGGTTAAATAAAAGCTCAAGTTTATCAGGGTTCATGCACTTCAGTGAAGTCAGATGACAGTGTCCAGTGTCTGCCACAAATTTTAGATTAACAGTTAATTTCAGCTGGCAGTTTAACTTGTAAACCATTAAAAATCTGCTTTTAGACTCTTTTATACTTAAACTCAGCCAAACCAGCAATGCCGCAACAAAGTATACCTGAGTGTGATGGGCTCAGTTTGATGGATGCCTCAAAGTCACCACAATTTGCACGTAAGGTACAAGTTGAACTTCAAAGTTCAACTGCTGATCAATGACAGCTGTCTCTTTCACATCCCAGTCTGGGATTTCATCTTGAACTTTAAGTCCAGGAGTAGAGAAGAAAGGTGATGCACAGATTCAACAGAAAAAAAGGTTGGAAGGAAGCTGAAGACATCACTGATTGTTCCTGCTTCCTAGGGCAAGGCAGGCATCTGGTACATGAACTCCTTCCCCAAAGCCTTTTTCTAGGGACCTCTTGGCACTTCCGGCCATTCCCCAGTCAGTCTATTCCAGCATCATGCTATGGTTTTGAAGCAAAAAAAAAAAAAAAAAAGAATGTGTCAACTCTTCTTTTTTAACTTCGAGGACTTTTTGTGTGAAGCACAGTTTTCACAGCACGGATTATGC
>VYXB01001064.1:80273-301498 GCA_013397135.1 Pachyramphus minor
AGTCTTTCTTTTCCAGCATGATGCTATGGTTTTAAAAAAAAAAAAAAAAAAAAAAAAGAATGTGTGGGTCCCTACAGAAAACAGTTGTTAGTTTTATACAGCTACATATACTCTCAGTGTTTGAGGATTAATCACATTTACTCAGTCTAAGTTGTCATGGTATCAGAGTCTAAGCCAGAAAACATAATTTTTTTCTTTTCAAAGAAAAGGAAAATGCTAGATCCTGAGGTTTTCCTAGCATATAGGCAAAAGTTGTCTCATGGATCACCACCAGTCTGTCATATAAAAGAGAAAAGCAATTTCTGTAACAGTCATGTCTCTCTGTGTCTAGAGCCAAAGGCCATATTAAAGTGATTCTTAATCAGAGCAATGCTTATGCCCAAGAAGGAAGCTCTTCCCAGTCTTTCCATTCAGAAAAAGATGAAAGAAGCTAAGGCTGGTCTGAGCAGAAATCCTACTCTGAAGAAAGGGAGGTTATCCTTAATAAATGGCACAATACTAGAAGAAAAAGGCAGAAGAATTACTGTGAAGTGGTGAGAAAAAGGGTAACACAGAACAGGAGTAAACCACCTGGGATAGAGTAGATCCAATTTCACACTAACAGAGCCAACACTATCATATAAATGAGACTATGAATACACTATGTTCCCTCTTTGCTTTCCTGATTAACTATAGGCTGTATCAATTATGTAGGCCGCAGGCTGGGCTGTGCAATTATAGTCGCAAAGATAAAAGCCAAATCAAAAAAGCTTGCTATCCTTTTTCACTTGTTATTTTCACCTCACCATCCATTTACTGCAATAAATGTGGTGATATCTGAATCCTATACAAGTAAGGCTGAAATATCCCCAAATATGTGCCAATGCAACAAGGCATTTACTTATGGGCCTGACTGCAAGTGCACAGTTAGTCTCACTGAACCTGGACAGATCGTTTGAATGATGTTACTGCCTAGTACTAGGGTATTCATGGGATGTGAGATGTGTCTTTGCAGTTACTAGGGGACAAACAGTAAATCATACCCAGTGCCATCCATATACAGAATGTATTATTTTAGTGTACTGGAAATAGTCCAACCACACACCCTGCTTGCTTACAAAGTGACTTCTATCACTGAAGATATCAGAGGCCTGATAAACCAAGATGTACCACTGTCTCCCATACAAACCAGTGATGAACAGTTTTCAGTTCAGTCACATCCTATTTTGTGTCTACCACAGCAAAAGCCATTCCACTGCTCTGAATGATAAAGGGACTACAGACATCACAGCAATTAAAGATTTATACTACAGTAAATAATTAACACTCTCCCTTTCAACTGAACACAAAAGTCACGCTTAGATGAATACAAAAACAGCAGTAAGCTCATACCAGCCAGTTGAAACCAATTTATCTATGATACATCTCAGAAGTATTACATCCTTCTTCAAAAGAATATTTTTTCTTAGATCCGGATATATTGGATATAAAGTGATATATTGCATCTTTACTTCATCCTGCAAAAGTAAGAAGACATCCTCTATTTCAGAACTCCTTTATAAAACCAGTCTTGTGTTTAGTGTCAAAAAAGTTATGTGCTGAGCTCTTCAAGTAGTGGAGACTGCACCAGTCCTCTTATCCTGACACCAGCAATCTTGTTGCCATCTGGAAACTTCATGATATGAGAATTTTTTCTCCCTTTCCAATTCTAGGTGCTACCGTGTTAGGTACCACTGGGGTTTTTTCCAAATATTTTTTCACCATAAAAATCATAACCATGAGTTCTCAACACTACTGTTGAGTAGCACTTATCACAAATGCAGACCTTAATTTAGAGGCATGCATTGTTACGTTCCTACTTTTGTCTCTCGTTTTCTTTGCATCTTAATGGGATGGCTCAGAGTCCCTGTAGGTTATATTTTACTAGGAAAAAAAAGATTATCCTTTCAAAGCACTGTTCTGAAAGCAAAAAGTATGCTCGAATTAAAATGTTAGGGTTGCAAAGACCAGAAATCAGAAGGGACAAAGCAATGTCAGAAGTAAGGACAACATGGTAAATTCAATATAGAACCATCACTCATATGCATCATGGTAATGTCATTAGCTGCTTGGTCACTTAGTCTTTACTTACAGTCTTTTTTCTTTCAGTCACTGCACATAACAAATTTCTTCTGATATGAATGAAATGTGCAATGACAAAAGTTATTCTCTGCAGGCTCTTTGCCTCAGTTGCTGCAGAAGTTGGAATATGAAAGACAAAGCTGACTAAGTTCAAAATGTCTGTCTCCTAGAGAATTTCAGTGTTCTCTTTTAGGTGCTTCAAGTTACAATTAAACAGACTAACCATATTTCCTGCAAGACAGAAATTATTATGAGGTTTTGCTCTGTAAAAAAGGGGAAAAAAACCCCAAACAGATAATTTGTTTCAGAAACACATTCAGATCTTGCAAGTTTCTGTTTTCTAAAGTGACAGACTGCTAGTAGATTGCCTAGTATCTTCTTGCATACCAGCACTGGGAAGATACCTGCAGCCTCCCTGCAGGAAGGAAGCCTTGTGAGACTGTGCAGTCCCTCGGCCATAGCTGCCCCCTGCAGGGGCCAGCCCTCCTGGCTCCTCCCTGCAAGGCACCCCAGCCAGCCCGGACCATCAGCAGATGCATCTCTAGTTCCCAAGCAAACCATCTCTTTGGCTTCCCTGGCCAGCTCGTTTCCGACAAAATGCGACTATCTGTCCTCCCTGACAGCCTATGTGTGTCAGGAGAGCTAAGAAGAGCCAAGAAATAGCTACGCCTCATCCTCAGAAACTTTGGATGGTCTCTGCAGACTATCACTGCAAGGAAGGTGTGCTGCCTTCAGTGGGTGCACTCTGGTACTCAAGCTGCTAGGAGGGCTAATGGGACAGCCGACAGGTGTCTGCTGTGCATTAGCAGCTTAAGTTCATCCTCCCACACCTGCTGCTGTGCAAGGTTTGGTGAGGCAACGTATCCATGCTGTCCTGTACTTGGCTCCAGTCAAGAGGAAAGATGAGTTTATGTATCTGCATTTCTGTGGGTCCAAAGAAAATGAAAAGGCTCTGTCCTCAGGGTCAAGGGGAGACTATTTGCCTGGGGAGGCATAAGGCTGTTGCTGACAAGTGGTTATGCAGAGGCAGTGCTTGCCCCTGTCTGATGCTTCTTTCACAGAAGGGTTTGGGTATTCTTGCACCTGGGCCAAGATTTTTGTGCCAAAACCTGTCTAATGAATAAACCTCCAGGCCTTACTTGGAAACCAATTCATTCCACAATCATTTTTTACAGACAGGGAAACAATATTTTTGTGACAGACTATTTGCAATACGCCTTTTTCTTTCTCTGTCTCCTTCTCCTTCCTTCTTTTCATAGCGGTGCAATGTGACCCTTGGCTGCTGGCAGCCACATGCCTGGCAGTGCCAGGGGGGAGCCTTGCATGTACTGAACAGGTTTCCAAGTACACAGGGGTCATATTCATTTCTCTTGAAAGTTTCTTAAAGATATTTGATTCCTGTGACATGAAACTAGTTACTAATTAACAGAGATTCAAAGATTAGTGTTACAAATTCTCCTCAGGCTGTAGTCAGGCAGTGAGGGGGAGGAGGAAGGCAATAATGTGAGCCGCAGAGGACCCTGAGCCTGCAAGTGCCAATGAAAAGACTTATTATGCATCAGGATTTCAAGCTGAAAAGTTAAACTTATCTGATTTTTTCCATGGCCAATATTGGTTCTACACATTACATCACCAGCCACTGTACAAGGTATAACATTGCCTTGCTATGACAATTCAACTTAAGCTTGTCAACTGCTAAAAAAAGGCCTAGATGATAATTTGCTGCAACATGACTTTGTCAGTGTTTTGCTGGTGGAAGTGGACTGGAATTAAATAACTGTTAAGGAGAGGCTGTCCCTGTTTCACAGAATCATAGAATCAGTAAGATTGGAAAACACCTCTATGATCATCATGTCTGACCTTCAAACAAATACCATCATGCCCCCTAAACCGTATATCAAAGAATATGTTTACTTGAGACAATGAGAGGTGTACATAGAAAAGAAACTGAGAGACATCAAAGATCGGTTTGATGAGTGTTACTTCATGTCGCTTAATCTCTCAAAAAACCAATGGTGGAAATATTTGCAATCACACTCCTGGAGAGGATTGGATGTGGATCTGCTCAGGTTTTTTGAGGGTTCTGCCTTGAATACAGACTCCCAGCCAGCCTGTTGGTCAGTGGGCACAAGGAGTTCCCATTCCTAAGTGTACACAATGCAAAATATAGGAAGTATCTGAAAAGACAGCAGAAATTTCTCTCATTCCAATTAGTTAATAAAAAAAAACAAAAAACCAACCAAACACAAAAAAACAACCAAAAAAAAAAAGAAAAAAAAAACCAAAAAAAGCAACAACAACAAAAACCCCACCCTGAGACTGAAATGTTCTTTACTTCAATAAACTCTGGAGTAGTCTGAAGATTCTTTAAAGCTTTTTGCTACTTTAAGATGTATTCAGATTATGGCATGTTATCAAAAATATCCTTCTGCAAAGCATTCAAATATTCATATAATCAGGAAACATGTCTGCAAGTACGTTTTAGTTATCTGCAGTGGTAGTTCAGGGGTTCTAAATCCTTGTTTTTCAGATGTACATTCAGTGGTACCTTTCATCATCCATTTAAGCACAGCAGATGATCTCAGTACTTCTTGAAAGCATCACAAAAACTTTATGAAAGTACAGATTCATCAAAGAGGGTTCCCCTAGAGTCAGAGGATGAACCCTAGGAACATTCAGAACAAAGGACTTGAGAGTTTTGCACTTTAGGTTTGTAGAGCACACATAAAAAAGCTGCTGTGCTAAGAAATCTGGCAAACCCACTCCCCAGGCTTTTGCAGAGACTCCCTGGATTCAACTGGTGCCTTCTGCCAGCCTACAGTACCCTCTGAATCAGCTTTGACCATGCAGAACCCCAGCAAAGAGCAGGAGCAAGTGCAACCGTGCTTTTCGCCTGACAACTTACATCCATATTTCTACAGAAAGTTGATTTTTCAGCTGTGTACTGCTGCCTCTTTATCTTGTTCTTGGGACAGCAAGGAAGCAGCTTTGAAAGGCTCTGAAAACAAGAGTTACAGACTGTGACTAGGACCTTATTGTTTTTGTACACATGCTTCATCTCAGCCACCACATTCATTCCAAAATACAGGAAAGCTTGTAAGAGAAAGGTATGTGATGCATAGGGGTATGATTTTCCCAAGAGTTTTTACCCATTCATATCAATCCATTTGATATCTATCTGAAGTAGGTAGGAAAGAGGAAGAGCTAATTTTAATTTTAATACATGTAATGAATAAAAGAAACATGTTGAAAGGCCAAAACACTTTAAAAATTCCTTCTCCATCTGTCAAAACCAAAAAAGGAATATTTTACCTATGTAGTATTTTCCTAACAGTATCTAAATAGAATTAGGAGTATTAGAAACTATGCAAGAAGCCTGCTGATGATTCTGAGTATAATCATGTAAGTCAAGGATGTCTGAGTAACTTGAATAACTTATGGTTTATTTTTTACATTCTGTCTGCACATATTGTTAACTTAAGCCAAGCTCTGAATTTAGTCTTTTACAAAAAAATTGTTGACACAGCCAACAACACCTCTAAGTTGGTCAGATTCAATTACAAAGAAACCTAACTAGCTAAAAAATTAATGCGTTACTCTATAAAGGTATTTTTGGCTTCTCTTTCTCTGAGACCTGGATAAAAAATAATAAAATAAAAGCAATAAAGAAGTTTGAATGAGATGTTAAGGATCTGAAATCCTTCCATATGAATTTCTAATATCATTGGGGGCCCAATTTAAATGCCTCTATACAAAGACACACAGCATGCAGAATAAACAAGAGGAATTAGAGATATGCGTACACCTTCAGGGCTGGGACTTGTTGGCATCATGGAGACGTGGTGGGACAACTTCCATGACTGGAGTATTGGAATGGAGGGATACAGGCTCTTCAGAAAAGACAGGCAGCGGAGCTGAGGAGGCAGGATTGGCCACTTTGTTGATGACCACCTGGAGAGTATGGAGCCTCACCTGGGGATGGATGAGGAGCTTATGGGTCAGGATTAAAGGGTGGGCAGGGACAGGTGACATATAGGGGTCTGCTACAGGTCATCTGACCAGGAAGCAAATAGGGTCCTCTATAGAGCTCACAAGCCCTGGTACTCATGGGGAACTTCAACCACCCCAGTATCTGTTGGAGGGACAACACAACAGGGCATAAGCAATCCAGGAGGTTCCTGGAATGCATTAATGACAAATTCCTTATCCAAGTGGTAGAGGAACCAGTGAGAGAGGTGTCATGCTGGATCTTGTGCTCACCAAAAGAAGAAGTAGTTGGGGAAAGTGAAGCTCAAGAGCATCCTTGACTGCAGTGACCATGAATTGGTGAAGTTCAAAATCCTCTGGACAGTGAGAAGGTTGCGCAGAAAGCCCACAAGCTTGGCCTTCAGGAGAGCAGACTTTTCCTTGGTCAGGTGCAGGAGGCACTGCAACACGTACGCCAGAGAAGTTGTGGATGCCCCATTCATAGAAGTGTCCATGGCCAGGCTGGATATGGTTTTCAGAAACCTGGTCTAGTGAAAGGTGTCCCTGCCCATGGCATGGGGGTTGGAACTAGATGACCTCTAAAGGCCCTTCTAATCCAAACCATTTTTTCTTTCTATGATTTTGTGATAAGTGCTGATGACAAGGACTGAGAGATATCATACTGGTTGGTAAAAGGTTTTAAATTGTCACCCATAGGTAGTTAAGTTCCCACCACACCAGCAGTTTTCTCTGGCTTACTCATCAGGAAAAGAGAACTGGCTAGCTCTTCCCCTAATGAAGGATAAAGATTTCATCCTGCAGGTAACAGCTATCCTCTCCTTTCACTATCATTCATTTCATAGGTTCATTGACTTACTAGCAGAAGAGATACAGTCAAGCAGCCCTCCTGCATTACCTTACTACTGCATGATACTTCAGAATTATTTCAAAGAACCATTGTTCAAACAATTTATCACAGAAGCATACATGACTAACAGCCCTTTCCCATCTCACTTCATCTGGTTTTTGGATGAGAACACTCTGAACACATGATCCCTCTTGGTTCTCAGTTAAGGACATTGGCACATCACTCCTGAGACTTATTTGTCCATTTCTTATGCCTTCTTCATTTTCTTGGCAGTTTGAAAGGTTCTCCAGTCATGAAGCAAGTAAATGCCCCTTCCTTTCCTTGCAATAAAATTATCGTCCCTGTTTCAGCTTCAAACCTCCTGTCTCTTTCCTGCTTCATATCACGAGTGAGACAGAATCTGGCTTTCTACTAAAAGCTGCTATTGTGTCTACAAAAGCATACTTCTCCATGCACCTCAGCATCCCTTATAAGATCCCCTATTATCTCCTTTTTCTTGTCTTTTCTTTGCAACCATGTGCATTAGCTACCCCAAACATTTTTCCTTAACTAAAATTAATTGCAATCACAATGTCTGTATCCTGTAGCATGCATGAGGTATTGCTCAGGGTGAATTTCATTCAACTTCAGTGCTTTGCTTTGCATGTAGTAAGGACTACAAAAGAAAAATAAGTACTGGCTATGGTGGTGTGCTGAGACCTAAGCAGAGACAGATTTTCTATGTTCAAACTACTGCTGTCGACACTTGGAGCTGTACCAGTTTCACTGTTTCTAATTTGGAGAATAGCAAGCATAGGGAATTATTGGATGCAGGCACATGGCCTACATTTTCCCTCTGACACTTCTTCCTGTGTTACCCTAGCTCCTTCCCAAAAGCCAGACTAAGATGCTTCAATTAGGTAAGACAGAAAAAATCTTCACATTTTAGTAGCCTGCATATTTCTCTTATGTGAAATTAAGACTATACCTTGAATTTGATACAAGAGCAGTTAGGTTGTTAAACAACCGGGCAACATACTCAAAGTATAGAGAGGCATCTGAATGGGGAAATTTTTATGTAAACATTTCCTTCCAAGAGTGAACAGCTGTCATTAGTCCTCTAATATGCACTTTATATAATCATCAGATAATGCCCAGCCTTCTGTCTTACTAGATTCTCCTTGTCACCTACATCCTCTTGGTATATGTGTGCATTGCCATGCAACATTATGCTGTGTAACCACTAGACAGATTACCCTATTTTGCAAACCGAGCTTTACTGTATCTGATAAATTAAGTTTATAATAAAGCTACATCTGTTGCAGATCACCTTGGCTTTTAACTGTTGATGAACAGAAACTTATTTCACAAATGCTTTGACTTTTTCATAATTTTCTTGTGCCAAAACACTCAGAATAGCAGATTCCATACATTAAATGTATTATAGCATTGGGACAACCTAGACTCCACTTCACTACTTTAATCTTTATTCTGCTTTGAATTTTTGGCTCTGTTTTATTCTCTGTAGCATGAGATTCAAGTAGGTTCTTGTAAGGAGAGGTCAAACTAAATAAAAATGGCCCTGCTGGTTCTGTCAACTAAATTCAAACATTACTGTGAAGCTTTATAACAATAATACCTTTCATGCTACTGTATTCTGTAAGCAATTCCAGTGGAATCCCTGTTCTGTGTGGTTTATTATAACTCAACCATAAAAATGTCCTTTGGGCTGAAAGTGGATTTATAAGATTTCTGCCCAGGAGCATATGCTTTGTAAAATTTAATTTAAATCAGCTTAGCTATTTTTTTTTTCCTTAGAGACTGAAGAATAAAAACAAAAATAGATTAGTAGTCTTTTTCTTAGTAGAAAAAAACCCTTACTTTTCTTTCTATAACAAGTAGTCATTATTCTTGGCCTTCATGCACATATGTAATTCCATCATTTTGGGGGAAGACATGGAGGACCACAAGAGAAAAACTAATCTTTCTTATTTTAAATTGAATACAGAGGCTATCGTGTCAATTATTGGGACTAGGATTTTCTATAGGTAAAGGGAAAAATATAAACAGTGATATTTTTATTGGGGGGGGGGAAGAGGAGCTACTGCAAACAAACTACTTTTCACAACAGTTAAAACAGTGTTCTATGAAATGGCGATAGGAGAAAATCTCATTCAAGGAGGTATAACTCATTTTACATACTTACTATTATTCTTGGGATTTTTGAGCCCAACTTTTTTTCCTGCTCTGACAGCTGGCTTATGCTGAATTTGAAGGTGGTTTTCTTTGTTTGTTTTTTTTTTTCCACGGTTTGTCTAATGATATTTAAATTAATGCCAGAGGCATTGATTATGAGGAACTGCAGCCCTGGATACATTTATTTTCGAATTCTGGTCACCTGAAGACCAACTTGATAACTTGCCAGAGGTCATGTAGACATTGAGCAGAATAGATTGAATAGAGCAGCTCCTCAGACAGCTCGCTTAGATTGAGCACCTTTGGTAAATTTATTAAAAAAGTTATTGTAGCCACTCATGCCACCTAGGAGTTATATTTCCAGACTTGTTCCCATGCCTTGGAAATCTCCCCACAAACTTCAGCAAAGCTTTCCTGTTCAGGACCCTCCTGAAAACTCTTTGTTGCAATTTATAAAGCCTATAAAAGTAATTTGCCAAGATGTAGATATTTGCTGTGTCTACTTGTTTCTCTGACTGTACTTCCATTCCTGTTCCTCCCTTAATAATTCAGGTTGTAAAAGGCCTGTGATACAAATTATGCTTTGGTTTTGTACTGCACCTACCATTGTTTATTGTACATAAGGAGGGCTGTTAGGCAGTCAATAAAAAGAAAAATTAATGGGTATCCCCAAAATAATCACAGTATGTTCCAGATTGGGTCAAAATTAAAATAAAGGCCTTAATTACTATTTTCAGGGTTAAGGAATTGTTTTGCTTTCACAAATGCAGAAAAACTGTAAAACATCTGGTATCTAAGGTATTTCTTTGTTTGCTATATTATACATATAAGTTTTACCAGTTCCATGGAATTTACTCTGAACTTTATTGGTTACTATGGTGACTAACAGTAATAAATTAAGCTACAAAGGTGCCTCAGACATTATTTACTAAGGAATAAGGAGCAGCTACAAAGAGAAACCTCTCTTTTTCACAGAAAGGTCATTCAGTCAGCCACTTGCACGGCCATTAATATAGAGGTGGGTTTTGACTCACTTGCCTCCTGTATGAATAGGTCTGCTTCCCCCC
Source organism: Pachyramphus minor (assembly GCA_013397135.1). Taxonomy (NCBI): domain Eukaryota; kingdom Metazoa; phylum Chordata; class Aves; order Passeriformes; family Tyrannidae; genus Pachyramphus; species Pachyramphus minor. Next base: position 90,450 of record VYXB01001064.1, read on the forward strand.
TTCTTTAATGGTAACGTGCTGAGCGCAATTAGACAGGCAGTCTCATTAGAGATAAATTCTCAAGCTGTTCCCATCAAGGGGTGGAGTGGCACTAAGTCCTAGACAGATACATTTCCTCCAACTTACCTTATGCACAGCAGTGTGAGACTCCTGCCTAAGCAGAAGTTGCTTTCCCATGTTTCTAGCTCTCAGTGGCGGCAGAAATGATGCTGTGTTGAATGTAACTATAAATATACGTCCTGCTGTCCCGTTTCTTTGATTCAACCAGGGTAGGAGGGAAGACCTTAAATGGGACTGCAGTTGTGGGTGGCCAATTATCTAGCAGGATGTCTGGGAAAGATCTTTTTGTGGTTTGTACTTCCTTACCAACTGTGCAGAAAGCAATTAATACTTGGCCCCTCTTCTTTCATTTTTGATACCTGTATAAACAGCAAAAAGGGTGTTACAAGCAGCAGAAGAAATTCAGACTGACCTTTGTGATGAGAGTGGTCAACTCAGTCATGAGGTTTCAAACCCAGCAATGTTTGTACTTTTCTCAAACTGATTTCCAGTGAAACAAGGTAGCAGTTGGAACAGCCAGAAAACATTTCTCTCTTTGTCGTAATGATAAAAACAATACCATCCCAGCTTTTAAAGTATGAAATTAGTAGATTTATTATAGCTATAAAATGTTCTCTTATGATTTCAGGAGATGAGTAGGAGTGCAGAAGATTTTTTTTGCTTTTGGCTAGGTATTGGAGTGATCTGAGACCTATGGTGTCATGTGTTATGAGGTTTTGCTATGTTTCATATAAATACATATATTAATACAATATAAATACACATATGTATTTATACCATTGCATTAAATTCACTGTATATATGAAAATCTGACCCATATGTCACCAGAATTAACTTGCCTGCTTACATTTGTGTCTTCTCAGTGTTCCATACCCATACACTACGTTGTGGAACACTACACTACACAATGAACACTACATTGACTCAATTCTGCGGCATGGACACAAAGAAAAGCCAAACAAATCACTTTCTTATTGCATTACACCCATATTCCTCTGACACACCTCCTTGATCAAAAGATAGAAATGTGCATGTTCTCCTGTCAACCTAATTTTCTTTGGAAGCAGAGAATTGCAACTCAACTAGATCAAGGTAGGAAAAGCTCTGGCATAGGCAGAGGAAGCTCTGAGACTTGCATACAGAGCGTAAGTCATATGAGTTTGAAATATAAACTCTAGCTTGTGAAATATGTAATAAATTTAGTATGCAGAGATAGGGTTTGAAAAATAAAACAGCTCAAGCTTCCTGTCAGCTTGGGTGACATAACTCAAAACAGAGTTACAGACACTAAGAAGCTCACCTGAATATTGTTTGTGGCAGTGCCTTCCTCTAAAAAACAAAGTTGTGTGGCACTGGTTTTGTCTGCATTTCATTAATGGCCCAGATTTTGTCTCAGTCAGCCTTTGACTCTACTGGTTCAGCATCCTGATAAACTGGTATCTGACATTTCAGCTGAGAACCAGTAGCACCAGTCTTGCTTTTGAGGAATTAGCTGGGTTATCCTTGAGATGAGACTGAGAGATGACTGTCACACTTCTCTTCCACTCTCTTCCAGAGTGCAGTCCAGCTAGTGGTCTCAAATCACAGGTTACTTTAATACAGCATTTAAAGTCTGTGTTTGATTTAGCCATGGTTCAGAATACTTGCTTTCACCCTCTGTCTAAAGGTATTGGGAACACACCTCTCACATCTGGCCTGGGAGAGGTTGCAAGGGACCTTTGAATGATTTTGTTTTTTTCTCTAAGCCCCCAAATAAACATACAGCCTTCTAACACACACATGTTGGGGATAAGCAATTATTCATGATACAACAAGAAGAATACAAAAAATACATCACTACACATTCTTAAATTATCTGGTTTCATTTTCTGTTCTCAAAGTATTTTCTTTGTTTGATGTCTCATAAATATTTCTCTTAGCCCTTTAAATAATATTGGCTTGCTGATCTGTGAGGGAAGATGACTTATTCCAGTGCTTGAGCAAAATAAATTCACTTTTAAATGTGAGCTATTAAGTGTTGCAAAAGGCAATGGGTGCTTTAATACAAGATCCTAATACCAACATCCCAGCACTAGTTGCACAACTCTGAAGGACAAATGTTAATGTTACAAACTGAAATACATCTCTGCTGAGACTTAGGCACTGGAAACTTACTTTCTTTCATCACTGGAACCATTATTTTTATTTAATCAGGAGAAAAAGGTATGATGGGCACCTATCTTTTTTCAACAGGCCTAGGAAAAGCCAGAGATTATCACCGTCATGGATAACAATCTCTCCTGATTCCTAAAAAACTCAGCTACCATTCAACATTAACTCACGGTAGACCTAACATCTTCCTGCACTTTTCATTATGTTGATCTCTAAACTTTGTGTAACTTTTTACAGGGACTGGAGGAAAGAGAGAAAAAGATGACATTTAAAAGGTGTCAAAATTATGCTTTGCCTTAATTAAATACACATCAGCGTCAACAAGCAACCCTGAGATAATAAGCTACCTAGCAATATAAACAAGCACCACGGAAGGAAAAGTATATATTTTTAAAACAAACAAACAAACAAACAAACCTTTAATCTCATTTTCTGGTTTATATGCCAGGATTTTTTTTAAAAACGTTGCTTTTTAATCATGCCTATACATGCCTAGACTATTATTTGTGTACAAATACAGAACTGGGCAGCAAGATCTTGCATTTCCTAGGCCTGCTCCTGTCCTGCTGGAGCTTTTCCACATCACAGTCTAAGACATCTAAGACATTAAGGCTTTGTCCATGTTCAGAATCCTCAGCTCCAGGCAGCCCAAGAGGTCACTGTATCCTCTCTAGAGCTATTAGAGCAGTATCCAGTGTGGCAGTGTCCTCCTCCAGCTCCCTGCTGGCCATCATCCCCGGCAGACAGTTTGATATCAGCAGCCCTGGACTTGCCAGTTGTCTTCATCCACCTGAAGATGAACTTTCCCAAAGCTATTTCCCATCTGTTCAAGTGAGAAGGGAAGAGTGTCACTGAGCTCCTAACCTGCCCTGGGTACCAAGGCAGGTGGCCCACACTTATAGTAAAGTGCTCTGTAGTCACTGAAGCCACCCCTCCAGCATCACTGCCCTACATTTGTGCTGCCTGCAGCCAACATAGGTTCCTCTTTCCCCTGCCTCCCTGCCTTAAGGCAGTGGATGCTTGACAAGGCTGGTTGATGATGGGGGTTCCTTCCTGTGAATCATGTCACCACAAAGAGAAACCTGCACTTGAAGGACCTGTGATTTCTGCTGTAACAAATGCTGTTTCTTGAGTAAAAAGTGAAACTGAGGTTCTGACACCTTTATAATTATATAAAATACATAAAAATACTTAGTTTCAGGTCTCCAAATATGTACGTTGAGGTCAGTAAGAAACACATTGCACTAGAATCAGACATGATACAATTCCTATAAAGTCTATTCTCATAACTTGTGTGTGCCCACTGTCACAGCCCTGTGGGCTATGCAGAAAAATAAATTCTCTTATACCATCTACCAGCATGCATGCATACAGTCCAGGTTGCTCTGCTGTCTTTTGGCAGCCCATGAAAACCCAGGAAATGATTCCTCTTTATTCTTCCTAAAGAAATGCCTGTTCTGCTGTGAGTGCCAGAGCTCCTCAACCTCTGCATGGAGAGAGAAGGGAACGTGGGTCATACCTGACTTGTCATTGAAAAGAATTAAATACCATCAAGTGAGAAAATTCTTTGCTCCCTCTGTGTTTTGGCAATAAGCAAGAACTAGAAAAGCTGTTCTGCAGTGGTATTACCAGCTAGGACTTCATTCACCTTTGAAGCCATCTGATAAGATTACATATTAACTCTGTTGATTTACGTTAACACTTAGCCATGGTGACAACTCTTTGCACTTAGTGCACACTGACACTTTGTCTTTCTGTTGCAAGGAGTTCAAGTAGAGATTAGTGACGTTAATGAGAAAGAGTGTGTGTGTAAGCAAAGCTTGAGGTATTGGCAGGGACCAAGCCTGCATAGACAGCAAGTAGAAAATACTGATTAACACAACATAGTTCGCACTTTCATCAAACAATACTGTTTGGCAATTTAGTTCTGTCTAGGTTTGCATGTATTCTTTAAACCCTTGATAAACTTGTGTGTGTGTGTGTAAGGAATTATATTTTTTTCACTTTGTTACAAATATTGGGATTTCTCTAAACTTATTTTGTTCCAGCAAGAAGTCATAAAAGTCAAGACCAGAAACCACTGTTAAATAATAAAAGTCTCATAATTTGGATACTAAAGCTCCCTCTGGAGATCCATAGGATCTGGTTTTTTTCTGAAGCAAAAAATATACAGTTGTCATTGCTGCTTGGAAGCACAGAAAACCAGTTTACTCTGTCTTTATCCTGCACAGGATTTTGTCATTGAAAACACTACTGTTTAGCCATGTCACTCAAATCACCAACTGCAACTCCTTTTCCTGTTTGCTACTCCAAAATACCAACCTGTGAACAAGTTCTTCCCCAGCCACAGCTCTGCACTACATGTGTCCTAAGTGCAAGCAGAATAAACTATTTCATATCTATGGTACATGTTTCTACCAGGACAATTAATGCAAAGTAGCCACATTGCTATGGGCACACACTCAAACTGAGACACTCTTTTGCTGTAATGCTGGCCAACATCAAAAGCAAAGCACACACGTCATGTTCTGTTCCTGGAGACTACAGGACTGGGCTGTAGTAAAAATTGCAAGTTCAAGAGACAGAATAGCTCTGAGGTGTCAGACAATGTGTGTACAGAAGGTAGTGCCAGGGATGCAATGAGAGGGAGACAAAGACCTGCAGGAGATTCCAAGGGTGGTGGCCTTGAAGGAGGCGTGGAGAAAGAGGAAGAAACTTTGAGCCCTGCATTTAGCAAAATGTGGAAACTCCTGTCTTTTCTCACACTGATCTCACCTTACTTAACCATATAACTGCATCCTCAGATGAAAAGTCAGAAGTTAGATGAAGAGATAACTCTTATCAGACTGTGTTGTCATGGGTCACCTAGGAGGCAAACGCTAATCCATTTTCCTGCACCAGAAGATCAAATCCAGAATTCCTACAGTATTTCTGATTAACATTTTCTGCAGAGACAGCCTCGACTGTGTAGCCAGGTAGCTTGCAGTTTGCACTAAAGAGCACACTGTTGCTAGAACTAACATTTACATAGCTGCAGGTGGATGCTGGTGACGTTAATAGAGATGGATAGGAGGGGAGATGGAAGCCAAACTTAAGATACCAGCGGAGATTAGACAGGCACACAAAGGTAGCAAACATTAAATATTGATTGGTGCTTAGCATACGACTGTACTCCCAAGCAAGAGCGCTCAGCTGACTCAGGAGGCTGTATTTTTCCTCTCACAATTTGACTAAGCAGTTTCAGCAATGTTTCCCTGCTGCCGCCTTCCTCTCTGGCAAGTGAGAATAATTGCCTTCTTCATAATACCCTTTTACCAAGCCAGATAAGTAGTTATGGTGCTTCACTCTTTGGGTTTTTTTAGTTTTGTCTCCTTCTTTTATTTGTCAGTGATTTTGCTGAAGTCCTCTGAGCTCCCTGACAGCTGTTCAGTTTGAAAGAGTGTTAATGCCACTAATCTCATCCAGACCTTTTTCAGACAGTGTAGGACACACCAACTAGACAACAGGAGGCTCTGCTGGTATGACACTTACCCTGATGGATGTGTGCTAACAGCACACTGGTAACCCAAAAAAAAGCATACCCTATCTTCTGCAGCTGACCTGAGACTTTACAGCCTAAATCCATTTTTTGGGTCTGTTCTTCCAAATACCAAAATTAATGTAGAGGCTCTAATGTATTCTTCATATACAGTATATTAGGCTCTAGGCTGCAACATATGGCAAAGGAGGTTGTTGTTTACCTTGTGACTCTCTGGAGTCATTTACTGCATAAAACATTAAGCTCTTTCTGTAAGGAATCTCATCCTAGAAGAATATACACTAAGATCCTCTAAAGTATGAAGATTTCATTTACATTACATAGACAACATTTTTCACTAAAAGATCATCACAGACAAGCTCAGAACACCTGCTATTGGCAGTCCAGTTCATGCTGTCCCCAGACAGCTGCAAATGCAACAGGAGAAACAGGCTTGGATTTGTGGAGAAAAACCACAAGGCTGCAGCCTGCCAGCTACAAATCACTGAGTGTGTGTGTTGTGTGTGTGTGTGTGTGTGTGTGTGTGTGTGTGCGCTCATGACACAACCTCAGGGACTCTCAGATTGTGACTACAGCAGACCCTGCTGAAATACAACCTAATTCACAGCAGTCACAGCAATGCTGCAGGAGACAAATAAGGGGTTCAGGAGAGCTAAAGTGAAGGCAGGACTCCACCAGGGCCACAGAACAGCACCACTTTCCCACAGACACCATGGTCTGAATCAGTGTTAAATTAACTTCTAATTTCCTGGCCTCTGCTTAAGCCTCTCATTTATTAAAATACCAGACAAGGACTTCTGGCGGTAACTTCCTCATATTTTTTTGAAGAAAATTAAAAAACCTTTCATGTAAACTTGCACCAAGAAAATAATTATATTCTTTCATTATCTGACCTGGAAAGTGAAGAAAAATGAAGAATGGCAAAGGAAAAAGAGGTTGGAATTCTCAGAAGGAGATGAAGAAAAATAGTAATGAAAAAAGAGTATTAGGGCCAGTCCTTTTTAATTATTTCAACAAGGGGATCGAGTACATCTTCAGTAATTTTACAGATGACACAAAGCTTGCCCTGAGTGTTGATCTGCTGGAGGTCAGGAAGGCTCTGCAGCAGGGTCTGGACAGGCTGGATGAATGGGCCAAGGCCAAGTGCTGGGTCCTGCACTTAGGTTACAACAATCCCATGCAGAACTGCAGGCTGGGGACAGAGCAGCTGGAAAGTGGCCCAGTGGTAAAGGACGTGGACGTGCTGGTTGACAGCCAGCTGAAAATGAGCCAGCAGAGTGCCCAGCTGGCCAAGAAGACCAATGGCATCCTGGCCTGTATTGGGAATAGTGTGGCCAACAAGACCAAGGCAGTGATTGTTCCCCTGTACTCAGCACTGGTGATGCCACAACTTGAATCTTGTGTTCAGTTCTGGGTCCATAACTACAAGACATTGAGTTGCTGGAACAAGTCCAGAGAAGGGCAACTGAGTTGGTGAAGGGTCTAGAGCGTAAGTCATATGAGGAGCAGCTGAGGGATCTTGAATTGTTTAGCCTGGAGAAAAGGAAGCTCAGGGGAGACCTTATCACCTTTTACCTGAAAGGAGGCTGTAGCCAGGTGGGGATCAGTGTCTTCTCCAAGGCAAATAACAACAGGACAAGAGGAAATGTCCTCACGCTATGCCAGGGGAGGTTCAGGTTGTACATCAGGAGGAATTTTTTTCACTGAAAGGATGGAAGAATTGGAACAGGCTGTCCAGGGACGTGATGGAGTTACTATCCCCACAAGTATTCAAGAAATGACTGGACATGCACTTAGTACTATGGTTTAGTTGACATGGTGGTGTTTGGTCAAAGGCTGGGCTTGATGAACTTGGAGGTCTTTTCCAACCTTAATAATTCTATGATTCTCTGAAAACAAACAAACAAACAAAAGTGAATGGTTGGAAGAAAGAAAGGATCTAAAGGAAGAATGCCCTGTGCTGCAATCCAGGGGAAACAACACACCACTTTGTCTCATTGTAAAGCTATGTCAACATGAACTCCAGTGTCCTGAAGTCAGCATCTACGTCCCTCAAACCTAAATATGGAAAACATGAGGTCAAGAGCAAGCAACAGGCATTGCGTGACTTCATACAGAACGATGTAGAGTGAAGAGCAACTCACAAAAGAAACAAAAAAACCCTTGAACTGCCTTCTTTCTGCCTTTGAATTCAAGGGCCCTTATCCCACAGTTAGCTGCAGCAATTGGGAACGAGTGTCCAGGCATGTAGGCAACTTTCCAACACAGGGGAAATAAAGACTATTAACAAAATAAAACCCAATATTTCAACGTAAATTATTTTTGCTTTTACAACTCCCCTTCTATGTCAATGTTACCGAGAGCAGCCAGGACAAAACTTTCTTTTATTTCTTGACATTTGTAACTGTGTAGTAGAAACATCTTGGAGACTTGAGCAATACCATCTCATAGTTTGTTCAGACCTCAATTAGGACCTCAGTATCGTGGCTTAAGGAGATGAATAAACGGCCTTTTATTCCTTCATAGTACCAGATGCTGAGCACACACTCCCATGTCAAAAGAAGTCAATCATATAGCTGCAAAATCTTCCCAGTTATGTCAGGACTGTATTCCCATCCCCACTACCAGCAAAGCCAAAAATCTAAGTCTACAATATACTGAGTAGAAGACAGAAAACATCTCTATCCCTACAAATGTACAAAGAATTTGGACCAGGAGATCCTCTGAACTAGGCAGATAACTAACCCTGAGAGATACTTAAAAAAAAAAAGACAGTGTGCAGCCGATAGGGCCTGGTTTCCATATGAAAAGAAACAAACAGAGTGAAACTTCACTGCAAAAATAAATAATTGGATCTCCATTGTACCTCTGAATACTACATTAAGCATCAGTTCTTTTCAGTTGAGCTATAGCTTTTTTTTTTTTTTTTTTTTAGATTTCTCAAAGGATTTGGATGTTCTATTGTGACCAGACTGTGATCTGGCTTCACTTCCCACAAATCAGTATCAAATGCAGAGAAGCAACCTGCTACACAGGCATTTTGCAGACTAAAATAGTTCAGAACCTAATCAGGAATCTAGTGGCAGGAAACAGGCCTTCCTACAACAGGAAGCATAGGAAAGACTACTGGAGACAGCCGTCCAAAAGCAGCCGCCTTGCCAAAAAAGACAAAATGGCTGTATACTGGCAACTCCTGCAGCAGGAAATCGCTGAATTAAGCACTCAATCTACTGAGCAATTTAGTATGTCATCTGCTTCCTGGCAACAGATATTTGGAATCACTTTTACATTGCATTTCATCTGTATCTCATAATAGAGTTGAGGACAGTGTCCTCTCCAGTAAGCAAAGAGACCAAGGTCAGAGGCTTCTCTGACTCCTACTCAGAATAAATATTTTTAACCCTTTTCCTTTCTCCATTTTCATCATTTTATATTTCAAATTTAGGGGCCTGACATTTCTGTTTCTAGTCTGATCTGTGGCCAGGGCAGACTGAGTCACTGATTCAATGTCTGCCAAAGTTAACTGTGGCCTCCATGGGACAGTACAACCAAGTCTGAGAGGAGATAAATGTCAGGTCACAGCGAAACAGGGAAAATAAGGCTAGTAGATTCTCCCCGTAATTTGTTTCATGAAGTGTCAGGAAACTTTTCCGAACTTTCTCCTCAACATACATAAAAGGATAGAGGGGGAGGGAGACAGAGAGGGAGTGAAGCAGAAGAGAAAGTAAGAGGGAGGGAAAGAAAGAAAGAAAGGAATTTTTTTTAAAATTTGGTGCCCATGTATTCATGCAGATAGATGGTAAGGTGAGTTCTTTCCATTTTTACCCAATATGACAACTTGCTCATCTAACTGAAGACATAAAATATAGTTTCTGTTCCTTCATTGGTTCCTTAAGCCTTACTGATGAGAGAATCACAGAATGGCTGAGGTTGGAAGGACCTCAGGAAGTCATCTGCTCAAGCAGGGTCATCTAGAGTCAGTTACACCATGTACAAATGTATTTTTAATATCTTTGAGGATGGAGACTCCATAATCTCTCTGGCCAATATGTGCCAGTGCTCATCCACCTTCAGACTAGAAAACTGTTTCCTGATGTTCAAATGACACCTCCTGTATTTCAGTTTCTGCCCATTGCTTCTTCATCTCTCACTGGTCACCACTGATGACAGCCTGGTTCCGTCCTCTTTACATCCTCCTTCAGGTATTAATACACATTGATAAGGTCCCATTGATCTGCAGGGTGAAGAGCCGCAACTCTCCCAGCCTTTCCTCATAGGAGAGTTGCTCTCATTCCTTAATTATCTTTGCAGCCATTCAGTGGATGCTCTCCAGCATGTCAACATCTCTTCTATACTAGGGACTCCAGTACTGCGCCCAGTGCTCCAGATAGGGACTCACCAGTGCTGAGTAGAGTAGAGCAGAGCGCCAGGATCACCTTCCTTGATGCACTGGCAACACTCCTCATAATACAGCTCAGGATAACGTTGGCCTTCTCTGCAGCAAGACGTACCTAACGCAATCACTCTGGTTTTTGAAAATAGTCAATAGACTATGGAAAAAGACTACTGCACATGAGAGAAAAAAGCCAGACAACAGATATTCACTATGACAGAAAGCAATTTTCTGCTGTCACATAGCAATACACATAAGTGCATTCCATATTTAACAACAAAAAAAAAAATCTTGTCATTGCTGACCAAAGAAGAGAGAATGTTGCAACTAATCAGTTCCAAATTTTTTTAGAACAGTTATATAAAGTAACTGAATTTAGATGAAGTGATTGATGTTAGATTTGCTGGAGTCAGTGATACCACTCTACTTCTTTGGTCACTTCAGAAAATTTCCTAGTTCAGGAGATTTGGAAGCTGTAAAGTGCCACCTGCTAGAGATTTTAAGATGCCTTTCATATTTTTTTAATCAGGAGGTGTGAAATCAATGTCAAAATGAGACTAAGAGCAACAATAATCACCTTAACTCACCTTCAAATGTTCTGAGAAAAAGCCCAACTAGTTTCTTATTTTATCCTAATAGTTTCAATATACATTAAAAGAGTAGATTTTTGTGGCAAAGGAGACTGGTTAACAACATTATATTTATAGAAAACAATAGAAAATAGGTTTCTGAGGAAGCTTGCTCCTACAAAATGAGATGTGTCTGGTTTATAATATACATGAGCCAATTTGATCATGAATACTTCACATTTTGATAGAAAGAAATAGCAAGTAAATTTTGAACTGTAGCTTTGTGAACTTGGAGACTTAAGTTTAAACCAAAAATTCACAGAACGAGCTGACAGTTCCTGAATTATGGGTTTTCTTTTTTTTTTTTTTTTTTTTCTTTTTTTTTTTTTTTAATGTCACATTCTGTGGTTTATTATTTGTCAGGATTTTAAATGCTTCCTGTGACAGAGAAACACCTTCTGTGATGGTTTGGACTTAAGTTAATGCTTTTGCAGTTAAGAGTTTTTTGACAATTAAACATTACTTAACAATTCTGCAAATTGTTAAGAAAGAGCTGATGTGTGCCAGGACTTGATGCATTTCCATGTGTGCAGGTTGCTGCTCTCTCTTACCCCATACAGCTGGGGCTCTGCTAGGTGAAAAAAAATGGAAGATGATCAGGATGAAAGATGAGGGATTTAAGGATGGAGTAAACACTCCTGAAATCTAGCCCTTGTGTCCAAACAAAATTTATTCAGTTATTGCAGTTTCCATTGTTTCTGCTCTTTCATATTTGTCTGCTTTGCCTCAGAAATAGCTATGGGAGGGTGTGCGGTTTAATGAAGCAGTTTTCCTGCTTTAACCATGAAGGGATGAAATATGTGACTTTTCTTTCCCCCTGCACTGAAACTAAAAAAGGGCCTGCCTTTTGTCTTGTCTCCTCAAGACCCCATTCCCAGACTGAAGTCCCCAATGCTTCTTCCACCCACTTCCTACATCTCTAGCAGTCAAATTCTCCAGATATCTAAAAATCAAAGCAAGGTCAAGATCCAAAACTACCTGTGTCTAAACAACCCTTTAGCTCCCAAAATTGTTGTAATAGGGCATAAACCCAACAGGTAAGTGTTTTCAAAGTGAACCCACAAGGACCCCTGCCAGTAGCTGATGTTCGTGATCAATCTGAGCAGCACTTAGACTTAGAGTCTTTCCTCAGCCTGAATATGCCTAAGATTGCATGCCTCTAGTGAATGTTCTAGATAAACATAAAAGGGCAGTTCTCCCTGAAGTAATTCCACTTTGCAAAGACCAATTGAATATTTATTAGACCAGAAACAGAGAGAGAACATACCTCCAACTTAGGAGCTGAGACAGTCTCTGACAGTGCAAATTAGATAAAATGCAAGCTCAGAGTAGATAAAGGAAAGAAACAGAGGCCAGTCCCAGCTGCCCCTGCCACAGCCAGGTGTGCTCCGACCACTGATAGTAAACGTACCAATGCTGTCACTTGTGCCTAATTTCCTTCTTGTACATTTAAGTGAGGGCTATTATAGGCCCCAACACCAGAAAACATTCAGCATATTAAATCCAGTGGGAGTTGAAGATTCCCCTATGGTGCATAATAAAACTTGTTTTTCTTGGCCAGTTCTGCAACAGGCATCTCATCTTCCTGCTGTGCCCTGAGTTGCTGCTGAGCACGTCCTCTTGAACAACCTGTCTTGACAGCTGAGTGTAAAAACAGTTCATGCTGTAAGTACTGTAAAAGTTCGCAATGCAATGAGATGCTTGTTTCCTACAAGACACCCTGTTGATACATGTTCATATTTGGGCTCTCCTGACCAAACGGAGGGAGATTTCTGATACAGAAAGTAAGTGAAGGAAAATGAGGGAAACTGAAAAGAGAAGACAAAAAAAAAGAAAGGCAAGCTTGGACTGAGAAGAGAAAGTGAAAGGCCTTTGGAAGAGTGTAACATAGATAAGGTGTGTAGTCTGGTGATCCACTGTATTGCTCTAGTTCTCCCAAGACACAAGTAGGAGATGACAAGACATAAAAATATGGTAAGTGTTCTTGAAATGACTGACCTCTATCTGGCACTAAGTAAGTCTCTAACACTTCATCAGTGTTAATGGGTGTGCAGACCTCGCAGAGCTTGCAGAACACAAGTGCCCAAGGTCCTACTCCGTTCAAATCATTATCAGTTCCCTTTCTCGCCCTTTCCTTCCTGGTAGACACAGAATTATACCCCAAATCCCAGTATCTTATGTCCCTGAACCACAAAATAGTTTTGATCTGATGCAAGATCAGCCTCTTACTTCAATGTGCGATGATCCTTGAATTACACACACATGGATGAACTCCAGATACTGACCCAAATCAGGATTTTGCAAGTTGGAAACACTTAAAATTCAAAAGAAAAAGTTGGAAATAACAAACACAGCCTCAGTATCTCCCTGTGCATTTTGGAACATACCACCATTAGCACAATTTCACATGGAAACTAGGCGGGTGGGTAAAATGATTGAGTTCAAATGCAAGGGTGGATGATGAGAGGTGAATAGGGAGCTGAGGGTGGAATGTTAGCAGCACCACCCTTGATTTCCTTTTAACCTACTATAGCCAGGAGCGTATCCACTGAGCAGTGTAGCACGTAACAATCAACTCCTCCATCTGAGAAAAAGAGAAAAGAAAATTTTAATGCACTTTCAGATCATTTTCTCAACACTTTCTTTTTTCTCATATTTTTAACTTTTTAATACATCTTAAGGCAATAAATGCAATGACAGATAGGGAATTAAAAAAAGTTCTAACTGTGATGAAAATGACATAGTTTACATCTGCATTGCATCAGCGTTGTTTTTTTTAGTAGCAGAGCAACAGATATTATTTTAGTGTTAGTGGTCAATCTAGCTCTCCAAATGTGGCCTGGTTCAAACAGGCAACCCAGAAACATGGCAGGGTTATTCAGATATGTTCAGTACCCAGTGATACAGTGCTCAGATAAGCTTTTCAGAAAACAAGTTGGTCAATATTGAGTTGGGTCAAGAAGTCCCAAAAGTCACAAGCAGAGACTTGATGCACCACCCTCAAAAGTTCAGCTCTTCATAGCAGGGAAATGCCTGTCAATTTGTGTCTTTGATACACTTCCCCCTAAACTTGTCACATGCTACTCATGATCCAACCCAAATGCCACTAAATTATTACCATCATACCCGGTGAAATGCAGAAAACTCCAGGGGATGTTAGAGTTGGAAATTGCAGCTGAAACAGTTACATGTCAAGTAAACACTTCTTAGGGAATGCTGCTGCTTGTGGCGGTGGTCTTCCACTTCCTAGCCTAAGCCTTGGTCCCTTGCATGTTGTAAAGAATACAGCACTTGAGCACAACTGTGCCTGAGCTAAGGGAGGAGGCTTACACAACAATGACTGAATTGCAGAACACATAATTGCCAGTGGGAGAGAGCAAAACACTCCTCTCCAGTTAGAAAGAAGACAGTTGTAAAAAAAGAACATTAACATTAATTTTTGGATTTTAAAAAACTCCTGTAGAGATCTAACAATGAAAACCTTACTTCTTCCTAGCCTGATTCTGCACCCATGAAAGAAAGAATTGACAGGCTGAGGGCATTTGTAGGATGGAGAAGCTCATTGCTTCAAAGGTTCTGACATTTCCTCTCTGAACCTTAATAAAGAAACTTGACTGTGGAAGTTGCACAATGCAGAAAGCACAGCATGCCCTGCTGTGAAAGAAATGAGGCAGACAGTGCAATTGGAAATTGTGATGCCACCCTGAATGAAACTGAAGTTGTTATGCAATATCTAGTAGGCCAGGTGACTTGAGGGCATGAGAAGCTTTGCCTCTCCTTGACTTTTAGAGACCAATTTCATTTGCTTTTTTTATATTCATGTCTGCACACAATACCAGAAAGTATTAAACACGGGTTTGTATGTTATGTGTATAAACAATAAAGCTCTTTTTTTTTTTTGGAAAAGCCAGAAAGGCCATTGTGAAAGCAGCTTGAATGTTACAAATGAAAATGGAAACTTAAAATCTATAAGCAGAGCAACCAATAGTAGGAACATTAGACAAAATTCCTCAAAGGTCACAGAACTGTTATCTGGTAAAAAAGTGTCAGAAGGCATGTTATTCCCAGTAATTACTTTTCAAACACAGTTCTTATATGGCAGGTAAATAATTCCATTAAGAAACAAATGACCACTTCTACAAATGCTTATTTACGTTGTCAACATTATATCACCATTTCCAGGTCAGCAGAAAAAAATATCTCTACCTATTATTGTTCACAACCTTCTTAACTACGACAATTGGTGCAAAAACCCACTGAACTAAATCTGGTAGTCCAGCAAAAGCTGAAGTTGAAGCCCCCTAACTAACTATGTAGTAGGGAGAAAGATTATATCTATCTGCACCTTGGAGTGGTTGCATACAGATTGTTTCTCATCCACATTTCCTCTGGTAGAATAATATATAGAGAAGGACACTCTTACTTGCCTTCTGATTAATATTCCCAAACACAATCAAAAGCTCAACAAAATATTGCTATGTTGTCCTTACCCTTTGGCTTGCAAAGTATTATTATTAATCTAATAAAACATAATTTCATACCCAAACACAAAACTACTGGTGACTGGGTCTCTTAGACATCTGATTGAAAAGTCTGGCAGCCTTTCAAAATTTTTTTTAGCCATTTCATTTTTACAGAAGAACACAAGGTTGTTATTTGATTTGTGTGAATTTTCTCCTCCCTGTTTAAAACGCCCAGTTAAAGTATGATAGGAAATACTAAACATGTAAAAAAAAAGCACATCACTGTAATAAAAAATGGTAGGTTTATGCAGTCCATTTTGCATGGAGTCTTCATGGCACAACTAAATCTTTTAAGTCACACTGTGCTTTTGTAGCTATTTATAGCCATGTATGTTCATCATTTGCATCCTATAGTTTGGGGCTTCTTTTCCAGATATAAACAGAGCTTCCTCCCTCACTTTGTTTATGTGTCTGCCTGTCAGCATAGCGCCAGCGACTGTCTCTCCACTTTGCTGCTGCTGCTCCCTCATCCTGTTTATAGGTCAGAGATGACTGCCATTGCCTCCCTGCTGCTGAGCAGAATTTCCCATAGCACTTCAGGATGTTTTAGTCACATTAACCTGTGCCGCCTGTCTGGAGCCAAATGTCTACCCTTCATGCTAGTGCTGCAGGCAGCATTTGCCTCCACCAAACTCGGCTTTTGCTTCCTGGGAGGCCCAAATATCTTCAGCTGTGTCTTGCATGGATATAGAGATAGGTCCTGTTCATTGCCCCATCCCTTGCAAAGAACATAAACAGACACACAGCTGAAGAGAGAAAAAATTCTCCTACTCTTTCAGTCCCAAGCACATGAAACCTCACAGTGGAGAGCATCATTGACAGCCACTGAACATGGTGAAAAAAAAATAGTATCTCTTAGTTGGATATGGGTTTTTACTTTCCTTATAGAGAAATGTCAAAGGTCCTTACTACAATAATTCTTTAGGCATTTGCTTCAGCAGGACACAGGAATAAAAACAGGTCAGCAACATCATGCGATGAACATGCACAAGACACAACACTGGATGAAGAGGCAAATCAGCCACTGAGCATGGATCCAGCTGCTGAAATGGAGCCAGAAAATAATGTGACCATGTCGGCAGAGAAGTGGGAGAGTCTTTTCCCTCCAAGCCAGCCAGAAGAAAATGGATAATTCCAGGACCTCTGATGACCATTAAAGCTTTGTATTTACCTTTTCCAGTAACAGAGAATTATTAGTAAATTCAAAATATTTTAATAAATAGGTTGTTGAAAGACATTAGCACCTGTCTCCATGGCCCACAACCTCCACCATATCACTAGATTATAACTCAGGGTCCATCAGCATCTGTCAGGTAGGAGCATGCAAATATCTCCTTCGACAACAAGTTCACACAATCTGTTCTACAACACACATGGCTAACAGTGTTAACAATTGTTCCTGTGCTACCTTGCTGAATTTTGCTATTCATAAAGACACCCAAAGAACATATGCTATGTATAACTCCTCTTTAGGCTGGGACATGGGGTGCAACAAATTAAAATAACAATGAATGAGGCTGACCTGACCTCTGCCAGAAACCACTGTGTGCTTTACAGCCTCTGCAGAGATTTCCAAAAAAAAACTAAATGTCAATTACACACCTAATTTTGAGAGGTTTCATATTGGTAGTGAAGGATTTGGCTACCATTTGTCCATTTCAAAAATTTTCTTTCTGGTTTTTTGAATAACACCAAAAAATGGTGCATTAGAAAAATCAACATCCCAAGTTAGAAGTATATTTTATGGACAATTGAGCAAAATGAATACATCATAGAAGCATTGTTAACATGTAGAATAAGTTAAGCACGTGGCACAAATGCACATTCTTAGAAAAAAAAGGCTGATTTAATTGCTGTTTTTCTTTATATTCCATTGTAAACTTTTACATTGTAAACTTTTACATTGTAAGCTTTTACTGTAATAAAAAGTTGATGATTCTGACATCCAGGCTGCTTCCTCTGCCCTCAACAGCCATAGCTTCACATGACCCAGTGTGACCAAGCTTTGCAAATGCTGTCATGAATCCCATGATATACTACTTCTGTTATAACACCAGCTCTTAGAGTCATATGAACAAATATGAATGTGTTTGGGTTTCTTGTTTTATAGAGAAGTACATCTTCATCATACATTTTGGGAAAAGAAGTTTAAAGATCTGAAAACATTAGAAAACACTCGAGAGCTTAATATTAAAATCTTTGTTTTTTCTAACCCCAGCTATGCTTAGGTTTCACTTTCTGTTGTACTCCATAGTTTTGTTAGAGTGCAAGAGATTATACCTATGTTTATCATTTCCTCACTTGGCAACAACAAAAACGTTTAACCATACAAGAAAACTGCCTCACTTCAGTAGCGCTGAAGGAGTGAGGTCCATTTTGACTCATCTTACCAGAAAACTAGTGTACAAATTCCTTTGTGATATTTCTCATTAGCATAATTGTAACACTGTCTTTCTGTGGTAGATCTGTTATTTTGTTCTTTCGTATTGTACCCCATCTCATTTAGATAGATCTGTATTCATTCCACAAGCAGCTTCTCTCTGAATATTTTGTTCAACTGCTCATTATCTTATTCACCACTTTCTTTTCAAAGGTTCCAAATACATGTACAAAGATTTCATGGTCCAAAGAGATACATATACTTGATATGTTCCAAGATGCCCATCTCTGCATTAGATTCTTTGTTTCCTAAAAAATAAGGAGAGCAAACCACAAAAAATCAGTACACCTGAGTATGCCCCTGTTATTATCAAGCAACTGTGAAGTAAAAAATATGGTAAACTTGCCTAATGTCTCTGATGAAAAAATATAATGACAAGCCATGGAAAGGCAGAATTTAACTCATTTTCCATTATTTCTCTGCCAGCTTTCGATGGTGTTCAATGATATAGCTCACTAGTGAGCAGAATGACTCTTCTGTTTATAGCTGTTCTTGGTGCCAAGTCCCACAGATGTTCAGATTTTCCTCCATGTGGATGGGATATCAGATACAATCTTACCTTCACATCTAGTCCTGAGAGAAACCAGAGGTGAAACCTACAAAGCAAAATGGGGAGGGGAGAGGAGGGGAGGGGAGTCTTTCTACTTCAGCTTCAGATGTATGTATACATCTGCATACATGTATAGACACGTGCATATGGACCTATATGCATATGTATATCTACATATTACATTGCATTCTTATGTGCTTATCAAAACAATTTCAGACAATTCTAACCAGTGCAAGGAGCCAATTTGGACAGCTGAAAACACAGCCTATGTGGATAGATTGACAGGATTTCATACAATACAAAATCTGTTCTGAAACACATGTACCTAAGAAGTCTACTTAGGAAAGGTGCTTTTGCCTTTGAGAAAGACTTGTGTAAATCTTCAAGTATCAGAGGCATCCGGAGAAGAGATCTTACATGGATAAGACACCATGGTTTAAAGCTTCTCTCAGCTTTTTACCATGGTATGACTCTATGGACTTTTTCTTTCTCTAAATGTAAATAACTTTATTTACCTTTGCAGAAAGGTGTTTACCTTTGCAGAAATACAGATTAATGTATTTGCTTATTTGTTATCAGCTTTGCTTTATGGGCTGGGGTTGGACCATTGGCTGCTCTATTCGGTCTAAATTAACAGTTCAGACAACATGTTGCTCTACAAACAGCTTTCCCAGCTGCAGACGACAGTGTAAGAGCGCCTTCTATGCTTAGGCAAAAGAAACGCAAGTCAGAAAAGCCATGAAAACTTGAGTCCACAGACTTAAAACCCGTGTCTTTTGGATGCAAGTTGTTCTAGTCCTAAATCCAAAGAAAGAAGGGTACAAAAGCTTTCTCTCTGTTAAAGGAAATGGGTCAAACTTATCCTAAGAGTAGAATGATATAGCTGTCCTCTTTGGAGTATGATTACAGATACTTACTGCAGCATACATGTAGTTTCTCTGAGGAGCCTCAGTTCTATTGTTAATTAAATTTTAAAAGAAGTTTTTTAAATAATTATAATTTACATGGTGGCTTTTAAGGAGCTATATGGGCATTGATGAAGTGGCTTTACAGGGCAAAATACCAAACAAAGTGTGAAGAAGCTCTCATTCTGGAGCAGTATTTGCCTCCTGGATCACTTCAGTTATCCAGTTTCCCAGGCAGCTTCACAAACTGTTGTAGTTGCACAACTAACAGAGCAGCAAACTGTGGTGGAAAGATAAAAAAATAAACCCACAAATTGACAAAATGACAGGAGCTACCTAAACCAATACAATACCACTGTATATAAAACTAAGCAGAACTTGGGACCCCTATAGCCACCTTCTGGGTGAGGCTTTAATTCCTAAACTGTTTTTCTGGGTGGACAGATTGCTTGGTAAAGTTGTGTCTTGACGATATGTTCAGCTGTACAAATATGCCATGTCAGTAGGACAACTCCTGTCCTTAAGGCTGAGTGCATGTCTTGGCAGCTGGACTTACTGTAACCCATATACAAAGGATACAGAGCCAATTCCATCGAAATCAACTGCACAGTAGTTTTAAATTTCTGCAACAGTTCTACCTTGATTTCAAACTCCCCGTAATCTTTCATTTTATTCTTTCAGTACACATTTATTTTGATATAAAGACCCTCTTAATCCATGCATGATCTCTATATGAATAGAAGTAACTATAGTCAAAGTGAGTTAATTTTTCACCTCTCTGTCTGTCCATCATTCCACATCACCTGCATTTCCAGGATTTAGACAGGCAGTTCCTTTATTCCATCATCTGTCTTTTAGACAGGTGTGGTCTACTTTTGCCAGAATATTATTCTTGGTTGAGAGCAGAATAGATGAGAACTTAGACCAGCAAATCCATATTATAAATAACACTGGATGTCATTTGAAATGCCCTCTCACTGATTGCAAAAGAAAAGGTTTCATCTAATCCCTAAAGGATGTTTTCTTTGCAATTAATAAAGTAATGTCTCACACACAAAAGGACAGGATATAAAACCCTGAGTAAAAGCAAGGAATAGATTTTTGAACTTAAAATAGCACTTTCAAAATAGATCTCTCTCAAAGGACAGGAAAGATGTGACTGGCTGAATAGCATAAAATCTACATTATATAATGCTTCATGAGACTTTGTCCAGCCCAGTCTTCATCTACTCTATCTTTCCTGTAGACATTCTCATATTCTTGAAAATTAATTAAAGAGACTTTAAAGAAAAAAACAACTTGCATGGTAGACTGCAGGTAAGGGATGGTATATGATCTGTTGTAAACTGCAATGAAACAGGAGGCAGCAAACTGTTTCTAGACATTCTTGGACGTATTTTTCTTCCCTCTTCATTTATGTGTTTCAAGCTTACCACCATTTACACAACAGTGAAGTTATTCATTCAGGGGTGTGCTGGAGACAAATTAGTTCTTGTTTTAAAAGCAGGATGAGAGGTGGCTGTTACGTGAAATTCATAATACACAATATCCTGTCTCTGACACTTATTTAATAATCACAAAGTAATCCAGTTTGATTTTAAATATAGCATATTTATCAGCATACAAATCTGACACAAATTTAAAAAGAAAAACGTTTATTTTCCTTTTCTGTCACAGACTTCTTGACTTCAAATATGGGCAAGTAACACCGCCTCTCTCTTCCTCTTCATCTTTATCTGTCTTATTGATTGATGTTGAAAGTTCTTTGTAGCCAGGTCTTGACTATATTTCATGTATGGGTCCAATTAGCTGAAAGATGTCCTAGGCTTCCCTGCCAATTCTCTGAATTACTGTAAAATATTAATAATTAAATGTATTTGAAGAGGTTTGGTCTGAGAAAAACAAAGGTGGTAAGCAGTGATTTAGACAGCAGCTAGCTCTCACAAAGCTATTTATATTATACAACTTAAGGAGTTTTGATCTTCTTGGAGTATGTTACCAGAAATAATTCAAGTTTAAAAGCTCTTGTGGAAGAGAGGTAGAATTGAGAAATTGCCACATGATCAAAAGGGAAAAAAAAACAACAACACAATGTTTTCTCAACATTTTTTTCAGGTAAGTGTAAAAATGGATGGTTTAAATAATCGTTTCAATCAGAGAGATCTAGATATTTAATCTTATGAGATGAGAGAATTAAATTAAATGCTAGGTGCTACAAAGTTTCAATTACCTCATTACACAGCTAGTGTATTCAGGAATGCATAAATAAATTTTTCACCTTGCAAGACTGTTCAATAAATCTTAGGAAATTATATAAGAAAAAGAAGAGCTCAAGGTTAATATTTCAAATACTAATGAAGTTTTAGATACTGAGGAGCTTTATTTGGGCCTATGAATACTTTCTACTCATCTCAAGCACATTAAAAATCTGTCTCAAATTGAAAGAAAATAGTCTAGTTTTCACATCACTCACTTGAAACTTTGGAGAGCCATAGTGAATTCATTATTCTGCCGCTGGGTACCATTTTACCCACTTATTGAGAAAATTTATGCAGGGTAAATTAAGAAAGCCTGGAGTTTTGAGAGATAGAGTTATCTATTTCTAACTATCTAGAGTTGCCTCTAGAGACATGAGTCTGCTCAGTTCTGCATTATTTGGTTCGCATTTGAAAGGTTAGTTCCTTTTTCTGTGCATAACAGATTGCAAACCCACATCTGCCGGCACACAGAGGAAAACCTTCTCTACAGAAGCCCTGAAACAATGAGACAAAAAAAAAAAATCAAGATTCATTAGGCAGAAATGGGAAAGGAAGAAGTTGGAATTGGTATTCTTACAGACTCATCTGGGAAGAAGGAAATTTAGGTTTCAGTCCTTGCACCTATGAAAGTTTTTTGCATTTTCTATTGGAAATTTGTGGGGTAAACAAGCAGGAGTCTCACCATCTACTGACTTAAACAGCCCCATTCCTTTGAAGTCTCAGGTACAGAATTGTAAGTAAATTTTTAAAATTAAATGGAGGAATTAGTCAATTAAGCATTACAACACTGAGGAGACCACTGCCCAAGTATCTTTGCAAAGAATAGTCTATTGTGTATCGACCGTGCCCTTAAACATAAACCTATATGCCCAAAACTACCAGAAGGCTGTGCATGTTATGTGTTTAACATCTTTGGGGATCTTTGGTCTCCAGATACCAGCACTCCATCAACACAATGTTATAGGTAGCACCCAACAGAAAGACTGTAGGATGTTCAGGTGTAAACCATGTCAAACACAGATATAGATTCGGCTTTCCTCTTCCTGCTTGGAAACACCAAGAGATTTGTGAAGGTCTTGAGGGTGAATTTTTTATAGCCTCAAACTGATGCTGCTGGAAACACCAAAACTTTTAATGAAACCTATTAGAAATCATAGACATGGATTAAACTGACAACATCATGGCAAAACTGGCTTCAGACCCTATGTATTCCACAGTGGTTCTAATAATTCATGTAGACAAAAGCTGTCCTTATGTCTATTTGGTGTGCTATGGAGTGCTTGCAGATATACCTTGCATTCCTACCCTACCTAAGCCCCTGACTTAGATGTACTTTATGTACATGAGAAACACATGCAGCTTCACTGAGTGGGAACCTAACTTTTCATCCATTTTTGTCAGTCACTGAGAATAATAAGAAAAGTACATCACAAGTTTTGGATACAAATGATGTTATCTGGAAAATTTTCTGCAAAAGCTGCCAAGGACAATAAAGACAAACCAGAACTTGACATTTCTAGTGTAGAAAACCAAATGGAAAAAAGCAAAAAGTTCACAGGGAAACTGTAGTTCTGCCATGTGATACCCTAATGAAATGCTCACATAAGGTATATGAACCTACAACTTAGAAGATATAACAGACAATACACCTACATCTTAGAAGATACAACAGATATACCTATGCACATTTATTTTACTGTTTTGACATTTATCTTCAAAAATCCCCTTATGAATTCCACTGTCTTATCATGTAAGCATCTTAGAAGCCTTTAACTTTACCTGGGTAAGTAATTGTATGATGGGGGTTCTTGTTTGTTTGCATTTCTTTGAATCAGTAGCATGGAATGTACCAGAATATCAGACCACAAAACATTCCTGACATTTTTGAAAAACATGGTTTTATACTGCTGCTGTCAAGCTTTCAGATGACCTTTTTACATCTGTTTACACACACACACTCCAAAAAATGCAGGGAAACCCCACCTTAGTGGCCTTATGTACATCCACAACAGCAGTAAAGGTAAGTTCCACATCCATTTAGAAATGATCTATAGAAACACACTGCCATGTTGAAAATTAATTTTACTTTTTACAATTTGGTAGGTACTTGATTCTTATTATTATTTCCTCTTTGGCTGGAGCATGCTTATCTTTATTTGCAGGTGTGTATGTACTGTGTATATACAGACACATATAAAAACAAGTCATGCAAGCCTTGCATAGGTTAAATGTTATGGCAGTGTGCTTAAAAGGAAGCAGATGCAAAATTTTTCAGGCTTAGGTCCATGTTAAAGATCATATATTTGATTCTTCAGCTGTCCATATAACTATATGCATCAAGAAACACTCTGAAAGCATGTAACCTTTGCTGCATTTTTCCAAACCATCATGAGACAGCAGGGTACATTTACCATGTAACAACCCCAGAACCAAGTCCCAGGACTAATGTGTTCCAGAAGAGGCACTGCTTAGTAGACCTCAGTCTCCACTTGGTTCAGCTATCTGCAGAAATATGAGACAGTTTCTTTCCTGTCTTCTTGTGTTATTAATTGCCACCAATTGGACCAATCATTGCAGTGCTCACTATATTCATAAAAAGGAACTCGCCAAATAGTAAAGTCCAATAATATTTTTCTGTCACAGTTGACGTAGTCTGCCTTAGAGTTGGTCCTGCTGATTGCTTTCCTAGTTGAGGCCACAAATTATAAGATATAGTATTAGTTTGCTGCTGGTTTGTGAAATACTTTTTTTACTCTGATAAATACAAACATATAGAATAAACAACAGCAGCTTTCTAAAGCTTGAAAAGTCCTTACAAATTGTGAACTCTTCAAAAAATACATAGTGTGAGAGCTGTCTATACCAGTCTATTAGTGTAATCAATGCAAAATAAGATGGTAAAAACCCCACACTTGGAATCAGGAGCAGCACAGATCCCCAGGACTCCATTTTCCATTAGTGGTCAAATTAGTATCTCAGGTGATATAATATAATGAGTTAAGACTTCTCAAAATACATGATTAGATATGATCACTCCTCTTCCACTGCTTCCAGCTAGTGAGAAAAATCCACATACTCTATTCACAAAGTTTAGGGCCTAAGGAGACCACCAGATTATTTGTTGCTCCCTCTAGTACATCACATGTAAGTTTCATCCAATTGTCCCCCTGCTAAATGCATGAACCTGCCAACAGAAAGACAGTGGATTTTGATTTGAAGAATTTAAAGGGCACAAGTCCACTTTCTAGCTTGTCCTGAAGGTTTGTGTACTTCATTGATGAGTTGTTCCTCCTTGAAATTTGTACAGGGTCATCTGCTAGCATTCACTGTGCTTCCTTCATCCCCTGTTCCTTTTTATAGTTGGCATGTGCTTCTTATGAAGAAACATTTCACAGAATCACAGAATATGCTGAGTTGTAAGGGACCTACAAGGATTATCTAATCCAACTCTTCGCCCTGTGCAGAACCATCCCCAAGAGTCACATCATGTGCCTGAGAGTATTGTTCAAATGCTTTTTGAACTCTGTCAGGTTTGGTGCTGTGACCGCTTCCCCAGGGAGCCTGTTCCAGTGTCCAACCACCCTCGGGGAGAAGAACCTTTTTCAAACATCCAACCTAAACCTCCCCTGACACAACTTCAGGCCATTCCTTTGGGTCCTCTCACTGGTCATCACAGAGAAGAGATAAGTGCCTGCCTCTCCTCTTCCTCTCACAAGGAAGTTGAAGACTGTGATGAGGTCTTCGGTCAGTCTCCTCTCCTCCAGGCTGAACAGACCAAGTGCCCTCAGCTGCTCCTCATATGGTTTCCCCTCAAGGCCCTTCACCATTTTTGTTGCCCTCCTTTGGACACTCTCTAAGAGCTGAATATCTTTCCTATATCGTGGTGCCCAAAACTGCACACAATATTCAAGATGAGGCCATGCGAGTGCAGAGCAGGGTGGGATAATCATCTTCCTCAACCAGCTGGCAATGGTTAGCCTGATGCAGCCCTTCAATCAAACCATCTCCCAGACACTTCTATTTGCACCTGCAGGGCATATTCTTCAGCCTTCAAATCCCTTACATGCAACCATTCTGTTGTCTTCAGTTTCTCATTCTTTCTTTTTTGAAACAGCCCCTGTGGTTCACTACCAAAGCTCACCAGCACTGCCACAAAGGGAGAAACTGTCTCTACAGTCCTGCTTTTTTTTACGTCCCAGCACTGACTTATTTTCCACTCTCTGCAGAGGGTTGCTGCTGAAATGCCTGCACAGGCACCTCTCTATGTCCAAAGACCCTGTTCTACAGCCATGCCCAGCTTTCTTTGATCCTGGATTATAAACTATCATTTAAAAATTACTAAACGGCCTTGCTTACCACAATACCGTGATCCCTCAATTTGACAGTCTGCTGATCACAGTATTGTCTCCACTTTTTCACAGTAGCAAACTAAGACTGCCGCTAAAAATAAGCACTAGTTTCAGTCCTGTGACTGTCTTGACAATATCTCACTAAGAGATAAGATCTGTGAGGGTTCCTCATTTGCAAGCAATTGCAGGATTTTTCATTCACCTTGATTCGGACCTATAACTCTGCCTTGACAGAAGACAGTACTAATATGTAAATCAGAACACAGCAATGCTGACAAAACATCTTTATAGTCACTGATCACGTTGATGTACATCAGTCACCTCTTCAGCCAACTTCTCTATGCTAGATTAATACAAGTAAACTATACTTACTGCTTTTAAAGGATTTGCATTAGATATTTGCCATCATCTTGCTCAGATAGTATAGGTCTGTAAGATTCTCTATCAGGTGGAAATTTCTTCTACTTCTTTACAGGCACACAGAGATATATTTAGTGGGTTTTTTCCCCTCTTCCAAATCTCCAGCTAGTAATGTGCCACCTAATTTTCAAAATTGACATTATTGCTCGAGTATTTATGCTCTTTGTCCTTATTTTTCTTGGACCTTGATTTTTTATTTTTTCTGTTGTTTCCCTAATAATTTTTTTGTGTTACATGACCTGTCATTTATTTGATTGCTATATAATTCTATAGATTTTTGTTTTATGTGTGTATATATATACACACACATATAAATCACTTTTTTGTTTCATTCCATCTTTGAACCATAAAGTCTTTTCCTTTCTGACTATTTGGTACTGTAGTGACATGCATTATGAATCGTGCAATGTTCCTATGTGACCGTTTTGCAACAGTCATTCTCAAGGATTTACGGGAAGTGGGCACAGATGATATGACTGGACAAAGTAACAAGGCTTTGCAATTATCCTCTGGTACACATTTTCAGTCACTGGCATTACGAAATGAGAGCTCATCGCATACAACTAAGCCGCTTTGGAAAAATACTCAGGAAACATGTGGAAGAGATATTAACAGAAGCATTTCATCTATCAGTCATTGGTACCAGATGCTGAGTAGCCAGCAGACACAAATTATTTTTAGCTTACTGCTCAGGATCTGTCCTCAGGTCAAGAGTTGATGCCCTTCAGAGAGAGGAGGCGTGGCACGCTGGCAGGCAGCAGCCTTGTGCTTCTCCTGTAGATTGAGCTTCCTTTGCTTTCCTTTCAAGTACATGATAGTCTTTAGTGAGAGTACTCTAGAAGGGAGATGAGTTAGTGGATAGAAGCAAGCAAGTCAGAGACTTGTGAAAGACAATTCTCCCATTTCTCATGTTAATTTCTATCCTATGTATTCAGGATTTTTCTGCCATGTTCCTACACCATATATTATGTTAGATTTCAAGGCTCAGTTAACCAAAAAGTGTTCCTCCATACAGAAAAGTCACTAACAGCTAATTTGCCACTGGGTTCTGCTCTGATGCTAATAAAAACCAAGGCATTTTTCCAAGATCAAGTGAATCCTCCTCAAATACTGTAAAATCTCTGAATATAAACTTTTCTGCACAGTTAAGAGGGTGTATAAGAAGCTCCAATGAAAGGAACCATTTAAAATTCCTTGAGTTATCATATTGAAATAATATTCGTATAACATTTTCACTAGATATTAACAAACGTTCTTCATATATTAAACACATACTTTTAGCAGGTCTGTTTTCACTGACATATTATTATTTGTAAAAGTACTTACTGCTATGTCTAGTTTCACATTACACGAAGAAGAGAGGAATGCAAGGTCCTGGGGTGAGAAGGAGAACCAGCACATTTCATTCTCAGTCACTGACTCAACTTAAGGTCAGCAGCAATCAAAGCTGTTTGCAGAATAACAGAGTTCAATGGCTCATGTGAAATAAATCATCACTCTCAGATCTGCAAAGTCAATCATTCATGTTGCTAAAAAGCAACAAGAAAAAAAGAGAATACAGAACCCCATTCCTCAGCAGACACATCCTGTGAAGTGCCTTGCAAATAGCCCCTGTCCTGAGCAGCGCTGGCAAGATGGGGAGGAGGAGCCATGTATGCATTGTTTTCTTTGAGTCTATTCCATGAATCAAGGGATTTCCATTTCCCAGGCTGTGAGATGTTCCTTGTCAGGAGAAGAAGACCTTGAAAAAAATGAAGGCCTTATTTTGCAGGAATAGGAAATCATTTTTGTACACCTCGGGAAGTCATGTACATTTCTGATGCACAAAATGAGTGAAAGATGCCAGACTAAGCTCTTCTTCAATCTGATGGAAGCTTTCAAGACATCATTTTTCTGCCATTCAACCTAAGTCCAGATTTACTAGTGACAACAATCCAGTGTCATGGGCTAACATTCGGTATGAACCATCAGTCACTAAGAAGGTAATGGCCAATGAACACCTTTCTTCAAGGAAGCAGATTTCAAAATCCAGGTGTTTCTACACAAAGTTCACATCTGCCCTGCTCTGAACTCCATCCTCCCAGTCTACAGCCAGCTCAAAACAATAAAGGGAGAGAACCAAAGACAGTGTAACGAAATCCTGGTTACGCTGTACCACTCCCTGGAGAACAAATCAGCTTGGTGTGCCTTCTTGTGGAAGAAAGCTGCAGGGGAGACCTTTCCATTGGCTATCGAAAAGCACTGGGGATTTCTTCTGTTTTGGTTTGACATTACAGCTTTGTTTTTTAAAAAAATTATACACTGACAGTGAGCCTAGATGTTAGAGGAGCAATTCAGAACTGAGACTACCAATTATTGGGTGCTTTTAGTTCACTCTGGGGTTTAGAGACATAAGCTCAGCAACCCCAAAGCAAGAGAGAGGATATACTCAATAGTGAACATCAGCTACTTTACTTGACACCAGTGTGTGTTAAGCCTATTTGATTTGATTGACTTATGTGGGTCAGAGTCAGTCAGCGCTGATCAGTGGAATGGGAATCCATGACAATAGATTGACAGGTTTGTACAATCAAGTATAAACGACTCAATACAAAACTTGCAACCTGAAATTATAATTGCTTTGGCAACCTGTTTCTATGGCAGCAGCTAATTTCCTGCAGCTACTTCAGTGACTAGTAATATCAACTATTATTGCAAAAAACATGTCTTGCTATGACTCAACTACCAGAAATACTATATGTGCTAAGTGTTAAGAAACGTAACCTATATGCCTCAACAGAGTCCCTACTGACATATGAATAAATTCCATATTTCTATGCACTCCAATTTTTGTAATGAAGATTTGAAGACCAAAAAAGGAAGAGTCGTCTGAGGTTTACATGAATAAGACTAACTCAGCAGTTTCTATGGCACAAGATTACAGAAAAATAACCATAGTAAGGCAAGGAAGAAAAGGAGGCTCAGGGGAGATCTTGTCACTCTCTACAACTACCTGAAAGGAAGTTGTAGCAAGGTAGGGGTCACTCTCTTTTCCCAAGTAACAAGTGGAAGCACAAGAGAAAACGGCCCCAAATTGTTCCACAGAAGCCTTAGATTGAATATTAGGAAAAATTCATTCACCAAATAAGTTGTCTGTCAAGCATTGAAACAGGCTGCTCAGACAAGTGGTGGATTCACCATCCCTGGAGGTATTTAAAAGATGTGCAAATGTGGTCTTTGGGTGTAGTTTAGAGGTGAGTTTGGTAGAGCTGGGTTAACAGTTGGACTCGACAATCTTAGGGATCTTTTCCAACCTAAGCCATACTGTGGTTCTACGCTGGCTCACAGAAAGTCATCTAGTGACTGCTGGCTGCAGTGTGAGCAGGAAGAATACAGGGCAATGCTGAAAGAATCAGTCTTGAACACTGAGACTTTCTAGCTGACTGAAGTGTCGAGGTCATGAAGGCAGCAAACAGAACTATACAAGTGTCATCCTCCTTGAAATAAGACCTGTGTTCATATAACATCTACTAGTTTGCCCGGTGGTGTATCAGTGTGGTGTATTATGAACATATTGGTAGCTGCCGCAGAAATGTTCTACTTTATGACATACATACACAGTAAAGAGGGGAAGGGTCTTCAGAGTCCTCTCTCTTTTCAGGCAGATGATGCAACTAATAAAAAGTATACCACACAGCCTGTTAACACCCACAACACTCTTCTGATTTGTTTCCCAAGAGAAACCACTTGTTTGTTGTCGGTATTGAGAGGTTCAGAACCTTGTCGGGACAAGTTCTGATGATTAACAACGATCTGCTGCCTTATCCAAAGCTTACATCAGATTTCTGATTTTGGGAATTGGACCAGTTCATGAAATCTTATCTCTAGAGGCATTTGCAGGATGTGTTCTGCAATACTGATGCTCAAAAAACAAGCAGAGTATTTTTTGATTGAGAATAATTTTTCAAAATAATTAAAATCTGCAATATTTATTCCTATTTCCTTCAAATGAAAGTAAGAAAAAATGCATTTAATTTTAAATCAAAACATTCTGTGTTGCATCAAACCACAAAAAGTTGATTCATTTTTTCCATTTTACTTTGGTTTTAATCACAGATGCTGCTCTTTTTTCTTTTTCAATCAACACATTTTTATCCCTGGGAATTTAGACTAAATAACATTAAATCAATTTTAATTAAAAGCTTTAGTTTTTTCTCTGCAAATTTGTTTCAAAATCAGAAATAAGCATGGAAGTTACTGGCACTATTCAGAAAATAATTTTTTTACTAAAAGCAGAGAAAAATTTGGAATGGAGGGAACCTCTAGAGGTCATCTGGCGCAATCTCTATTTCAAACCAAGACTCAGTTGATTCAAGGTCTTCCCAGGCTACACTTTGAAAATCTCCAAGCATGAGGAGTCCCCAGCCTCCCTGACATTAAGTTGCATCTGTCAGACACATTTGCTCTATGAAATAGCTTGCGTGGTGGTCTCCCACCATGGGATGTGACTTACACAGTTATCAGAGACCAAGTTATAATGTCTGCAAGTAAAACAAAGTTCATATATCATGTGATACTATATGCAACAGTTGTTCAGAGATGTTATTGCTGCTCTTGCAGCAAACAGGATTGCACACACAGTAAGGTCTTTCTTCTGCGAAAACAATCATCAGGAAACTCAAGGTACTTACCCAGGTGTGGACTGCCATAGTTATTACAAGCCTGAAACTGTATGGTCACTCAAATCTGTCACTTTTCATTTGTTTATTTCTGAGAATTAGAAGTAAATGGGGATAGTTTTTAAGCAAGCTTAAACTTTCAGTAAGTTTTCCCACACAACAAACTTTCATAAATTTTCCTTTAGGAAAAAAAGAAATTAATGTCCTCACAAACACCAACAATTCATTAGCTTACCAAATCCTCATTCCACTTACTCTTTGCAATTATAATTAAAGAATACTAATAGCTTTTATCTAACTCATCCCTGAAGTAAGATGTGAATCTACACTTTGAAGGTCTTGATATCCTTCACTGCTAGTGAGTGGGTGGATTGGTCTGGCTCAGCTGGTGTTCATTTCCCCACAGCAGTCCTCACAGTGCTGTGCTTTGCATTGGTAGCTAGAAGAGTGTTGATAACACACTGGTGTTTTGGTTACTGCTGAGCACAGCATCAGTGCTGTAACATTCCTTCCTCACTTGAGGGCAAGACCCTGGGAGGGGTCAGTAGGCCAGCTGACCCAAACTGACCAAGGGGATATTCCAGACCATATGACATCAGCTCAGATATAAAAGCTAGGGCAAGGAGCGGGAAGGCAGGGATTCATTGTCTCCAACAACTACCATTACACGTGCTGAAGTCCTGCTTCTTGGAAGTGGCCAACAGTCCCTGCTGATGGGAAGTAGATAAGAAACCCTGCTGCCTTTCACTTCGTTTTTGCACGTGCAAGTTTTGCTTTGCTTCTGCTGTAATAAACTGCCTTATCCCAACCCACGAGTTATTTTCCATCTTACTCTCTCCCCTGTCGGGCTGGGAAGGGAAGTGACAGAGCAGCTGGGTGGGCACCTGGCATCCAGACAAGGTCAAACCACCACAGTGGTTGTCCATTGCAGTGAACAGTTGCCCACCAAAGTGGACAATCTTGGTTATTTGCCCAGATATGGAGGAATCAAGGTCAATGTGTATGTCTTTTACGAAACATATGCCCCGTACTTGCATCCAGCAACTGACAGTTTGCCACTGTTTTCCTTCTTTTCACTTGAAAAGAACCAAGCAGCTGTAACTACAACAGCATAACAGGAAAATACAAGAACATTTAAATCTTTGCTCTTGTTGTACATTTCCTGTTAATTTTTGGTATGCTCATTTCCAAATTAATACCAAAATTTTCTCAAAGCTTCCAACAGCACTGTCATAACAGTTCAAAAGACAAGTTATCTCCAAGTTTGTCAGATGCCAATACAGACTTGATTTTTTTTCACAAATCTCTAAAAATAAAGCTCACGACTCACCACATACTGGTATTGCACAGTGGTCCCATGATAAGCAGCAACATATCAAAATTCTGATTATTTCTTCTGCAATCTGTTGCCAGCTCCTATTCATCTGGGGTCTTCAGACGTGTTTCTCATACTGATAGTAAAATGCTATAGATGTAGGAGTCCTTGAGAGTTTTCTTCCCTTTGATCTCCCTAGATCCTTTATCTGGCTTCTTTCATTACATATTTCTTTCTGCTCATCTTCATGGACTTCCTCATGTCCCCTGCTTCCATTTGTTATGCCCCCTTCTTCCCAGCCATGTATCCCAACAAACTACTTTCCTGAGCTTTCCCCAATACTTTTGTCTTGTGTTTTTTAATTCTCTGTCCATAATTGCTGCTAACACTCTCTCCTGATAGGCACACTGCCACTCATTCTTGAACATGCACTTCTCTGAAGAAGTCTAAAAACCATAGGTGTTCCCCTAGAAAACTGGCTGATCAAACAAGTTACAGTTACAGAGAACAGATGTTCTTGGGGGTGAGACTGGGGTCAGCAGAGCACAGAGATGAGCTGAAGCAGCAAGTGTTCAGTTTTCTCCTTTCTTTGAATATAGTGTGTGTGCCATCACATTTCTAAGCTAACAATTTTGTGTCTGTCAAATGCTTTATTAATAATAATCTTAGTCATCAGTTCTGTCCAGTTAATCACAAATATCAGTCTTAGAATTTTCAGGGAGGTTTTTCCAGACTGAAAACTGGAAGCAGTGTATCGGGCAGCAAAACTCCAATGATTTGCCACTCCTTGCTGGAACAGTCATCCTGCAGAGCATCTCATCCTAACAGCCCAATGCAAGGAATTGTCTGGAAAGTATTTTCCAATTCTCAAGTCTTTGCATTCCAACTTTTCCAAAGTAATTGCAGCAGGGTCCTATTGGTTATTTCTGCATTGCTGTATTTGAAAGGCTTATTTGCTTGAAAATGGATTATAACATGTGATAGTAATTAGCTGCAGAACTCTCATCAGATGCTAAATAAATTCCTTGTGATCAAAATCATATTAGGTAAATAAATACCAAATAATTGATAAACAAAGACTTCTGCAGGAGTTGATTTTATGAAGAAAACTTAATGAAAGTACTGTGTCCTCAAGAACTTCCCCAAAGAATGGAAAAGCATCAGGGACAGAAAGGCAGCAATAACACCAGGATTAGTGTGCTTTTAAAAGGGAACAGACACTAAAATAAGAGAGGACTAAACAGCTGGCCAGAGGATGTGGATGAAAGGAGATGGTGGAATCATTCAAAGACTCCTGGGCCTGGAGGTTGCTTGATTGTTCCTCAACCCTCTTTAAATACACCGAGAAGAAGTAGGATAGATTATTTATTGCAAAAAAATGCAGCTCTGCTGAGCTTATCTCCTTCGATAGGGTAGTACTGATTTACAACAAATGAGAACCTGATCTACTCATTAAAGTACCCATGCTTGATACAAGCAGGTTATTTGCTGGCTTTACACCAG
Source organism: Pachyramphus minor (assembly GCA_013397135.1). Lineage (NCBI taxonomy): Eukaryota > Metazoa > Chordata > Aves > Passeriformes > Tyrannidae > Pachyramphus > Pachyramphus minor. The sequence continues at coordinate 124,142 of VYXB01001064.1, forward strand.
ACATTAGAGAACATCACTTACTCTTTTAATCCAGATTTTGAAAGAAAATAATCCAAATCCATTTGAATTTTTTTTAAATTTTCATTACACACCCTCAGGAAATTCGCAAAGGAGGGAATGGGGGCTGCCCTTTTACAAAAGAATGACAAACCACTTGGTTCATCTGCATTTTGTTAAAAAGAAAATGAAGTATGAAATTTAGAGGAGCAAATTTTCTCAGTCAGAAGCAAAATCAACTGGACCATAATACAGTCTCAAATTATCCCTTTGGGGATTCATAAATCTTTGGTTAATTTGAGCAAAGATACCCTCTAGGGGAATAATACTCTTAATGGAATTGACAAAACAAGTGGAAAATGTCTTTTCCAGTCAGATTCACACAATTCTTTATTCAGAAGGAATGGAGACATGACTGAGAGCTCAAGGCAAGCAGTTCTCTTGAGGTTTCTTAACAACTGGAAGCTGTAATAATTATCTTAGTCATCAAAAGATAAGTATTTAATTGGACCAACAATGTCCCAGATTTTAGAATCAGAGCATGCAATGTTAACTATAAGCCATATTGACCAAAGACAGCTTTGTCATTTGGAAGAATATAAATAGAACCTTCCTAAACCAGAAGAATTTTCTGTCCAAAATCTCTTTTCTAATTTGAATGTGACAAAAAAGAATATGTATAGATGCAAACAACTGAGGAGCAGCAGGTAATCAAAAATATTTTCCCTCTTATTCCACAAAGATTCATCTAAAAATTAATGACCATATTTTCAATCTAAGAATAATTTCTCCTTGGACAGTGCTATTCAGAAGACTTCATCTCTGTGTCAAATAAAACAGTGACAAATTTGTTGCTGTGATGATGGGTCAGTCCTACAACAAAGACCACAAGACAAAGCGGCTTGTTATTATGAATGGTAGCCTCCCAAATCACCTACTTCTGGTAGTTAAGGAGGATTATTGACATTTTTAGCAGGGAAATAGAACATTCCTTTAAGATATAGAGGTGAAGATCTCACTCCATGTCAGGGTTAAACAAACGCAGCAGCTGAAATAGACAGTGCTCTTCATTGCATCTGTGATCTTCACCAGGTTAATCAATATAAAAATATGACCAAAATCTTGATAGTTGGCAACATGCTGGTTTTATTTGCTAATAAATGAGACAGAGCATATATAAAGCTTTTTCTGATGATCTACAGGACTCAAGAAAAAAATTCAAATTTCCTTGAATTATGCCTTCAAAATGAATAGGCAAGATACATTTTTAACAATCTTATTTCAAAGCACAACCCTAGGTTTTCAGTATGCGATACCTTTCCTCTCACTGGAATACAATATTGAAAGCTACAAAGCACTTTCAAACAATATTGCGTTTAAAACCCAAATCTCAGAGCAACAAGGACATACTCAGAGTTAATATAGCCAAAGCATTCTTAACACCACTTCATTTTTCCCAGCTGGCGTGCACACTGTCTGCATGCCAATGGATCTCACACAGCAAAGTGTGCCTGCATTGAATAAGTCTCTAGGACAGCTCTCAGAGCTGTAGGAATGATCAGGGAGGAACCTTTTGCTGCTAGGTCGCTAATTAAACACCAGCCTCAAGATAATAATGACTAATCTCTTTTTAGCTAGTGTTTTACCATCATGTGCATAGCAGGTCAGTGGTTTCACTCCTGTTTCTAGCAGTCAGCAGCCCGAATATAGTGTGCATTTACACATCAGGAAATGTTTGTTTGCCTGTTTGTTTGTTGCGCTGAAAGCCTCCAAAGACAGAAGGATGTAAAGGACTTGAAAAAGAAACTCCCTTACCAGACGTAAGCGTGGCATTTGTTAATTATGCAAAATGCTAAAATAGTGGCATGACTGAGCTTCAGGACTATGCATAGACCTAAGTAGTTGTCCCACTCACTATAATGTCAGGGCAAGATATTATATTCTAGTTCCCTCATACCAAGGCCCAAGAAAATCAGACTTTTCTTCTATTGATCTGTAAAGAGGGTCGGTACCTATATTCTTTCTCTCCCATCTCATTGCCCTGAAACAACACATGTTAAGTACTGTTCTTCAGGGATGTCCTCTCTCATCTCCTGACTAAAATCCCCCTCCTACACCTTCAGTTGAGTTCCATTCCTTCCTCTTTGGGGAAGAAACAGCTTTGCCTTGATTTGGAGAAGCCCTGAGCTGGGTGTAGGAGCCCTGACCCACTCCTACCCCAGCTAAATGGAGTTCTCATCCACCCTGTGTCGTGAATCTGGCACCCCACTCCACCTACCCCAATTCCTATCAGCTGTCAGGCACTACCAGCTGATATCTGGCTGTAGGATGATCCTCTGTCAGTCCCTTTGAAAAGTTTTCACTCTAAGAGTTCATAAAGTAATTATTCTAGGATAATAGTTTTGCATTGCCAAACGTGACATTAAATCCCATGTCTATGTACAGCCATAAAGGAAACTTCTGATCATGACTGTAAATGCATTTTCAAATTCAATTTTAAATCCCTTTGGCATTTCTTCTCGCATGTTGGGTTTTTTCTTTAATAAAGATTAAATTGCTAGAAAATTTGCTTCTGAAGACTTGACCTTGAAGTGAAATTCAAACCTTACATGTCTAGACTGTACAGAGGAACCAGCTCCTTCCTCTTGCTAACTCCAGCATTTCTCAGAGGACTGCAGTTGAAGATAAAGGCAGCTGGTGACAAGGAGCAGTCAGACAAATGCGTACACATAGAATATTTTCTGTCTAGGGGATTTCAGCTCTTTTCCTACATTCTTTTGATGCAAATATGGAAATGTCGAGCTTCCAAAGCAGCCTAAACTCTCCAGGACTCTGGACCTCTTAAGAGATAAAAGCACTCAAGACCTGGTTAGGAAATGGCCATTAAAAAACCCACAAGCTGTACCCTGCAAAAACTTACCTGCTTCAAAACTCTCTCTTCACAAAGAACATGAGCTGGTTTTCAATAACAATGCTGTTAAGTGACATATTGTACGCATTTCATAAAAGAAATCCACTTGACTATACAGTAGCTATAGAAATTTACATTGCAGGCACGCATTAAGGCACACTGGAAGCTCACCATTCCTCCCCAGTCACATGGAAGCTGGCTGCTCCTGTGGTCACACACGTGAGGCAAGAGCACTTTGCTGCAGCCTGTGGAAAGCTTACCCGTGCCACGTGAGGGTGGCTCTCTTCCAACAGCAGATTTCCCCCAGGCTTTTCCTTGCTCCGGCACATGTCGATTCTACAGTTATCTGCTTCTTAAAATATTTTTATTTATTTATCACTGCTTTTTTGAACTACATAAGAAATGATAAACCCATGTCAGCACATACATAAAGGGGTTTTTTGAAAGAAGATCTTGGCGGAGCCAGGGTGTCCAGAACAGCCATCTTAGTGCTGAGGGAACCTTGCAGCATAAATCCTCATAAGCTGCTTCATTAATTAATAATCTGTAAGGCATTTAATTAGGACCACTGGATATATTCAGAACATAGAAATGACAGTCTGAGGAAGGAGGCAGCAGGGGTAGAGCTCTTTCAGGAATGTTTTTCCTGTAAACATTCCTATAACTTTTAGCCTGACAGTCTACCGACAAAACTCTCCATTCCCCACACAACATCCAGGGTGTTTCTGAGGGGTACAGATGTCCCATGCTTACTTCAATAGATGTTGTTGCTATTCTTGGGGCTTCAGAGCAAGAAGAAACATAAGCCAACCCACTCTTCAGCCTCTTCCAGAGGCCCAAAAAAACAATGGATAAGCTCCTGTTCACACTGGACACAATGTTTCCTTGGCCCACAATCACAGTGGGTGAAGGCCTTCCTGCATAAGGGCTGGAGGGTTTGCTGAAGCAAAGGGGTTTGGTGTCAGCAAAATCTTTACCAGCTAAAGGCCATGACAATGCTCTTAAAAAGTCTTTTATTACCTATAGGTAAGTACCAGCCTTGTTGACAATTGTTTCCAGTGCAGCAAGAAAGAAGGTTGAGCTGCATTAGGCACAAGAACATCACTTCTCACCCTTCCCCTTGCTAAATACGTGCATGAGCACGTACCTTTCCATCTGAAAAATAGAAGTAACCAGTACAAATTAGAGCTGCTGTGAATGGGAATGGAAAACATCTATGGGGTTTTTTTAAACTCATATCTTCAAGTAAATGTATAAAATGTTCATTGTTTCAAAATCCTTCATTAAAGTACCCTTCACTTCCACTACAAAAGAAACAAGGTCCCTGCATTAAGACAAACTTCCAAAGGACAGAGTATGGGAGTGTGAGCATAGCTGAACCTTCCCAGTTGGACTGGCAGATGCCTCCAGTGCTGGAGCTAAGGGCTGGCTCTCAGAGCTGCAGACTTACAGCTGACACCATGCCATCCTGGAAGCTGTCATGGTACCTACTGTCAGAGCAGACAGACTTCTGCCACTGAAATTTAAAAGTGTGAGATGTGGAAGGGAAGATACCTGTTGCCTGAAATTTCAGCTCCTTGCCTCAGAGCGAGTCCCGCCATGTACAGCAGGAAGAGGGCTCCTTCCCTCTCCCATATCTGTGGGAGGACCTGAGCAAACTCAGAGCTTTGCCTGGTTGAAGTTTTCTGAGTTCAAGACCTTCTAAACAACACACTGTACTTTCAGTGACAAGATGTGTTTTGGTTAAACTGCTTTGCCAGAAGGTTTCCAGCTAGATCCAATTATGGCAAGACTTTCAAAACTCCACAGCCCACAGTTTCTTGAGCTGTTTTGCTACTCTTTCTCATGGTCTCTACTTCCATGGTACTTCATCTGGGCCATCGCATCACTAACACTGATCCTGTCTTCCTGTGCTGAACCCTGCAGTTTCCTTTTTTCCCAGTATGAAACCAAATTTAGCCTATGTGGGCACATTATTCAGGTTGTTCCTGACTACAACATAAGTGTCCCCCTGGTGTCCAACCTATTGACTTTGGCTCTCAACTGCACGCTCACTTTCTCACCCCAGGGCTTTATATTCACAGCTAGAGAGTGGTTCAGCTTCTGGATGATGTGAATTGTCTCTATTTTACCTTGCACCACCTGCGGCCTGAGATGTGAACTGGAGCCCCACTCCCTGCATACCTGTGAGTAGAACATCAGGAATGGGAAAGGTCCTTCACTGGAAGGGTAGGGGTGTCTCAGGGTAGGGCAAGAGCCCACAGTGAGCAGTGGGGCTGCTGATCCTGTCTATCAGTGTGGTCAAGGCCAGCATGCACTTACAGCATGCACTTATAGCTAAGTTATTCTGAATAACTTAGGCTGCCATACCCTAACCTCCTCCTCTGTTTATGGCCTCATTTTTCAGCTGGGCCTTTTGGTGCTTTGGCATTTCCCTACCTCAAGTGTGAGTCATGACAATATTTAGGTGAGCACAAAATGCGTGCCTTCCCAGATCAGGGAGCTTGTTCCCACATGTCTGGGCTCAGAGACTCACTCAGGGAGGGAGCTGTGCTCTTCTAAAGAGAAATTATCATCCAATTCAAGATTGAGTTGGAGGGCAGGATTATTTAAGCTATTTTTTCAGCTAATTCCCACCGTAAGTGCATAAGGCAGCAGCCTGTATCACTCTGTATGTTTGTTTAAAATTTGTATGTATGTTTGTATTAGGAAATCTGATTCATTTGTCTGACAGAAAATATCTGGCAAATATAAGCTTAGTGTAAAGACATAAAAACATTCTTTTGAATGGTCTACAGAAGTGGTTAAGGAATTCGCACAATTTGTTTTAGAGGCATAACCTCTAAAGGACATTCTAATGAATGATAACTGCTACTGAGGAATATAATATTTGCTTTTAAGCTAAACCAGGTAGGATATGTTCTGAGTGCCTGGTGACAAGCCCTTGTAAGCATGTATAATAACTGCCAAAGGCATAACTTCCAGAAGGCAGTAATGTGTTCTCAAAGGGTGACATATTTCTTAATCTTTCCTGATTTTGCCAGGGTATTTCTTATATACACATTATTACACTGAACTTACTGATAAATACTATTTGTGGACAGAAACACTTAAGGTAGTCATAACAATCAGTGGTCACAGCAGCTTAGCACCATTACAGACCTTAAGGCAGTACAGCAGTCCCTGATGCCAAAAAGTATTACACATTGACATTAGAAACTCATTAGATTACAGCCTCACACACCCTTACCCAACCCCCACCCCCAAAAAAAAAAACCAAAACAAACAAACAAACAAAAAAAACACCTAAACTGAAAACCAAATTACAAAACTACCTTGGTTTTATCTTAAACTACTGTTATGAAACCTGTGTAACCACTTTCCGTCAGGAGACAATTGTAGGCCATAAGACCATCGGTTAAATGTATCTAATGGTACTTCAAATATATTTCAAGCACGAAAACACTTGATAAGTAAGCAGTAGAGAAGCAAAGTAACAGGATGCTTTAATGATATTGGAGGTTGTTTTATATATACTCTACTTTTTCACATAATGCTGTTTCTCACAGATATTCCTCTAACTGCATTTTAGAGCAATTTACCAAGGTTTTATTTCTGTTCACCTTTATGTTTCATACTTCACATACCACCACTACTCAACACTTTCTTAATAGTGTGGTGATGGGCTGCAGGTGCCAGGGCTTCAGTCTTTAGACTCTTGCTGAACTCCTAAATGCAAGGGAGCCTCTTATTTAGAAACTACAATTGGGCACATGAAAAAATGCAGCAAGAAAATCATCTGTGCAAGTTGTTGCTGAGTAAATTTTGTCAGAAATGGCTCTACCCTGCTCGTGGCTATTGGTATACTGATACTCATTTCCAGTAATAGTAGCTGCAGGGTTTGTCATAGATGACTGGGTCACAGTCATCTATGTGTAGCCTCCTCAGCCTGTCTAATTCCCTGCATTAATCCTTTCTTCTAGCCTGGATGACTTTTTTCACTGACCCAATTTTATCTTTTTTTTTTTTTCTTTTTTTGATTCAGAAAGTTATGCACACTTTCATTCATCTGAGGACTTACATCAATCCTTTATCTGTTTTCAGGCTCAATTCTGCTCTGAGGGTACAGCTCTCTGTACCCAGCTCTGGTTCTGGGTACACGGACTAGCCCAGTACTTAAAGGCTTTATTGAGCTGAAAGTCCTTTAAAATAACCATCTCCATAGTACCAAGGCTTGCTTCTCTTTTCTAGAGATGCAAAGTTGAGAAGTTGACAGAAACTTTAATTTCCCAAGGTTTGTTTCCCAATTTTAATTTCAGATGTATCTAAATTCTGGTGTCTTCAATGAGGTTTCTGACATAATTTGTACTACATTTTGAAGTTGACAGCATTACCTGTCTCAGCTGAAGTATTAGCTCAGGATCATCCTCTAGCCTTGATGGTGAATGCCACTGACTTTGAGGACTTACCTCAAGGCAGACATAGAAGGTTAAAGATACCCCTTCTGAAGCTGGACTTAAACTTTTTCAGCTGTTAGTCCTACACAGTGAGAAAGATGTCACTTCTCCACAAACACAGAATTTCTTGTCTCTTCTCTTCTGAATCTATAATCCAGCAATTCCCCTCTGACAGTACAAAGTTGATATTTCTATTATAGTTCAGGGAAGCTGCTAGAGGGTAATTTTAAGGGGCAAATGCACGGTAGTCTTTAATCAATGACCAGTGTTTGATTATATTGAAGAAGAAGCAAGTTCACACTACCCTGAATAAGTTCTATTCAGTCAGGTCTATCAATAAAACTGTTTAGTTTCACACTGTTGAACTTCCTAAGCTACACTATTTATGAAAAAAGTAATGAATCTGACTTCTGGCTATTATTTGCAATGCTCCAGTACTTGTAATTGAGACAAAGCCTTGGACAATGTTATCTGTCTAACATAGTCTAGTATTTCCTAAAAGTTTTGCTATGGGGCTCATCATTTGTTACAGAGATTTTCAAGAGGCCCTGGAGCAGAGCTTATCTGTCAATAGCTATTTCAATTCTTTGAGCCTCTATTGTGGGGGCCTCTACTGAGCCTCTACTGTGCTGTTGTCTTCTGAGTATCTCTTAACACCAGGTTTTAAATTGTTCAGCTATTATTAAGTACAACATTATTAAGTACTTTCCTAAGATCTGAGTCACCAATGTTGTACATCTGGTGCTGTCATTCACCTTACAAAATAGTGAAAGATTATGAAATATTGCGGCTCAGATGGGTAACAAGCCAAGAGATTCATTCTATTATTCATCCTGTTAAGATGCAGCCCTCTCTATTACAAAAAAAGTAAAATTACTTCAGCTAACTTAACTGTTGTTTGCCTTAAAAGTTCTCTGATGACTTCTGCTGGTCCATATGTTATGGATGGCAAATACCCACTTTGGTCCATGAGTTGAAGTGTAAGCTCACAATTCGGTGTAGGAAAGTTTAAACTGTAGGCAAGTTTTTGTTGAAGTATATGGTGAAGGGGAATGATCTTCTATACCAAAGTTGATTGCAGGTTTTGCAGAGCATTTTTAAACACCATTTACCTTTGAAAATCTAAACAAGAGTATGCCTACACCGCATTTACTAACCTTGTTTCTCAAACAGGAAATTAGGAAGCTCCATGCTGTCATATCTGCTTGTACCCCAACTAGATCAGATGGCTAACAGGAAGCACAACCCTGACTGACAAACTACTCTGATGAACTTAGAAGCATTTTTGAAGAGCAACCAGACCAGTGATATGAAAGATTAATTTTTCCTTTTATTTCAGTTCTGGCTTTTAATGGTTTGTTTAAATTATGCTGAGTAATTATGACATTCCTTTAATCCAGGTCCAGATGCTCCCTTGCTCAAGTCCTGTGACACCCACACACATATTGCAACCTCTTCATTCTGATCCAGCTTCACATCTTACCCTCATGCTCAGCACCTGCTCTCAGCACTGCTATTCACCGATACCAGCTGTGAGTGCACTTAGCAGGTCTAGATGACATTGTAGCAGATGTCATCCCTTAATAAAGGAGAGAGATGTTATATACTTTCCTATACTAGAAGAAAGGGTGGCCAAATGTATACATAAATAGTGTGGAAATACATTTCATCTTTTCATAAATAACAAACAAATTATTACAGTGCCTTGAGAAACTGAATTCAATTAAGAAACATTTACATCACTGTCCTTTGCTCTGATCCTCCTATGTTACAATTCTCCTTGGGAGTCTGCCTTCCTAACAGAGGGATGTGCTGGTATAAGCACTTTACAAAAGCACTTTACAGAGGCATCTACTTCTAGCTTACTATCTGGGCTGCTACAAAGCAGTTTTCATGAAAGTGTGTTAGTCCTAAGAAAAAATCAGAAGAGCTTCTGCTCTCTTCTTTCAAAAAGTAAGAATTTTTAATGATGGAAAGCAGACACATATACCTAAGGGAAATGATCAATTCCACTGTGTGCAACCAGTGGAATATATGAAACCAACAGCAGCCATGAGAAACACAGTTAAGAGGGCCACTGTGCCTAGGTTTGCATGAAACGTAACAGCTGGTTTTGCATAAAGGTTTATTTTTGTGTTTCACTGCTACCTGATTTCTCAGTGGTCTGTTTTCTCCTAGACAAACACTGGATAATCCTCTGCTTCTCTAGTGCCATGTGCAATCATCTCTGGAATTTAAGATTATTATGTTACTTACAGTAAATTGCCCATCCCTTTGTTAATGACTACAGTTATACATGGACAAAAAGCCTTTCATGTACTTACATAATCTGCTGGGCACAGGGCACTGTGAGACAGGGTTTGAAGTCCAGCTCTCTCTAATTCGACACACTAGTACTTTCAGCAGCATCTCTCCTCTGAGGATCTTGTTGAGCCTCCCTATACGTTCATGAAAGTTAGACGAACCCTCCGAATACAGCAGCAGATAGTGGTTTACCACCTATATGGTCCTTCTTGCCTAAGGAGGGCACATTCTCTGAAGAACACCCTAACAATCCCGATTATCACTTTTTCTGCTATACTGGCAGCCCCCAGAGCTACCAGGAAATTAGAAAAGAGTTAGTTCTGAGGAGACAGCATTTTCCCAATATTGAGAGGAAAATGCTTGATCCACGTCATTTGAAGAGAGAAGAAACATATCCAAAAGTGATTTACCAAAATGTGAATCAGATGTTGAAAACTTTGAGAACTCCCCAAACTCAAGGGACAGAATTGAGTTTTGGTTCCCAACTGCTTTGACTGCAATTGCTAGCAGCACTTATAAGACTGCAGATAACCTTCCTAAAACTACATCTACAACAGCCTTCTGCAACATCATTAAACTACTATAGACACCCACATAGTATGTCCTTCAAATTAGTCTTGGCTATTGCTGGCTTTATCTAAGTTACAGTGGAGGATCCTCTATTTTATTTACACCCAGGCATGTCAGCCAGACTGATGAATGAATGGCAGTATGTTTGCATGCATTCTAACATAAGCTATGTCAGAATGTAGCCTAGGTATAACTTATCATGGACATGGAAGTAAATATTATAACTCAGAGAAAGGTTTTGAGGGCCAATCTATATAAAATGTGTGGGATGAATAAACACTTCCCAGGATGGGACCATGTGCTCTCCCCAGTTATTTTCTAGCTCTTATGATGAAAAGAGACATGGTTGTGACTCCTCTCCCTTAAAACTCAGAGTTCCTGACAAAAGGGAGCCAGGGCATACCCCACCAAGCTTCTTTAGCTGGCAAAATACACCTGTATTGCAAATATAATTGTGAAATGGCTGGCTCTTTTCCTGGGAGCTGCCACATCCCTCCCACTTCTTATAAAGTCTCTGATGTCAGAAAAACTCTACAGCTCTCAGTGTTTAACTTTTGCATTAGGGGTGATCAATCTTCAGCATTTGAGGAAGCATGGTCCACCAATACTATGGCAGAGGTCCTTGAAACACGAGAATATGCCTCATCAGAGGGGAAGAGATATAAGTCCAGATGCCAGTTTTCCTACAAATACACATCACTGTATGTCAAATGTCAGCTATGACAAATGATGAGATAGTCAATACCTACCGATGTAAGCAGCAAATTTGTGATAATGCAAACAACAAGAAGTCTGTACAATTATGACATGGAACAGCTCTCTTAGTGAGCTTGTAAAACAAAAGTGTACAAAAACATGTAACACTGAAGTACTTCTCTACCAGTGCCACTTCCCAAGCACACCCTGTGATGAGAAATCCAGTCTCTGGGTTGCTTCTGGTTCTCATTTTGAGGTTATTATTCCAAGTGCAATCCCCAGCAATGAGGTAACAGAGATATTGTTGTTTTTCTGTGGGAGACCTCACAATTCTTTTGGAATATATGAAACTGTTCTCTTGAAAATTAAACATACTCTAGTGTTAGGTTGTACTTAGGACGAGTGTTAAACGACCCTGGTCAAAAGACCAGAAACATCTCAAACCAGATAATTTTTTATCATATTCTTACACTGCCATATCCGTTCAATGTCAGCAGTGAAAAGGAATCTACATCCATATCGGGCTTGTGATTGCAGGGATCTTCCAGAGCACTGCACCTTCCCTGCCTGACAAATATATCACATCAAAGGCATGCTGGAAGGATGGAGAAAGCAAAATGATGCTCACACAGCAATGTCACCCACAGCATAACTCTGTTCTGGTCACACTGATTGGGACACTTGCAACCAAAATAAGAGGAGCTGAATTTCTATCAAAAGGCACAGTCTCAGAGCAGAAGCCTTACAAAAGGGATCTGATGATATTTATTTTTAGATGTGTATATGTATAGGTATATATATTTTATATATGCACATATGCATGTGCAGGTAGACGTGCTGTGTGGGATAGTGTGCCAGGCAGTGGCTGTTAGAGCCTGGCTCCTCCTCCTTGGAATGAGAAAGCTACCAGCTTTCAATGCAGGGCTGACTTTCACAGAAGATTGTCCTTGAAAGAGATTAGGAAGCATAAGGATAGTTAACCTGATCATAAGTGGGTCATTGAATTTTATTGTGACTGAGCAGTTATTATAGAAATGTTTTTAACCTTAGTTAAAATTCCAGTCCCACAGGAACAACCGACATTTCATGGATTAATTTTTCACATGTAATGTTTGACTGTAAGAGGACCGAAAAGAAAATCAATTCTGCTTCAGACCCATAAGCTTTCTACACTTTACTAAGGTAAATTATTATTACTAAGACACATTGTTTTAAGGAAACTTGCTTTCCTAGAACCATCTGGGAATGTATAAATAATCAAGCATAAGACAAAAATTCAAAATGACAATTAGGTTCACCAATCAAGTAAGAACAGAAGCTTTCGAAATCCTTCAAGTCACATTTATGGAAAGAAGGCAGTCCTCAGAGTCATGATCAACAGTTCTGCATTTCAATTCCAAAACCTTATTTTTCAAATATTTAATTTTATGCAATTAACTGTGCTCACAGAAGGTTGTTTTGGAGGACTCACAGGAGGTTGTTTGGGGGGAAACATGATTAAACTATCAGTGAGATATGTATGCCTCTAATATGCAGTATAGGGTAATTAAGAAAACATTTGCTTATTAATTGGGTTATAAGGTGAGTGCATGTGTGGACTATTAACAGTATTTGGCTTTATGTCATTATTTTTCTTGAGAAATAATCAAAGCCATTTGCAAAAATGAGTGAGTGAAGCCTTGCTATATTCATGAAGTCATTATTCCCACTTCATTGCTGAAGACATGTCATGATCTGCACACCGGCACAGAGCGGTAACAGGACCTTGCAACAGTAGCAGAGAAACTTATCATCACTCTAGAAATAGGACCAAGGTAATGAGACTCCTTGGCATGCATATTAAGTGCAGAGGTTCAGTCTGATTCTTCCTTCCCCACATAGCAGCAGCAGAAATAAAATGAAAAATGCCACAAAGCCTCAGACTGTACCCTATACTAATATACTAGTCTCTCAAACGGTGATTCTCTCCTTCCTCTGGATCTTTAAAACGTGTCTGGCTTTTCCTTCCTTCACCAACTGGAAACAAATGGCAAAGCTCAGCTGTGCCTATTTGGTGACAGCAGGAGGACACTAGGCACCGAGTCTGTTACTGAGCAAGGTCTGGCTGCCTCACAGCTCATGAGGAATATGTACAAAATCCTCATGGCAATTTATGCAATCTGGCCTGCAATCAGCACATTCTTGTTACCAGCAGGAACATAGAACTGGTTGCCCCAGTCACCCAGTTCAGCACCTGGCATACAGGGTATTATGAAATGCAACCTGAAATCAATAATATTCAATAGGGTAAAGTGTAAAAGTATGTAGAAAGGCTGGCAGTGAAATTCTGAGGTTAAATTCCAACTTTTCTAGCTACGGGTACAAGTATAGGGATTTAAGATTAGACAGACATTAAACATTACTTCATCTACCATCTCTAGATTTCTTAGCACAATTCTGCATTTCTCAAGGCCTTTTCAAAATGAAGAATGAAGATCAGCTTTATGGGATAAGAAATTTTCATATGGAAAAGAAGGACTGTTTTATACTATGAGAGAGCAAAGATGTGTAACTGTCCATTCGCATTTTAGAGCAGGGAATATGGTGAAGTATAACAACACAGAAAACTAAAATACACACATGGTTATCAGTATTAAATCTTCCCATTTACTTCCCACTGTGTAATTTATTCATCTCATAGCATAAGGGTACATTGAGAGAAAAAAGGAATAATGTGTTTTATCAGAGTTTAATCAGTGTTGTGGAAAAAGAAAAAGACATCTTTATCCTTTAGGCAATTCTTCTTAATTTTGAATGCAGTCTAACTTTCCTATAAGGATGCTCACTGCAACTTCTCAAAAATAATTAGTGTGGACAATGTTCACAATTATCAGTTTTTAAAAAGGCCAGAGGAACTGAGATGCCAGTGGGAATCCCAGTCTCCTACCACACAACATCTAAACAGCACAGCAGACCAAACCAGATGCATCACTTGGCAGGCTGCAGCTGTCTGTTCATCTCATTATGCTGCTGATGGCCAGTCATGTCCTCCACATCCCCCTCCCACTCACACAATCTTGGGGAAACAGGTATGTAATAAGGACAGTTTCTCTTTGTCAAATATTTTATGGCAGTTGGGGGATCCAGTCACTCTATTTCCTTCCTCTGTCTCCAGTGCAATGAAAAGGAACTTCAGGGCAGCAGAGAGTAATGCCCAAAGAATTTGATTCCTCAATTTTTTATGCCTTTTAAAAGTTTTTTAAAAGCCTAATGCATAAGGATAATGTTATTTTCTACCGAAAGTGCATTGCTGCTGACAATGGCAAAGCATTGAGTATTCAACCCTTGCTTTTATCCGATTCCCCTCTGTAATCTCCCAGATAAGAGCAAGCAAAGCATTTTACTTGTAGACCCTTCATATCCCTCCTGGGAAATTAAAAGTTGCAAAAATCCACCATGGAATACTGAGAAGCTTAGGGGAGAAATAATGAACGCTTGTTAGTGAGAAAGGAAGAAAACTCTGAGGAACCCGAGGACAGGACTGTAAGAAAAGTCAGCAACGACTAAATGGCTCTGGAGAGTAGGCTATTAGCCAACAATAGATCATTATGTATAGGGCCTTAAGGGACTCCACCCAGAGGAGATACCAGGGGAGGTTTCTGCAAGACAAAAGGGAGACATAAAGTTTCTCATCCCTTTCTTTCAGATTCAAGGAAAGAGAAAAACTGTACCCTAAGGACAGCTCCATGTGGAAGGATGGCATCAACCCATCTGGCCTGTATGAATGCTGAGGAGAAGCGTCAGGTTTTTCAACTGAACTTCATTTCAAGGAAAGAATTTACTTTGAAGAACCACACAAATTTGGCATCCCTTCATTTTTATTGTTGTAAGTTATTTGTAACGGAAATAAAGAACAATGATAGAGAGGATATACTCAGTTTTTTAAAGAATTCGTTATTATTCATAGCTAAGGAATGAACACCAACATGTTCTACACTTCCTGCTTGCAGATTTGATGCCCTGTGTTAAACGTCCATGTTGCCCACTGCAGCCTACCTGTGGCTCTGGGTTGCTGGACAATGCAGTATTTCCTAAGAGTCTGAGGAACTCACCCAGAACATCAAGTGCTTCGAGCAGAAGTGAGCAACGTCAGCCCAGCACTGTAAGGAACTGAAGGAGTAGAAGAATAGAGGGAATATGTATAACGGATGTGGCTGAGAGTCTGGGAAAGAAGACATTTGGCGATGAGGGGTAGAAAGAAGAGCTGAAGAATATCGGTTGAGAAACATCACCTCATGCAGTACTGTGTTCCTTATTTTTATTTTTACTGGTTGTTCCTCGTGCTCTAAAGCACACCCATCCCAGATCCATTTCAGGAGGGTCTCAAACTTTGAGTTTTTATTTTTGAACAACACTCTGACATACGTGGTTCAGGCAGGGTCCCATGTGCTGAGACAGGCCAAAAGAAATTACTCCTTATGGGCCTGTCTATAATGAAATGAATCTGAGAATTCAAGGAGTATGTTATTGAATAACATAGAGCCATTAGTGAAATATGAGTATATGTCTCTAAAACTTTAGATGACAACTTTCCAACCTAAACACAGACTGTTATTGGCCTTATCATAGCAATATGTATACAATGAGTACTGGATCCAGAGATGAACAGTTCCCAGATACATTGTATAAGTGAATGATTTGTTTCCCACTGTATCACTTATTATTGCTCCATAAGTGGAAATCATGACTGAATCATAGCAAATCAGAGAAAGTCACAATCAATAATGGTCAC
This sequence comes from Pachyramphus minor, assembly GCA_013397135.1. NCBI lineage: Eukaryota > Metazoa > Chordata > Aves > Passeriformes > Tyrannidae > Pachyramphus > Pachyramphus minor. The sequence continues at coordinate 139,848 of VYXB01001064.1, forward strand.
ACTTTTTTTTCCAAATAGCTAATTTGAGGAAAATCAAGAACAAGCTGACTGATGATTCTGAAATACTTCCAGTTAATTTGCAACCAATTAGGAAATATATTAAACAATTTCAACTGGAGAGAAATATTTTTGGATGAGAAGATCAAGATAATTCATACCAAGGAACACCAAGAGGGATGGACAAGGTGTTAGCTGCTGATAAATTTTAACTTACAAGTGAAAATTTCAGACGCATGTCAACATTTTATTATTTACTAAAACAAAAAGTAAGGTAATTCATTTAACTATAGCTAATATCAATTTCAGGCATAATTATGGCAAACTGCTCAAGGTGTTTGTGACTAACAAGAAGATTGGAGTGCAAGGGGAAAACAGGTTTTGCCACAAAAACCTGACGCCACATTTCAGTGAGATTTCACTTCTACTTGATAAAGTACCAATATGGATGTACAAAATCCTGTCAAAATCAAGAGAAGGAGTGGTACAAACTTATGAGGAAAAAAATGCACCTGTAGTCCTCCAGCCCCATACGCAACAGTATGGCTGTCAGAGAGTTGATGTGGTTTTACAAGTGCTGTGGAGTTGGATTGCAAATTCAGTTTGGACACTAAGGAGCAAAGTCAGACTGTCACTCTTCATGGCGTGGATGTGACATGCTTTCACATAGTCATAAAATTAAGAGTGTCATGGAGTATGGAAATGGACTTTGCTGCCAAAGTTCATAGACACAAGAAGCTCTGGCAACGCCAGAAGAAAGGAAAAAGGAGGAGGGAAATATGTTGAAAATTGCAAATTAACAGCTATGTGTAGGAATTGGTTAATAAGAAATTAACTGTGTGGAAGTCATACACATTGTCAAATTTCTATCAGGTTCATAAATCCTCCCCATTTGACTAAAAATCTTGGCTAATAAGCAAATGTCTTAGAGGTGCCTGAATCGCTGGGAAATCCACAAGTGGTCCAAACCCCAGAGGGGAACAGTCCCGCATAGGACTGGGACAGGGAAGCAAGAAGACGTGTGAGACCTTATGGTGCTCCTTGTAGTTGGGAATCTGAAAAACCTATGCAGAAGAGATCTGCAGCTGCCAGCTGAATCTGAGAGAGGCTTACTATGGATAAGACTTGAAGTACTCCCACTTTAGAAGGGCAGAGACAGTTGACCTGACTGTAGGTTCAGAGGGAACTTATAAAACTTGTGAAGCTGAGTTCATCACTAGATTCAGACATGCTGGTAGTGCAGCAGTAAGGGAGACTTTCTGCATATCTCAGTGAAGAATTTATTCAGATATTGAGATTTATTATTAAAAAAAACACTAATGCTATTTCACCTTTACAAACAACTGCACCAGGACATGATTTCTCCAGCCACTGATTTATGAAATACGTAAGATAGGAAGATAGATATGAAGTATATATAGCCAGTAATTATGGGACAAAAAAGTAACCTTCCGATTCCATTTATAGTGCAAATCTGCCATAGTAATCAATAAAGGTCAGCTAAATATTAGTGAAGAGAGAACAAATGGGGAAGGAGCATACCAGAAAGATACCACTTAGATTTCAATTAGCTGCTAAAACCTTTCCCTTTTCAACCTGTGGCTTCCAGAAATTTAGCATTGTTTGGCATTGTAATTTGTCTCCATTATTTACATACTTACTCTTTGAATGCCTGCAGCAATCTGATGGGAAACATTAGTGGAAAAAGGTATTTCTGAAAAGACTTTGTTTGGAAGAAAACCATTCAATAGAGAAAATGTGATTCAAGAGGGCCACATACATGCTTACGTTTTTATTTGTAATCACAGGCCCAGAAGGAGAATTAAAAAAGAGGTGGTTTTTTCCAAATAGAAATTTAGTGGAGAAGTGGGAAAAACTGACTGAAACTGGTGAAAAACAGTGTATCTGACCAGTATTGTCTTCTTGTTACCTTGGGTTCCCTCTTCTGACTATTCTTCCAGCTATTCCAGCTATTTAACACATGACCAGTCTACAGAGCACAGTGTATCAGTGAATGCCTCCAGCTTTGAACAAGCTTGCCCAGGCAGCGCAAGGAGCAGGCTGTGCTGCACTTCAGGTTCCCACTCTGGAGGGGTCAGGCTCACCAGCAACGGGTCACAATACCAGCAGCAAGATGGTTGCTCACAGGACTCCCTGTCGACAGTGATGCTACAAGTCTGGCAGCCCGCAGCAAGTGGGTCCTGTCCCTACATGAAACTAACAAAGTATATTGTGTTATAGTCCTTCCAAAATTTAATATCTTTCAAAGAATTAAACTAGACTTATGAGGTGCCTCTTTTCTCACACAGATCCTCTGCTTTAGAGGAGAGAGCAATTTTTCAAGAGGGGATAGTCTCCAGTTTGGTCTCTGTGATATAACTAACCATTAACATGACAGGGAAATTAAAGCCCCAGAAGATGGTGCAGTCACATACCATTGCTCATTAACTACCAACAGTGCTGCAAACTAAAATCTTACTGGCAGTTTTTTTAACCTGGATAATTTGACATTTAACAGCTAGGAAATGCACCCTCAGAAAAAGGACTGGCAAGTCAGGGTTGTCACCAGGGAGTAGGATACTATAAAAGAAAAACAAGCCATGATTCATAAAATGCTGTAGTGCCACTGAATGTAGCAAAGCTCTACTGGTCCATGTACGCTCAGGCTCTGCCTGACAGGGCCAGACCCATCAGGTCTCCACACCTAATATGTGAACCATGCTGCCCACATGCTGATTCCTTGTGCTGTCCCACAGGTTTTCCCAGCCTCTCCACTCCTGCACAAACCTTTATCAGTGTGATTTTGGAGCACAAACATTCCCATGAAGTATTGCTCACTGCTGATAAAGGACCACACTGCCATTTTTATCCAGGAAAGCTGCTGGCATAGTGCTCAGTCTAAGTGGGGAAGTAAGATATGCTTCTAGGAAAGAAATCATGGGCAGTAAATTACAGACCTTAAAAGTCTCCTTAAAGAGTCATCTGTGAGCCTTTGCACTTATCCAATGATGATCACACACTGAAAAGCTCATTTGATTAGGAAAAAAGGCTGTATCTGACAAATCCTTGTGACTAAGAAAAACATGTCCTGAGGAGGCTGTTCCTGCTACAGTACAAGAAAGCACATTGTGAAGCCACCATGGTGTGGGTGGGAAAAGCAAATTCCAGAATCGTGGATGGTATGTGGCAGCATATTTGTCACTCCCGGACAGGACTGTCCCAGCTTCACACAGGCAGTTTGCTTGAAGGAGGAAGAAAACAGAGAAGCAAGTAACTCCTGCAACACAGGAAGTATTCTGAACAGTCAGTTCATTACCTGCATGAAATTGTCCATCATGGCTAAAGTTGTTTAGTTGCTTTAAAATCTCTACATACCCCTGGGCTTTGGGCTTTGAGACTACTGAAGCAATGAAAAGGACTTTCCAAATCAGCTGTTAAACTGCAATATAATTACTTTAACTCATTATATAAAACTGAGAGCTCTGTTTTTATAATAATGTAGATTCTCTTGTTTTTCTAAAGCCCTATGGAAACTTTTAGCTATGTAACAACAAACTTTAGAAGGCTTGACCTTGTTCTTCATAACAAAAGCATGGGGTAGGAAGCCTTTGCTAAGATGAAAGGCCTACATTTCCATCCTTGCACCATATTCAGCTGTAAGAACAGTCTTCATACTCCTCTGGAGAGCTACTGAGCAGGTTTAGCAGTAGAGTGCCTCAAAAGGAATTGTCTTCACAGCCCAGAGTGCCCAAAGCCGTGTTTTAGCTCCTACTGAGGGAGAAACCTGAAGTGAATGCTTCTAAAAGGCCATCACAAACTGTTAAGTGCAAATGGGAAAAAATTCAAGTAGAGACATAAACTTTCTGCTTCTCATGACCGAAGAGCATGAGGACTTTTTGCCCACATGGCAGGTTTGGCCCAAATCAGGTACTTACCTTTCAAACACTTCAGAGACGGCAGCATCCCCTACCTCCAAGAGGGCAAATTGCATTTGGAAATGACTGTCGTGCCTTCTGGGAGACCTGTGGTGAGTCCTGGACCTGCCTCTGATCCATTCAGACTGCCCAAACAAGCAAACTCAAGTCAGCAACCTATCTTAAATATACTTGATGCTCTGGATCTCCAGAGACTGAGATAGATTTGAAGTTGTGCAGAGATAGTGACTGAATCCAGTTCTTGGTCACACATCCATAAATTAGTATGAACATGTTCTGCTTCTCCTGCCATGTCTTGTCTTATTTGCCTGTTAGGTGGTCTTCAGTGTCCCCTGAAGCAAAATAACATAATTTCCTATTGCTCTTCACACACCTGTGCAGACAGAGCAAAATTGTCTTTTACAAAATTAAATGCCTGAACTTTGCCTGTTTTTTGTTTGCTTGATCCAGCTAGAAGCANACCTTATTGGAGTGAAACACGTGCCATGAACATTGAAAGAGAACTTCAGGATGAAGGGGCACCAGCTTGACCTCAATATTGTCAACTCAGACCAAAATGCAGGCTCTGTCAACCTNAGAAGAATAGTATTTCTGCCTGCTTTGCACAGAGCTTGGGTAAAAGGTTGACAGAGCCTGCATTTTGGCCTGAATTGACAATATTGAGGTCGAGCTGGGGTTGCCCCTTCATCCTGAAGTTTTCTGTCGATGTTCATGGTACGTGTTTCACTCCAATAAGGCCTATTTCTAGTGCTCAATAGCAAGAAAATTTTGCTATTTGCAACTATTCCACAGCAATAGGAATGTTTCGTTTCAATATAACAGCTATATATAGNGAAAAACAGGTAAAGTTCAGGCATTCAATTTTGTAAAAGATAATTTTGCAAAACAACTATTCCACAGCAATAGGGATGTTTCATTTCAATATAACAGCTATATATAGGTACTTTGACACAGTTTTGTAAGGATGAAAAATTAAGCTTTGTGGTAGTCTATTTGTATTAGGCAATTGTACCCACTGACATAATTATCAGATGCCATTTAACAGGGATGCCTCATAATCTGGGTGCCAAAATCAGAACATATTGACACAGATTTTGAGATTTCAGGTACAAAGCTCTGGCAATGTGGTTTTACGTGTGGACATACAAGCTTTCCGCACCTCAGAAAGAATACTGACCTTCTTACATTTTAAACCAGGTAATAGAGGAAAATCTTTCAGGTACACAAGTTTTTAAATGGAAAGGAAACTCACTGTATTTGCCTAATGCTGAGCACCTGCAGACTGAATCACATCCCAGTGCAGAGTTGTTCTACAGTGTGGCTGAAGGAACTGAAAAAGTTGTTTGCCTCTTATACACAACAGCTACTGATGTCCTACTGAGAAACAGAACCACTGCCTATTAAGCTTCTTTCTTTGCCTAATCGGTGGACTGTGCTTTCTGTATTGGAACAGCTCAGTGAAGAGCAGGAGAGATGAAACACAAATACCAAATGGTAGGACATTTCCACTAATATCTTTACAAAAGTAGAAAGTGATGATCATCTGAGCCAGAGGAAAAAATAGAAATACAAGTGTGCTACATTGCTAGAATAGATTAAGGCAATCAAGAATTTTCCGCATTAAAAACATAGTCCTGGCCAGGCACAAATGCACTCATATAGGGTAAGGGACACTTTTGCTACTATCACAAATATAGGATCTCTTGAGTATAGGACCTCACAGACAAGTATTATCCCATATTGAAATAATTTTAAGTGCTTCTGATGATGAGTACTGAAAATTTCTATGGTTCAACTTCATTATTAGGTGCTAGATAACTTATATTTTTTATTCTAGATAAAAAAAAAATCCTCTCCTAATGAATTCTAGTGCCCGCTTAAGTCTTTCAATACTAATTTAACATGTTGCCATCTAGGCTGAACCATTCAGTGTAGCTTACTCTGATACAGATCATCCTGTGAAACTGCATTGTGCACACTGCTTATTACCTCAGAAGTTTTTCATACAGGCAGTAAAAACCCGTTATAGATGGAACAACATATCCCACGGCCTTACGGGCTCAGAGGGGGTAAAAACTGCCAGAAAGTTCTTTCTTATCCAGGACAGCACTACCCTGACTGCTCTGGGCAGGGAGAAGTCCTACTCATAGATCAAAATACATGGAAGAGAAAGCAGATCTGTGCTGTCAAAGATCTTAGTTATGACTTTCACAGGAGAGCTGTGAGCTGTAAAATGGGCAGTCTAGCAGTTTTCCCTTCATATGTAATAAACACAAATGCTTTTTGAAGAAATCAGTGACTCAGGGAAAGGTTTGTTTGCTCTCCAAGTGATTTGGGAAGGCAAAGAAGAATGCTGTTGGGGAGTTTTTGGCATGAATTTACAGCACGAAGACAACAGCCTGCAATGGAAGTTGGGAAGTATTTAGAAAATTTGAAAACAGATTGTTTTATATTCTCCCTGTCTCAAGTGATGTGTGGACGGTGTTCACCTCCCTGCAGGAGGGAAGGGGGTGGGTGGTTGAGGAGGGAGGCAGTGGAATTTGCACACTCCAGTCCCACTGGCCTTTGCTTTGTTTTGGTACAGAGGGAGGATGGAGGGCAAGGAAAGGACACTGCTTGTATGTCTAAAAATAAAGAGGTGTTTTAATTATCAGGAATATATTGTCTTGTATTTATATCTCATGGCCAAGAGGCGGAGGGGAGAGGAGAGGTGGAGGTACTTTTTACCCATGGACTAGGCAGCATGGGAAAGCACACATTTAGAGACTGTCAAAAATTTTTACCATATTAAATTCTGCAAAAATTTTGCCCATTTTGCAAAACATAAGCTGTCATAGTTTTGAGACGAAGGAGGGAAGAGGGTGGGGTAGGGAAAAAAAAGCAAAGAAGAGAGGAAGACAAGGCACATGAGAACAGACACATGTAGCACTTCAAAAACAGTTCAGAAAAAAATATGTGTAAACTAAGAAGAAATATGGTACTTTGGCAAGTTTTGGTTTCGGTTAGGATCACCTGTCAGGTTTAGCCAAAGTAGCTAGTCCAGAGTGACCCCTAGTAAACCACCACACATTATTGCAGCATTACAAGAGGCCATTTTCAACATGATTGTTTGCCTTCCAATTACCATCAGTGATGCCTTGGTTATGTAAATTTACCCTGATTACATCAGGTATAAAGCAGATCAAGGTCTTAGAAAAAAACAAAGCTCAGGTGGCTCTGTTTCTAAGCAAAAATCTTATATTTCAAGATCATTGCAGTTCAGCTGTCCAGAACAGCTGAGTTCAAAATGCTGTTTGGTAGTTATTGTAGAAAGGACCCATGTTTTCATATTCCCTGTCTGCCACTGGCTGCAGCAGTCCCAGGCACAAGACAGGAGGAGAAGTGGAAGTGCTACATGGGGTTACAGAGCAGATTGTCTTTACATGGTTCTTAACATCACTATAGGCCTCTGTTTAAGGTGAAAGACTCCTTGGTAACATCTAGGCATCTAAAATTTAAGTCAGTTCTGTGCACCAGCCTTTCAATGCCCTATGACAGTGCCATATAACACTACTACATAAACCTTCCTCTCTCCTAGGCTGAGTAGGAGCAGGCAAGGAGCATGTGCCTGCCTAGTGCACATGCAAGTACTCATCGTACAAAGGGACCAGTGCCAGATTTCAGTATTTGTTACTTCCAGCAGCCATTTCACTCCAGTTATGTGATCTATGGGAATCGTTAGGGGAGTGTTTGCATAAGCTAGTCTGAAAAAGAACGTCAGCCAATGCTAATCTCCTGAGAAACTGGCAGACCTATGACCTCATAGCACCAGAACTCATTTGCTTTCTAAATCAGCTGATGCAAACCAGGTCAGGTCAATAACCTCCAGTTCGGTGCCAGTGTACATCATGGTCAGACTAGAATGGATAGTCTTGCCTTATCATGTCTATTCCGGCGTCTAATTTCCATGTTAACTCTTTACTGAATTCTGTATCCTCCGTCCCTTATCTGTTGTAATGACATGTTATTAAATATGGAAAGAGTCAGACTTAACATAGTTAGCAAGATGGGAATGTTTCCATGGTACAGTTACCAGTTCCAGGCGTCTGTTTACTGCATACTAATTGTGTCACTGAAGCACTAACACTTAAAAGTATGTAACATACTGGCCAGTGTTTCAACACATGATAAACCTACAGTTGCATTAGGTATTGCTGTTATTATGGCCAGCAAGATCTGTGTGAATGCTAGATTGAAAAAACTGAGCATCTTTTTAAAAAGACAAGAGAAATTGTCTTCTACTGCATTCACATCTTCTCATTCACTCTTTTCTGGAAACATCAAACCACCTACTTAATTAGGTTAAAACATCCACAGAGACGGACTTTACGCTTACACATGCAAGAATTTTATATTTTTACCTCATTAAGTAGTCACACCAGTGACCTGGTTGTAATTATACTTGAGTGCAAAGGGACAGTATCTTTCATCCAACCCTAACTTTCATGTCTGAGGTACAGAATTTGCGTTTTCATCCTCAGCTCTGAAAACATAGGGTCACTAAAAGTCAGGAACAAGATTGTGAAATAATTTTGATTGATGATGTAAGGTTGTTCACAGTCCATTGCTTAACTGAGCAGTAGGAAATCTTTCTGTGGTGATGAGTCAGCATCTGTAGACGGCACTAGATGCCTAACAGCAGGTTAATACAAAATATAACACAAAGGGATCACCAAGGATTAAAAATCATGCTAGCACTTTCAACAACAAAAAGTGGCCACAGGCAAAGGGAATAAATATCATTAAGAGTGCTCTTGTCACATATGCTACAAAAATATTTCTCCCGATTAGCACTGGATGTACGTGGCTTTCCAAGGAACCTGTTGGCAATCAGGAATCTCAGATGTTTATTTGGGTTTGTGATTATAGGGCTCAGCTCCAGTATTCTCTGATGCGAACAAAAGCACATAGCGAGTGCCCGTCGCCTTGAACTCTTCCTGGTGAACTGGCATGTGAACTCTGGTGGTACTCTTTGAGATGCACTTGAAGGCAAAAAGTGATGCAAGACTGCAAAATAATGAGATATTAGAAGGTTAGAGGTATATCAGGTTCTGTTTCAAGTGGGTTAGTAAGCCCTTAAGGAACAAATAGTATGTTTATCCTGTACTTCCTGAAAAGATCAGCAAAGCAAAACAATCCCACTTATTGCCTATGCTACCTTACAGATCTTTCTAATGACCCACTTTTTTTGGCACAGTTGTCTTGGCAAAATTCAATGTTTTTAAGTACTTAGAACAGATGCACAGTCACAACATTTCCATCATGCTCACATTTGGATTCAGATCTCTTATTTTCTCTTAAGAATGGATAGTAGGTGTCATATTTGTTTATACTTTAAAATTTTAAAAACAGTCAGGTGCAACATTTGCCTAGAGGGATCTTGCATCTGAATAAACACATGGCTTTGCATGAAGCCCTAAGTATTATCACAGGTTTTACTTGTATATGTCTGCTTAGTTCTTCCACCTTTATTATTATGGAATAGCCATTGTCTCAGCTACCTTCAGCCCAACTTAGCAAATAATTCAGCAGGTAAAAATTTGTCTCCCTTACAGTGAAGACTGAGAGATCCATGTTGGTTGGATGATTTCTGGAGTATCTAGCTTGAGAATGTTCTCATCTGTCCAGGTTTTGAGCTGAGATAATCAGTGCATATTTTATTGACTCTACACCAGAGTAGTTCTTCCAGTTGAAATACAATAGCTAGAACACTCATCTGCTGAAAAACAGTCCATCTGGGATGATGCATCATCAGTTCTAGTCTGCCAGTACCCACCCACATGAAACGTATGTGTCAACCACCCTCTGGATTTACTGAAAGTCGATTTACCATAGTTGTTTCTAAAGAATCCTCTGAAGCCCATTCATTGAAGTACAGCCTTAATTCATTTCAGGCTTTTTCATGCCCTGTCATGTTACAGATATTCCTATTTCACAATCCAAGTAAGAAAAATAGAACAATCCATCCTTTGGTTCGCCAAAACATTCACATGAGTTGATGACAAATATGCACCATGGAAGAAATAAGAGCTTCCACATGATGCCTAAAAACGGAATGTTAAAATGGAGTCACTTTAATAAACAATTTAAGTTACTTTGGACAAATATTTATGCACATCAGGAAAAAAACCACCCTTTTTGTTTTTTGTCTACTCACTAGAAACAACAACAAAAAAAGAACTTATAGGAATTCAAAAACACTGCCAACTCCCTTCTTTCCCCTGATGTTTGTAAATTGTCTGCAGCAAGTGTCCCACATACACTGAGCAAAACTGCTGATTGCTGTCAAAAATGAGACAAATGGCACTACAGAGAAACACTTATACTGAAGAGGAGGTGAATGACCCTTCCATCATGCACCATTTGAAAGAGGACTGCAGCTGTTTTTTGAAGCAGCAGAACTGGACAAAAGAGCAGCTTTTCCTGATTCTTGGGCCAAAGGGCTTGCAGCACAGTTTGTATTGCTACCTTTCACTCAGAATGAAAGTCCAGAGTCTGTTGAGCTTGTCACTCCTAGCTGCTCCTTGAGATGTGCAGCAGATTTACATTACCGCCAATTATGTGACTCAAAACTCTAATATATGTTACAGAATACTGATAAAAATCGAGGTGGTCTTAGAGTATTCTTAAGTGTCTCCTCTCCTCATGTATCTTTTTTCCCCTTTCTTAATTTGCAGATTAAATGTTCTCTGGTGCTAACAACTTTTAGTCTTGACTTTTTAAATCCTGCACAGGATGTTTTAAGCTTTCCTATCTAAGTACACTAGATCCCTTAAGGGGTTCAGCCCTAAGGACATCACCTCTCTGTACACAGAAGGGCAATGATCCATCTGTTGAGAGGGAATCTTTGTATTGCAAAATCAAAGACAACAAAACTTTGATCTCATATACACTCCACTGCTGAGCTCCCATCATTTTCTTTAAAAATCTTTTTCTCTTTCTTTTAATTTGGCCCACAGTTTGCTCCTTTGCATTCAAAGGCTGTTGGAAGCAAAGGAAGCTGGAGAAGAAGTGCAATGAACAAATACAAGGACAGCAGAAGTGTCTTCGTATATTTTTTGGTTCTTATCTTTAAGTTTTACAGCGTATTTTGAGGTCAGCAGAAGGTTGTTTATTATTGACACTGGAAAGCATTACTTAGGCAAAACAACTAATCTTAAATTCATTTTTACTCTGACTCATATTAATTAATATGTAAACTTTCAAATAGACTCCTATTGCCTTGACTCACACTTTAAATTGACTGAAAACTCAGGGCAAGCTCCTACTCCATAACAGAGAGATACAAAAGTCAGATAAGATGGTCCAGAGGCAACAAAATTACCCCCTATAATTTTCCCCTCAGAGGCCATGCCCACAACGCTCCCTACCACAATTGTTTCTGCTTGCAGAAGATGATGCAGAGGATGCCTGTCTGACACCCTCTGGCAAACATCTCTCTCACACCTTGACACTCTTCACTCACCAATCCACTGAAAGTTACATTATGGGATAGTGGCCCCACAGTATGGAAAAAGAGACTGTGGCATAAGTGGGAGTGAAAGAGCTGTCTAGCAGGCTAGAGCCCAGTAGGAGAGGTGGTCTTGATTTTTCAGCTTAGCTCACCAGGGATAAAAAGGGAAATTGTTTCAGCCACTTTTTTATCAGGATTTCATTAATAAACTCAGGTGGGAAGCATCAGGTCACAGGGAGCCTAAATCATTTGACGGATGCAGGAAGTGCATATGAGTTACACAAATAGAAGAAAGGATTTGAGTTACACAGATGAAATGAAGGATTTATTGCAAAAACATCACTCTTTCTCTCTGAATTCCCCTGCTCTCTCTTTATTCTTCTCATGATTAGATCACCTGGACTGGGGGCAAAGCAAGGGTCACAGTGCTCCAGAATGCTGAACTGCTGCTGCCAGCAAGGAGGTAAGAAAAAAAATGTGGTTATGTAACCTTATGAACGTTTTGGTTACACAGGAAATTTAATCAGCAGAGACATCGTGTACTTTAGGACTTCCTAAGTAGCAGTATTATCTATAAAAGGAATGAATGCTATTACATGAATTCCCCTTCTGAAGGCAGAAGTACATTTCATCCCCTTTACCTCCTTGGCATGCCTATAAAACCTAAAGTATTTACAGGTAATGAGCTCCAGGGCTACTAGGCGGTGAGTATTTGATTTGGGTAGCTCTTAACCACTTAAGCTCTTCTGAGCACCATATGTTGTTGTGTGGTTCAACACAATGGTGAGTTTTCATTGAAATTCACATTTCAATTCAACACAGAGATGAGTTTTAAAACATCTAGGATTTTCAAACTAGTGAGTTCCAACAACCACCAGTTGTTCTACAGTTGTGATAATACAACTCCTGCCTTGTTATCTGTCTCTCATTAATTTCATTTGACATCTATAGTACCTTAAAATCTCTCCTCTTTCAGAAGTACACAACTTAAAATCACATTACAGGTCTGAAATAACAGCCTTGTGCTCTAAACTGTAGCATCCCTGACCATTGCCCAACCCAAACTCCATGTGATACGGATGAAAGAAGAGACAAAGCCGTGGCAATAAGCTCATTGGAAAGAAGTAGATGTAGTGAGGGTTTAAGCTCATGCTTCCTTTTCAATCTCTTATGCACCCAGAGGAGACACCAAGAGGGGAGAAAAAAAAAAAAAAAAGGAAAAAAGGTTCAATAAGCTGACTTATCCTATATTATATTCTTCTCTGAGGTTTTTACACAGCTAGTTTGCTGGAGAGTTCCTTAGGCAACTCTATGCCTCTGTCATGCAGGAACTAAGAAGCTTCTTAGCGTGTCTTACAGGACTCTGCAAGTCCCAGGTGCTTTACTACAAAAATTAAGTTATTATGAGAAAGACAGCTTATATCTTCTTTCTAATATTCCTTAAACTGACACTTCTTACTTCCTGCTTATCAGGAAGAAATAATCTACATATTAAATTCTTTGAATCTCCCTCTTTTTAGCAGTTAGACTCTACTAAGAGTACCTGTAATGTTTGAACATGAACCTCTGCTAGATGCATATCCCTACTATATATGTAATATCTATATGTAGGGGCATGCAAGTAAAGGTCATTTCATGCATATGAAATTCTTTTCAACTTTATAAAAAAAAATATATCTTGTCCTTTCATTCCTGTTCCTGAAGATCCCCCACGGGGTTTATACCCCAATGCCCTAATTTCCAGGGTGTTTGTTTCAGGGTTAATCCTGCCTGCCTGTTGTGTGGTTTCTCCTCACCTGGCTCACCATATTGTGAAGAATATTTATGCACAGTCAGATGAGACTTTTTTTAGCCCCTTACATTATTAACTGACAGCTTACAAATAGTCAGTGATTACAGCTACTGCTGTGACTGGTACCCTAGTTGGGATTTATTTCCACAGGCTCCAGAGCCGTCAGGAGAGATGTTACTTCAGTTAGAAACCAGACTCTGCAAGAGGACTGTAGTGTTCTTCCACCTGTCTGATCCAGAGAGAGCAAATAAAAGATCCTCTGATGCCAGTGAGTGACAACTGAAATGAGGAATACAATGTTGTCACAAGAGATGAAGAGTTCAGCCAATGACCAAACCAGAGAAGCAAATGAACTCCTGGGCAAAACCTATTCTGTTTTCATGCAAAAGTCTCTGTAAATAAAAACAAACAGATAGCAACAGGAAGGATATGAAGATATTTGGGCAAAATCATTTGACAGGACTGCATTTGATGGAGTCAGCAAATCTTTAATAACAATGTTAGAACTCTTCAGGTCATACATCCAGTGAATAGTAAAGTTCCGTGTAGCCTTTTCTAGATGTTCTCAGTCCTTTTATCTATTTCAGCAATGAGCTGTTACTCTTTCATGTGTCATTGTGTCACCAATTCAGTATGGGTATTATTCTGCTTGCTGGGAAATTCTCCAACAAAATAGATTTTCATTGCAGACTGTTGAACTGGTCAAACACAAGAAATTTTAAGCAAATTATAGTGAAAGACAGGAACTTGTCCAGAATTTGTCCTGCCACTTTTCCTTTGGGGCATATAAAGGTATCAAAGATTACAGCATCTTAGCTTCTGGAGCATTTTACCATAACTAGCACTAACTCAGCCACCAGGTCTCAAGCTTTCAGGTGCCTTACCATTGATTTTTTTGATCCTAAAGGAGAGCCTCAAATACCCATTTTCTATCAATTTTTCCTTCTTTGTCCATTTTTCTGGCACTGTCCTACACAAAGGTATCCCAGATGATCACCTCCACTTATTTTACATTACATTTCACTTTTTCAGGTCTGCATTTTAGTTTTAAGAACAACATATGCTGCTAAAAATAACAGTGATGTTACAATATGTGTAAAGGAAGGAGCTTTCTACTTGTGAGCAAGTTGCCTCCCAAGACATCACAGGACAAAAATTGAGTACACTTCTCATTTTGCCTTTCGCCAGTGCACTCTTTGTTGCAAATATCTGGGAGAAAATTTCTCCTTCTCTAGATGAACATTCAAATGTGACAGGTAATATGCTGGCCAAAATAAAACCGCACAGTCATGATATGCACTCTTAAGGCAAATAAGCTCTGCTTATTAGACACGCAGTTGAAAGAAGCGGAAGAGAATCTGAAGTGTTTATAGACATCTCCTCGGGGTTTAAAAGAACAATTTGAATTGAATTGAACTTGTACCATGAAAAGTACACTACCTAAAGCCCTAGAAGCAGAGAGCCAGTAAATGAAAGCCACACACTCTGAGGAAGAAACCATTATGTTTTTAAAGGGCAAAAGCCCACAGATTCTAATCCAACCCACTGAGTGACAGTGTTTCAGGCCCTGAGAATTAGAATAAATAGAGGATACAAAGGGAAAAAAAAGGAAAGCTTCAGCATTCTTAACAGCTTTTAGATTACACTAGGAAAAAAGAGAAGTCCAAATTTTGATCTTAAGGAAAAATTGACAACTTTACCCAACTGTAAGCTTTGCACTACTATTACCATTATTTTATTATTACTTTAATTCCTGTTCTCAGGTGTTGATATCAAACTGAAAGAGTAGGAAAACAAAGTTATCATCCTAGAATCAAGAAAAGATTTTAACTGTTACCACACTTTACTACACATACAGCTATTACACAATAAAAATCACTTGCTTATTAATAACTCCATTGTATAAAACAAAGTGACTACAAGCCTCTTGGTAAATCTTCTGAGGATTTCAGTAGTTCTCCTCACATCAGTTGTTAAGATGGGAAGCTGAAAGATGCAAGCCAAAGCTCTTAAGCTGGCTCCTACTAATTTGTCAGGTGGCATCAAATAAACGGTGAATACTTTAAATGAACTTCCCATATTCTAAATGAATATCAGTGTGGAAAAAACTCCACATTGGAATTTTTTTCCAAATACGGCCAATTCACACTTCTTTTGGGGTGTGTATTCCCCTCCCCATCCCAAAACCAGGGAAATTAAAGTTTTAAAATTCCAGAATTTGAACATAAGCTTACTGTTAAAAAAAGGGGGGGAAAGCAGTTTTAGCTAGAAGAATGCTTCTTTTCCAAAAATGAAAATTATTTTGATCTTTTCTGTTAGGAAGGGGTAAATAGTCTTTTCAAGACAGCATCAATATTGCAGTTCTTAAACTGAAGGAGACCTTTTGTTGTACTGCTGCCAGTTTATTGATCTTAACTCCTTCTAAAGCCCCAATGGCACACCTCTGAGCACCACACAATCTTTTAATCTATTTATCCTTATGGCACCCCTGAGAGACAGCAAAGCACTGTTATCCCCATCTGTCAGGTGAGCTGGTGGAGGGAAACCAGTCCCTTTTGCACTTGCACCAGAGTCCTTGGCATAGGAAACAGGGAAAGGCTGAAGATTGCTCCTCAGCAGCCACCTAACCCTGTATGTGCCCTGGATATCACTGTCATTCATTCAAGGTTTCACCAAAACACTGGGGCCATGGATTTCTAGGGATGCTCCTAAGGTGCAATTCTTGCCCTGGCTGTTCCTGGTGATTACACCAGAGCTAAGCCCTGAGCAGACAAAAATCCAACAGCAGAGCCATATCCTCCCAACAAAGGAGGAGGAGATTTTATCCATGGCTGTAATACCTCACGAGATGAGGAAGACCTTGAGTCTTTGCTCCCAGTTAAACAAAGAACTGAATTTCTCTCTTGGTCATTTTGGATATTTTCGGAGTAGTCCAGCAGCTCTTCATGCACATTGTTTGGTATCATACCTCTGCATCTGAGCAATGACCCTGCTTCAAGAAAAAGTGCCAACAGATAGGAATCCATCTCTGATGAGGCCCACTAAGCTGANTTCTGCATCTGAGCAATGACCCCGCTTCAAGAAAAAGCACCAACAGATAGGAATCTTGCAAAGTAACCATCCACCTCTGATGAGGCCCACTAAGCTGATGTCTCTAACCTTCCTATGCATTTTGCTCGTGGTTGTTTCTCCCTGCACACAGCATAGGAAACACGCACTTTCAACTCAGTGCTTGGAGCAGCCCTGAAGGAGTTGAGTCTTGCAGTGCTGAGGAGAAAACTTGGGTACAAGCACCTCTGAAGGTCTGACCCTGAGTGGTCTACCAACAGTAATAGGAAAAAGGTGGTTGAAGATGAAGCAGGGACATAAATTCAGGTGTTCCTGAATTTGCTTGTAAATTCTGGTGTTCCAGCCCCTGGACTATCCTCACTGCTGGACCACATAAATTTTTGAAAGCAGATAAGAAGCATTCCTGCCCTCACCAACTAAGACAGCTTTTATCCAAGAATGTATTAGAAATCTCTTCTCTCAACCATCTGTCAACAAGATGAGCATGCATTGGGTGGGAATGTTAATGCCTTACACGAGCTTCCTTCACCTCCTCCACCTGATATCACAGTATACAGTTATGTGAGTCTGATTTATTCACAAAGATTGAAATCATTAAGTGTAGTTAACTTGACCAAACAATTTCTAAAATGGAAGTAACTGTAAGCATTAAATAATTTAAAAGGCATAAAAATTGAGTAAGGAAATCAACTAGTTAGGTTAATCCAAAGGAGTGGAAATTGTTCTATATGATGGTGGTTAAGCACCGTCATCTTTTATACAAGACTAATACAGAGATTAAAATTTGAAAAAAAGTGCCTTCTTTTCACTTACAGCTACCATTAAGGCATGTATCAGTCAAGTAAAATAATGTCTGAGTTTCAGCGTCAGGCACACAAAGAGCATAAATAAAGGACAAGTATATGGTAGAGAGGAAAGGATTCCACTTTTGACCAATATACTCAATTATTAAAGGCCCAAGCTGCTGCCTACATCTTTTCCACCCAAAAGCAAAATGGACTGCATTCGTCCCCATTTTCCACTTTGCCACATTTCACAGCTCAGCCTGCATAAACCCAAAAAGTTTCTGCATTCACATGGAAGTAAACACTTAATGAGAAAGCAGCAAATGATTCTATCTACCCACTACCCTACTATAGGTTTTCTTTTCCCCTTCTGCATTCTATTCCCTATTTTCCTGTTTTATTTCACAGAATCACAGGATGGTTGAGGTTGAACAGGAACTCTGGAGGTTATCTTGTCCAAACCCCCTGCTCAAACAGGGTCATCTAAAGTGGGTTGCCCAAGTCTACACCCAGATAGTTTTTTAATAAATATATTTATATTGTCCAAGACATTTAATCAGCAGTAAAGTGTAAAACAAAGTAAATCTAGCATATATTCTAGGAAGTAAACCCATAATGCTTCTAGGCATAGCAATCATGTAAGTTACAGATGTCCTTGGAGAGCCCCCCACATACAGCAACTGACTATCCAGATCAAACAAACTCAGCTGTCATCTAAGTTGCATTCCTTCATATTTAGTCTAGAAACATACAGTCGATGAAAACAAGAACTGTACCTCTGAAAGTCATTTGAGATCTTAGGTAATCTTGATGGATTGGACCTGAACCTCTCTGTCCCAAGATGTTAAAGAGTAAATAAACAATGCTAATGAACATGAAAAAGGAAAAGCAAGAGTAAGAAGAGATGTCTCTCCTATCTTTCAAGAGAACAATGGCACAGAGAAGAGATGAGCTCCAGGACTACTGGGAGCCAGAACAGCTCTGAGAACAGAGTATCTATCCCATATCCCCTCTCAGGTATGTTGCCTACTGACATGATGCTTTTACGTTGAGACTGGACTACCGAGAGAAAACTGTGGGGTAGCTTCCAGGTCTATAAACAAAGAGCTATCATTTGCAGTAAAAAAAAAAATAAATAAATTAAAAACACAATAGTGCATACACTAGAGATAATGCCAGGGAATGGTAGTCATCAAAAATTTTTCTTTTTTTTTTTCATTGACCACTATGAGAATTTGATATCACTGTAGAAAAGCTGGCCCTCTGTCCCAAAAATGTATTTTGGCCTATTTAAGAAGGCAGCTCTTATCCTTGACTTCAATAGAAATCATTGATTAAAGTCATCCATAAGCATCTGCAGGATCAGAAACTCTGCACCCACAGTCGGCTTCTTTCAATACAGTTCACAGCACTGACAGAGAATCATATTTAAGACTGTGTTGCAGTATATCCAATCTATTTAGCTGGTAAGTTCTGCATCTCAGGATATCTAATTCCCACAAACTATTGTTGAAGATTTGCTTTTCTCATCCCCAGTTGTCCTGATAATCTGCTTTCTTTTTTTTGTCAACATGTGATTCATTAAACCGATTTAAAATGACTTTGATTTTCTTTATGTTTAAATCATGCTTGCTGAATTCTGTATGTGTATTATTTGTGATATGCATAATGTTTGGAAACACATGAGCAATACATTCACTAAGCATAGAAATTGCCAGCTCCAAAGGCAAGAAAATGATGTTCATTCCATTATCTAGCTTCACCAACAGAAATCTCATTGATGAACTCTATTCTAATACACAGTCAGATAAGCAATCTTCTTACCTCATAATGATTTCTCTTCATCTAAATCTCCATTACTTCTGACATCTCATTTTTATGTAATGTCCTCCTTAAAGATGTTTTTATGTTAAATTTCCCCAAGCAGACAATAAATATTATGTTTTCTTGATCTCTATTGCAAAGCCTTTTATGTGGAATGAAAATAACTGTAGAGAAGATAGAGGAAGGTTTTGTATCCTCATGCACTCCAACTATATGTATTCTACAGTGCAAATTCCTTCTAAATGAAAGCTACACTCTTTCTTCTCAGAAACAATCCTATTTCCAAAAGTAAGGATTAGGAAGCTAAGATTCAGGCTTAAAAAGCTTTTAATTCAATATTTTGTTATTGCTGATGCTGGGCAAAAAAAAAAATCCAGAAAGGCTCTGCAGCACAACAGTTGAACCATATTCCACATATGATGCATCCTACAGTTCCTTCCTACCCACCAGTACAGATTTCTTGCTCTAACACACCTATGAACCTCACCACATTTGTCTTATCAAGGTACAGGTCCTGGAATCTGTCTCTTGAAGATGGAGATGAGGAAAAAAAAGCTGGATGAAACACAACTTGTATTTGGTAAGTACCCATCAAACTAGAGTAATCTGATAATTTTTCTCTGAAAGCTTACTAAGGCTGCAATTGATCCCCTTGTCCAGATCATCAATAAAGACATCAAACAGGACTGGCCCCAATACTGCACCTTGGGGAACCCCACTAGTGGCTGGCCACCAACTGGATGCAGCACCATTCACTACCACCCTCTGGGCTTGGCCATCCAGCCAGCTTTTAACCCAGCAAAGAATGTACCTATCCAAGCCATGGGCTTCCAGCTTCTCTAGGAGAATGCTGTGGGAGACACTCCTGAAGTCTGTAGGTAGACTACATCCACAGCCTTTTATCACTAGGTGGGTCATCTAGTCATAGAAGCAGATCAGGTTGATCAGGCCAAACCTGCCTTTCCTAAGCCCATGCTGTCTGGGTCTGAGCCCCTGGTCATCCTCTACATGCTTCATGACAGCACTCAAGATGATCTGTTCCATAACCTTCTCCAAAACCAAGGTCACACTGACAGGCCTGTAGTTCCCTGGATCCTCCTTCTGGCCCTTCTTGTAGATTGTCATCACATGGCCAAATTTCAGTCATCTGGGACCTCTCCAGTTAGCCAGGACTGATGATAAATGATGGAAAGTAATTTAGCAAGCTTTTCCATGAGCTCCCTCAGTACCCTCAGGTGAATCCAATCAGACTTTTGAGTGTTTAAGTAAGCGGCCCAGCAGGTCACTAACTACCTCCAGAATAAACACCATCCAGGTGTCTATTCTGCTCCCGATCCCTGTCTACCCACTCAGGGAGCTGGTTGCCCTCAGGATAACTGGTCTTTCTGTTAAAGACTGAGGCAAAGAATGTATTAAATACTTCTGCCTTTTCCTCATCCTTGGTGACAATGTTCCCCATCCACAACCAACAAAGGACAGAGATTTTCCTTGGCCCTCCTTTTGTTGTTGTATTTATATGTATTTATAAAAACACTTTTTATGGTCTTTCACAGAGTGGCCAGATTGAGTTCTAGCTGAAATTTTGCCTTTCTAATTTTCTCTCTACGTGACCTAACAGCATCCTTGTACTCTTCCTGATTTGCCTGCCCTTTCTTCCAGAGATCAGAAACTCTCTTTTTTTCCCCCCTAAGTTCCCATGAAAGCTCCCTGTTCAACCAGGCAGATCTTTGCCACCAGCTCTTCTTTCAGCACAGAGGGATGGCCTGCTCCTGCACCTTCAAGATTTCCTTCTTAAAGTATGTCCAGCCTTCCTGGACTCCTTTGTTATTAAAAACTCTTTCCCAAGGAACTCTTTGAACCAGTGTCCTGAACAGGCCAAAGTCCAGCCTCCAGAAGTCCAAGGTAGAGGTTTTGTTGACCCCTTCCTTAGTTCATCAAGATCTGAAAACTCTAATCACTTTGTGGTCACTCTGCCCCAGGTGGCCTCCAACCACCACATCTCCCACCAGTACTTCTCTGCTTGTAAACAGCAGGTCTAGCAGGGCCCCACCCCTGGTAGGCCTGCTTATCAGCTGTGTCTCGAATTTGTCTTCCACATGCTCCAGGAACCTCCTACAGCGCCTCCTCTCTGCTGTTTCCAGCAGACATCTGGTGGGTTAAAGTTTCCCACAAGAACAAGAGCTGGTGATCATGAAACATCAGCCAGCCACTTATAGGATCTGCCTCTTCATCCTGGTTGGGTGGTCTATAACAGACTCCCACCAGGAAGTCCACTTTGTTAGCATTTCTCCTGATTCTTATCCATAGGAACTCAAATTTATTGTCACTATTCTTGAGCTCTATGCAGTTGAAACACTCCCATGACCTCTCCTTCCTCACCTGTTCCTTCTGAAGAGCTTATAACCACCCAGTGCAGCATTCTAGTCATGCAAATCATCCCACCACCCAAGTTTCCATGATGGTGACTATGTCAGAGCTTTCCCGATGCATGATGGCATTTGGTTCCTCCTGTTTGTTATCCATACTGTGTGCATTGGTGTAGATCCACTTGCTACTGCTCCACTCCCCTCCAAAATCAGCTTCAATGTATCTGAAGTTTTGCACCTGAAGGGAACGTAAACATTCAAAATAATGGTTGTTAGCTGTCCTTAAATTAATGAATAATTCTAACCACTGCATGATGCTGAGAAAGAAGAGAATGTACGATTCAAATAAGTTCACATATGTGTTTTGAGACTCAAAAGAGAAGGGCTTTTGTGTTAACAGGTTAGAAAAACAGTATGAAGAATGTCCTGAGGGCAAATGATCTAACAATTGCGTATTTTAGAAAGACGAAAAGATTAACTGCCATGGTGAGCTAAGTGATCATTTAGACTTTTGCAGGCAAAGGAGCTGCTGCCCTGCTGAGTTTTTAATGACTTGAGAACAAAAGCATCTCCATTTAGACACCAGAAACATTTAACTCCCACAACCCGCTTTTGCTGTGTTCATTAGGTTGTGCCCATACTGCCCTTCTGGTTCAGTGTTGAAGTGAAATCCCAACTGTCCCAATTTACCATCTGTCAGTTGGGTTTTCAGAGTGGTTTTAGGACATTCAAACTAGATTCTCTGCAGAGGAAACACATCCAATAGCTCTTCTCCATCCACCTATGCACCAAGCTTACCCCAATCTGTAATGGAGACAATAAGTGGCTAAATCAGTTTCCTGTCCTTCAGACAGCTTCAAAACACATGTGTGGGGATATCAGGGGACTAGATTAAACCTAGTCCAGAGTAAAATACACAAACTATTAACAATTTTGCTATGTTAGATGGTAATTCACCTGTGTCACTTTACTACTTGCTCCTTTTGCACAAAATTACTTGCTCATGTAAACATGCCTACAGACACAAAACATTATCTCTCCAGATGAAGTTTGTGTGTTAATAGCTCTATCATGTCTTGTGATTGCCATTAGTTTGGGCTTTTTTTCCCCCAATGGCCAATAAAAACTCACTTGTACCTCAATGAAGTCATAATCAGCGTCTCTTCAGATCTTCAGATGTATATTTGACCAAGTTTCAATAATGTGGACTACTGACTAGATATCAGTTTCCTTAGCAGACACCCGTACTAACAGAGAGCATAATGATAAGGCTACTTCTTACTGTAACAATTAAAATGCTTGTTCAGAAGAATTTCTTTGCATTTTATGATCCTGTCGCATGGTAGGTCCTGTTCGCAAAATATAACACCTCGCGTCACCGACCAGCAGAGAAGACAGATTCCTGCTAGTGAATTATCAAGGCTGTTGTGAGAATTAAAAAACACTGTAGCAAAAATTTCAGTTACCAGAGATTAGGTTTGAGTTCTCTATACCAGTTTTCACAGGCAGATATTTAGAAATGTAAATTGCATTTGGCCTAGGGAATAGTCCTCAGTGTCCCTATTACAAAATTCTAATGCATGTCTCCATTTCATCTGGTTAGCACTGCTGTAATTTTATGGCTAAACATGTCTGGATTT
This sequence comes from Pachyramphus minor, assembly GCA_013397135.1. Taxonomy (NCBI): domain Eukaryota; kingdom Metazoa; phylum Chordata; class Aves; order Passeriformes; family Tyrannidae; genus Pachyramphus; species Pachyramphus minor. Next base: position 162,748 of record VYXB01001064.1, read on the forward strand.
TCTCTGTCAACAATCAGTCTAGAATTGCCCTCACAACATTGCAAAGTCTAGTTATTTCTGTTTCTTGTTTCATCTTGTTCATTTTAGTTGCAGCACTGAATCATGTTAACTTCAGAACATGTAATTGCTTATCCACATCAAAGGCAACTAGCCTCACAAACCATATAACGTGAGATCCAAACAGGGTTGCCCAATGCCAAGGTAAACCTGCACTAAAGTAGAAAGACACCCCTCCTTGCTGCTGCTTCTCTGTGTGACTCTATCTTGAGTGACTTCTCCCTGCATCCCAATATGCTGAATATGACTGTACTTTGTACCTGAGCAAATACTGCAATCCTTGTGCCCATAACTCTCCTTCCTCTGTTGCACATGACAGTTTCATCACCATGCCTTCTTTCCCCCAGGTACGTCCCTCAGACTGCCTTCACTCAGGCTCTCTCGGTCGTGGGTCTGAAACACAGCTTGAGACAAGTTCTGCACCTGAATGGAAAAGCACTATAATGTACCTGCAACAATCACAGAGGTGTGAAGCACAGGTCTCTGCAACACCAGGTGTCCAAGCACGCGTTCTCTAACAACATGCAGCAGATCCAGGGGATAGTCAAGGTTTAGTGACCACCGAAAAAAACCTCTTGCACGATAACCTTGGCTGCAGCCTCAGGAAGTACCATCCATGGGAGCTTCAGGTGAGGAAAACACAGGGCACTGTGAGGGCAGACTACTGCAGCTGACTTCCCACAGCTGCTGTGTGCCAGGCTGCACCCATGCTTGACCCATTTACAGTTGCCATGGAGAAAATGAAGCATATAGAATTATCACTCCCCCAATTGCACCGAGATCTCACAGAAATAAATATCTGCTTCTGAATTTAAAGGGGAAATACAATAAAATAATTATGTAAATCTATGTCCAGTGACTGCTAACAAACATGCATTGTTTAAAAAAGCTAATCTGTAGTCCTTTGTTATCAGCAACCCCCCTAACAATAAAAGAAAGGAAATTGGGCATAGCTGTGGCACCGTACCTTTTAAGACCTTCACATTCAAAACTCAAATACTTTTCATCTTCAGGGTCTTTCAACACAAGAATGGATTAAAGCAGCATTAAGCCAAGAATCACATTTTTGTGTGCAGTGCAATTTCTCACAAATTCTGTAAATAGGTTGTCCTCCTTCCCAACAATTAGATTTCTTCCCTGTAATTGTGTTGCAGCTACAGCAGCTACTAAATAGAACAGCCCAGTGAGACTGATTCTCTGAGATTGCAAAGAAGAGCTAAAACACCCACTCCTTCCAAGTGCTGGCAAGGTTTCTTAAAGAAAGAAAGACTGGTATACTAGGGTTCATTGAGTTGATAGGAAGTGAAAAAAACCTTTTCATTTAGTTTTCAGTCCAAAGTAAACATTTTATGCATTTTAATGATTTTTTTCATCAGTTTATTCTCCTTTTCTTCTGAACTGTGAATTTATGGATCTCAACTGGGTTTAAAAGTGTTAAACTATTGAAATCAACTCTGTAGTCACGTGATAGCCCAATTTTGCAAGCTGAAGATAATTTTGGTCAAGCCTCTGATTGAGGATAATTGCAACACATAATAGCAATAATTTATTGAAACTACGGCTCGGTGAGCAATGCTATCTATACTTGTGTGTCAGTGGATGGCCCCTGATTAGTCTTTCACGTCCATGTGGCTAAGAACATTAATTTGTTTTTATTTTCATTTGTTTAAAGGACTTAGAAACCTAGCAGAGGACCAGCATTCCCAAACATCACCTGCATTTGGGGGAGTTTAGTCTTAAACTAAAGATCTAATCCCACTTTTTTCCAATGAGCCTTCTGAGTATTGTTTGTCAGTGATAGCAGGGAGAGAGAAATAGGTTAAAAGAACAGAGTACAAAAATCAAGCCATATAAAGTCTGTTATTCTAACCAGAAGGTCCCACAGGGAAATGATTCAGGACTAGCAATCCTGAACCTAGTGAAGGGGAAACTGTGCTCATTCACATTTGAGTAACACAGACCCGAGCTTGGTGGTTTCTGTGGGTTTCTGGTTGTTGTGGGGGTTTTTTTGTTTGTTTGTTTGTTTTGGGTTTTTAATTATTATTTTGGTTGTTGTTGTTTCTCTTCATTTTCTTTCCTGGTAAAGATTAAAGTAGCCAGCTGAAAATTCAGAGGTAGGCAATGTCTTCCATCCGTCCTAGAGACGGAGGGAGATGGTTTGTCCCGCGGTGATGCAGTGCCATCTGGTGATTCCTTTCTTCAAGGGAAAAAAAAAGAAAAAGAGGACAGGAGAGGAGAGGAGAGGACAGGACAGGACAGAACACTCGGTTTTACGGATACCCAGGGGCCGTGTGGCAGTCAGCACAGCCTGGGCAGAGGGCGCTGGGGTTCCCTTAGCCAGCATTTGGCTTCCCAGAATGTAATTAGCGGCGGCACATCAGCGCCGTTCTGAGCTGGTGCCCAGAGAAAGCTACAGCTCTGTGTCAGGAGCTGTTTAGAGGAGCCTCTGCTATCCCCTCCACCCTCTGTCCCCAGGCTGCCAGCTATCCTGATTTTTACTATGAGCTTTGCAACACTGGAGCTTACCTGTCTTGATTATGTATAGTTAAAAGCAGCTAAATCCAAAATACTTACTTCATAGGAAAAAATTACAAAAATTGGAAGGAAATTCTTTTTTTAAAGAAAAGTAAGCACAAAATCTTTCACCACAGAAGACTTCAAGAACACACAGTGATCTCCAGCTGCTGGCAGTTCCTCAAAAGCTGACTTATGCCTGTCCTATGAATTCAGGTCCAGGTGTAGGTGTGGGTGCCTTCCAGAAGCCACAAATTCCCATTAGCTAATTGCTGGGCTGTATGCTGGGAAATCCCACATATTTTGTTTCTGCTTCCATTTGGCCTGAAGAAACCCATCCCCTTGTACTGCTGTGTAGCTGCCCTTGGCCAGGAGACAGCTGCAGGCTGCACGTACAGGTGGGCAATGGGGTGAAGTTGCATGGTCTCAACTTTGGCATGTGACCACTACGTGTGTCCATTGCATCAGCAGCTGCTGATATGGAATTGCTACCTTTCCCTCACCAGCAAATCTATGTTTTTACCTTTTTTATTAGTAAGTGCGAGGAAAATAAGTGAGAGGAAGACCAGCCAACAAGCCTGGGATTTAAAAGTGCCAAATATAGCTCATTGCATGCCATACATGTTGGGGACTATGTGATTCCCTGGACATGTGAACCATTAGGGATGCTCACTGGCTTACACATGCAAATACACTCTCTGGCCATGTCCAGTCCTTACTCTGAGGTATGATCCAGAAGCTACATCATTCTCTTTCTTTTTTCCTGCCTATCTTCTTCCCCTGATCCCCACATCCCACAAAGAAAGCACAAGGCACCTAGGAGGGACCCAATTCGAGGGCCTTTAAAAAGCAGGAAGTTAATGATATTTTCTGCTTTTGCAAATGAGGAAAATAAGGACCAGAATTAAAAGTCAGACACCCCAGGGAATAAAATAAGCAAATAGTAAAATAACCTTGAGGCCCTAAGCCATTTCAAAGGCTTGTAGACAGCTGTTTTTCCCATCACAAATTAGTGGTTCAAGTGGCAAATCCAGAGTAGTTAACTGATATGCATTTTACATATATATATATAAAACTTGATATATTAAGTATATCTCATATGTTTATATAAATAAAATAAAAGCATGAGGCAAAGTATGTACCTTTAACCAGAGAGTTCTTAACTACTTAGAATTCAACAAATAGCAAACCAGACCTTCCTTATGGGTCCAGTTTATATGGGTCTGTTTCTAAATAACAGAGGAGAACTGGTTCTGCCAGTCACTGCATCCCATGATAATGATGTGTTTGGCATGCAACCTGCACGTGAAAGGATGCCTGCCATTCCTCAGGAATCAGAGGCTGCAATATAGTTGGAGGCAATCAAGATCAGCTCAGGATTGTCTGCTTCATTTTTGCTAAGTTTTGCTCAACACGCTGTTCCAAACAATATCACCTCTAGCACATTGTCTAAGAGCACTACAAACCCAAAAATAGGTAACAGAAATTTCCTAACAACTGAAGACAAACTGAAAACATGTTTAGAGGAGCATTGTGTCAAAAATTTCAAGATTTATACAAATAAAAATATTTATTTTATGTTTGGAGACAGAAAATTAATGGGAGAGCACTAAAATTCTGAACATTGAACAATATATTTGCTTTCAAAATCATTAAGAATATTCAAGAACACAAGTAGTACCATTCAATATCGCCTCAATAGCCATGTTTCACAATGAAAATCAACAGTATTGAACTTGAGCATTATTAGGACTTGTTAATACAGCACCTGAGTAAAGCAAGGAAGATGGACTCCTTATGAAGTCAAAGCTGGGATCTGGCGAAAATGTTCCAGCAAGGTTGATGCATTTTTTTGTGTCTGCATGAGGACTTCAGAATTAACACAATATGGGGGACAGAGTTTCCCACAGGATCCTGATTTTCCCTCTCACCACTCTAAAAAGAGTGCTGGTGACAAAGGAATGTATTTGTGGAAGGATTACCAGTAACTGGTTCTTTTCCATATTCTTTCAGTGAGAAAATCAAATTCCTAATGCAAAATCAAATTCCAAACAAAATCAAATCCCTAATGCAAAACCAAATAGAAACATTTGCACCTTTTTGATTGAGCAAGTTTTTATACTCTCATCCAGCATTTACCTTTTCCCAGGGCTAACTTTTTTTTTTCTCCAACTGGAAATACTTTCCTGAAAACTATACCTTGCATATTGGGCCATAACAACATTCTGGTCATACAGAGCCTGAGAAGGTATATCGAAAACAATGGGGAACAGGCTTCTAGAACAGTAGAGAAGCCAGTCTCAAGGATTTCAATAGTTCAAAGCTGATTTTTGTTCGACACTAACATGTAATTCTTAACTCACACGACATATAGGAAGTAGTCCCTTGCCTTATTCTGTCCTGGCAAGCTTCCACTCAGATACCACAGCCAGGATTGGGGGTCATCCTCACGACGTGTGTAAAGAAATCCAGTGGAAAGCAATGAAGAGTAAGAGATATCCAGAAAGCATGGCATACAAGGAAGACTTACATGAGATAATATCATCTAAAAGTATATGAAAAGCTCCTGAAAAGAGGAGTAATAAGATCTCCCTGCCCATCATGGATAGGAGGAAGATGTCATGACCTTATTTGCATTTAGGAGAATTCAGCTTGGGTGCTAGCAAAAAGCTCTTCAGCTTTTTGTGATATGGGAGTAGGGTGCCAGAGAAGCTGTTGACTCCCTTCTATCAGAGGTCTTTATAGAAAAATTTAATAAACACACAGGTATAATAACTCCAGCCTGAAGCAAAGCCTAGACAAGATCATGAGGTTCTTCAAGCCCTACTGCTCCACAAGTGCCTGATATTAAAATTTTAGCCTCAAAAACAGTGAGCTTCCTTCCAACTGCCAACACAGAGTCAAAATACAAGTACAGCTGGATTTCACACATACTAGTGCAACTCAGGAGGTACTAAGCTAAGAGCAGTGGAATTATGCTGCTGCAAAGCCCAAAAAACTGGCCTTTAAGATCATTAACCTAGTAGATTTTAATGTAACAGAAGGTAATTTCAAGATAGTTTTTGTACGTGTACTAGTCTTTTTGTTTTGTTCTATTCTGGGTTTTATAGCCCTAATGAAATCGCCACTTCATTACCCTGGTACCTAAGGAATGTAACAGGCGGAAAAAAATAGTAGCCAGGAGAAAAATTAGTTGATTTGATGCCCCTGCACCATGTTTGAAACCCACTGGTAGAAGCTTTGGAGTTGAGTACATTCTTTATATTAAACTCCACTTAATAAACCAGTTTCTCTGCCTTCTGTAACTAACAGTTTCACATAACTTTCTTTTTTTAATTGGCTAATTTTCTACATGGTAAGTCTTAATTAAAAGCGGAACCAAAGGGCCTAGCTAAATCTTTGATCTTCTCTGTGCCCCAGTTTCCCAGCTGTAACACAGATATTTTATTTGTCTCACCCCAGACATCTGCTGGATGATTCATTTAGATTTGTAGAGTGTTTTGATATTTCCAAGTTAATAAACTAAATCATCGTAGACATTCCAACCACCATATTAGAAATTAATTCCCCTTTACTAGACTTTTGACGGAATTCTGAAAATTACTGGGAGATCTGCATTTTTTCTTTAAAGATACACGCTGTCAACCAGGGAGGCTGCCCTTGCTGAGATCAGTGATCAAGTCTCCCAGCAGCCTCAGTGGGAACAGGATCAGCTCACACTTTCCCCTTTGTCTCCAGGATGCCCAACTCCTACTGACACAACAAGCACTCTCCAAGACGTACCTCTACTTCAGCATTTGCATCCTTTTCCAGAGGAACTCCCTTACTATCATGTCCCAAAAAGCTGGACTGCCCATTCATAGACAGGTGGACAGCTTTCATTGCATATAGGACTATTTATATGTCCTTTCTATTTAGCATGAAGGGCAAGGTAGTCAGTAAAACATTGGTTTAAGGTAGTTTACTTATTGACAAGGACCAGCCTAATATCATCTATTGCTGGGTGGAAATAAGTTCTCTTCTGGGTAAAGGGAATGCACAGTCTGCCTGGCTGCACAAACGCCATAGAGCACCCTCATGTAGTTGTGATTATATTTAACAGCCCACGTGTGGACACTCTTACCCTAGGAGTAACAAGAGCATTTTCATATTTAATTCACTTCTGAAGATAAATGTTGAATGTGAAAAAACTAAGGAGGAAGAAGACCCTCATATGCCTGGAGCTGATGAAGGAAAGCTTATCAGGCTCAGCATGAAGACAAAACAAGACACACCTGGAGCTATGGATATCAAAAGCCGAAGTTCAAGGCAGCAAAAAAATCAGCTTAAAACATCTAACCACACATGAGTAGCCTGAGTACTCGAAAACAGGTACCTGGAAGTGTGGGGCGATGGCCACCAACTCACCAAGGGTATCTGGGACAAAGTGTCATCGCTTTCAACTGTTAATGGTTTTGACTCAGGACATCTTGACTTGTCACAGGTGAAGCTATTCACTTCCCCAGAACTGAGAGGATACCAAGCAAAGACAACTTTCACCGAACGCTACAGCTATGCTCTTGCTTGAGTACTGCAATAACTTTGCTGTTTCTCACATTATTTGACAATTGTGCCCTAGATACTTTTGCTCTAGCAAAGTTCCTTATTTTCTAAATATAATTCTGAAATAAGCAAGCCTTAAATTTAGGTTATTACCTTTGAATTCCAGATTATAGTTTCAATTGTTTATTGCCACAAAAGACTATTAAAGAGACACCTCCATGAGATAAATTCAAGATTTTGTCTTCGGGCATAATAATGTCTCTGAGAGTTGCTCAACTCTAACAAGATAATTAAACATATGCCTAAATTTAAGCATGCAAGTTGTCCTCTGAGGTCAGTTAGAATTTTGTTTAAAAATAAATCTGTGGTTAAGTCGCTATTACAGACTCTTTTTTTCCTCAATAAAATATAGCTGCTATGGCAACAATCCGTAGCATAGCACTTGTGGTGAAAGGCAGGATACTTTGATTATTATATAAAGATTAAAACCTTCAAAATTAAATTGTTTTACTAGCAGCTAATGTTCTTCCTGTTGGCCCAACAGACCACAGTGAGTTTTTATTAGCTCTGACAAGCAGCATCAAGACAATGATTATACCTGGTGGTATAAAATGGTGGTCTAAAGTGGTCTAAAAGACCACTTTGCATTGCAGAATTAACAAGGCATTGACTTCCTATACAATACCCCAAAGATGGCACTGTAGAACAGATGTTTAATCTACAAAGAATCTTTCCCTTGGTAAGGAAATCTTTTAATTCACTGCCTCTAAAAATTACACCTAATAGACTAAATTATGCAAATGCTAATAACAATCAAAGCATAAATATAAGAAGATTTCTGAAATTATTTTCTACGCTGAAAAACCTCAAACCTCCTAAACAGCCTCCTTTTAGATAATGCTCTCAAGACTTTTCCTGAACTACTTTTTGGGAATTTTGGGGGGAAAACTCAGTTCCCCAACAGTGTTCCCATGACTCAGCTGAAGCACAACTGGGCTTTTGCAACTTCCAGCTATCCCCTCTGCCCTTTCCATGACCATGCCTGGTAGAAAAATGTCAGATGTCTTTTCCTGATGTCACACCAGGATAATCAAGGACCCAGTGTCTTCTTATCACTTGCCACAAAGGCGTGTGGGATTTATATGCAATCTGAATACAAACTGCTACAAAAAACAACATCCCCAGAAACAATGAGGTCTTGGGATTCAGTTTAAAACTAAAGAACAGAACATCCCTGAAATTCAATGTAAATATATCTCTGATAGCAAGAACTATAAACTAAGACTTCAAAGTAATAGCTGAAAGAAATAAGGTAGGTACTTTTCATAGCATATTCCTGAAGGAATCTGTACTTATTTTGACAGTTTTTATGCAAAAGAATGGCCACACATTAATTAAAAAAAGAAGTGTCTGGACATTCTGACAGACACAGATTTGCATGAATTTCAGGCAAATATCCAAAGACTTGATGTTTCAAAGTATATCACATCTGGATCTGGTCTAGCACCAATATGAAAACCTAAACACAAAGGTCTCTCACAGGAACCACTTTCCTGCTAGTTTTCAGTGTTTTGCCCTTTTGCTGTTTTGTATTTCAAACTTGCAAAAGTGAAGCAGAAAAGAAAAATATCATGATAAAAAGCTGAGAAGGATTTTTTAAATAATCGGAATAAAAGTTCACTTCAAAAGTAGGTGAGTTTCAGTAACTACTTTTTAAAAAAGTTCTTACTTATGATTTTTAAAACATTTTTGAAGTCTTTAACTGTCTTTAACATTGCGCACTGACAGCAGTGATACAGATCAGTATGCTCTGAGATGAAAACCAGTATCTTCTCCCTGTCCAGAGAAATGCCAGAAAACTACTTGCTGGGAAATCATCTTTGGCAGGCACATAGGAGAGCCTCATGAAAATGTTTGACACAAATCCTGGGTCTCCTACTCAAAACTAGGGAGAACCTCAAGCCATACACCTTCTGCAATATTATGTGGGACCCAGTATGAGAACTTGATATTCCTCTTTGTTTTAACAATAATCAGCTTTTCAGAAGTAGCAGAACTGTTTCATCTATTGTCTTTTTAATTTATATAAACACTAGATTAAATAAATACATTAAAATAATTTTTGCATTCCTAAATTTAAATTACTACAAAATTGAAATATAGTTTCATACAAGACTGGAAAAAAACAATCAAAGAAGGAGCAAAATAACTGTAAGTACTTTCCTAATATACATGATCAGTCAGATAAGTTTTCTACAACTACCAAAAAATTTGATTAACAAAGATTTCATTTGCAGTTCAGCACTACTAAAACACCTCCTAAACTTCGTCCTCCTTGCCATGTGTTGCCACAGAAGCTTAGAACTGTCAGAATATAGGCTTGCTCTAGCAAAAGGCATGAAAACATACCACCACTCCCTGCAAATTATTTTACTGGTAAAATTCTTTGTGGTGCTTCAGATAAGAGGTATAAAACAGTCTTAATTCAGCAGACTAAGTCAAACCATTCCTCAAATAAACAGCAAGCAGGCAGAAAGGAGAACTCCTTGCTTGGCTCAGAAGTTTGTGAATGCTGAGAAGGACAGAAGACCTCTGCAGGCAAGGGGAGTTCCTCAGCCTCCTCCCATCCCATCCCAATCAATCAGCAGTACAGCTTTACACACCCTTCAGGGCTGGTTTATATTTAGAACTTAATAAAGAATAAAAAATAGCAAATTATACACCCACTCTGCTTTGGGGAAATAAATGTGCTAGTCAACGGAAGATATAAATAATCTCATGATGACACAACGAAATGCCTCATCCGGTGGCTTCAGTGCATACTGCTGTCCAGAGGCCAGGAGAGCTGCTGGATGTACTTCATTAATCTCTTTTCCAAAGTGATGGATTCCTTTTTTTGGGAAACAGCCCAGTTCACTGAGGAGTCATTTTTTCCCCCCATCAGCTGAGATCAGTCACCAGTAACTCATCACTTCTCATCCAACCCACGCTCTTCACTTGTAACTGAGACCTTCCAGCAACGATACCACAGCTGGTCTGCAGGAAACACTCCTGAACTCCCTATTCATAGTCTGGGAAGGGCAGAGGAAGGAGAGAGCAGGCAATCAGATACAGAGCGATAGAAAAATGTGACCTTCCTTTCCCTCAATAGTGACACCATTTTCTCCCTCAGCTTTAACCTTTCAAAAACATTCAAGAAGCCATGTGAAAACTCACAGCCTCATGCAATCTAGGCATAGTAACTCCAATTTTTTAGATGCAAAACAAAATCCATAGTTCTGGGCACAAATAGCAGACCAGAGAAGGTGAATGTGACCAACAGCTCCATGGAAGAGCCGTGCTATGTTCCTATTCCACCAAGTGCAGGCATTTCTACTAAAAACTGCTTTTATGTTCCATTAGATAAATTGGACAAGCTGTCTTGGAAGCAAGAAAACAAGAGTTTGGTGTATCTAGCTTGCTCACTCTGAAACAACTTACCTTTAGGGAATGTATGAAAAATAACCTTTGTCAGGGACTTTCATCCCCCCTCCCTGCCAGCTGCAAGGCTGGCATGAGGCAGAAGTGGTAATGCTTCTAGACACACATGTGAAAGGATAGAGAAACCTGGAATATTTAGATGCTATATGTAGAGAGGATGTCAAGTTTACATGGTGGCTAAGCAGGGGAAATTGCAAGGTAAGAAGCCATTCTATAAATAGCAATCAATGCCTTGCATTGTCCATGTAAAGCCTTTGGTGAACCTGGCTCTGTAAGTCTACTCAAATGCACAAGTACTTGCAGACACAGGCCTGGAGGTGTACAGAGACAGAAGAGCAAAAGCGTATGATTGTTTATAGGGAAGGAACTGGGATGTTTGCTGCTTTCCAGCTGGCTTACAAAAAGGAGTGCTCATATGACAAGCTTGTGCTCTCAGAGAGCTCCTCAGTGGGTTGGAAAAAAACTGGGGAACTTATTTACATGCTCAGTTGCTCTCTCTGAACTCAAATAAGAACAAGAGCAACATGAAATGAGGTCCCAGCTACTGTGGAGAATTGCCAGATAATGCTATTTATGGAACAGTACACGTTTATATACATCCCTCAGCAGTTAACCACTGTATTGAGCAAAATTTATGCTGCCAATTCAAGGGTTAAAACAGATTCATAATCAGAAGGGAGACTACAAAGACCGTGATACAATCCCACTGTGCAGGACAAGGAGGCGGGTGGCGAGTGTGTATACACACCTGCTTCTCCTTAGAGCAACAATATTTTTGTTCACTTCCTCAGACCACAGAACCGAAGGATCATAGCGCAGTTTGGATTGGAAGGGACCTTTAAAGGTCATCTAGTCCAATTCCCGTACCACGAGGAGAGACACCTGCAGCTAGGTCAGATTGTTCAGAACTCCATCCAACCTGTCCTTGAATATTTCCAGGGACCTTGGAGCAGCCATAATCTGCAGGGTTAGGTTTTTTGTTGGCTGGGTTATCACTGCAGTTCTGAATCAAGTTAGTGCTCAAGCTCAAAAACTTGTGTTGCCTCTTTGATGAGCAGCACAAAGCAAAGGAGTTTGATCCAACCCATGTGGCTGCCAGCACCTTTGTTGGTAGTTTCTGAGCACACAAAATTACTTTCTTCTTTCCAGTCCTAACAGGACAGAGCTGAGGCACTACTACAGAAGACATTGTTTGATCTGCCTCCATTTGGGGAGGAGTGAATGTAGGTCTCTTGGGCTGTAAATTCTACCAGCATTTCTTCTTAACTTACCTATGGTTTTCTCAGAATTAGGGGTGGTGGAGGAAACAAGTCTAAATAACCCCAATGCAAACAATTTACAGTGGAAAGAAAGCACCACCCTAAAAATGGCACAGAGCCATCATTTTAAATTACACAGGGCAAGAGCAATGCCTCTTTGGAAAGCGTAATTTCAAAGTAATGAGGATGTTGAGGAAGGAGTGTGTGACCCTGCCCATATTTCTTCTCCAAATAGGTGGGGATGTGTCACGAACTGCTGTTACCAACCCAAGCTGCTCCTTGTTCTCACATGGCAGGTTCTGCCTTGTTACCAAGACACAAAGCACAGCCACAGCCATAGCCACTGCAACTTCTCTGCAGAACCAGCTCACAGCCCCTTTATCACTCTGAACCTGCAGCAGGGAGTCAGCAGTGCCAAAAGGCAGAAATAGCAGCACTCCTTTTATTACCCAGTGTTTCCACACCGCACAACGTGGTGCCAAAAGGTCCATGGAAAGGTGGGGAAATTCCCTTCACCTTTTCACAGGGCTCATCACTTAGTGTTGATGTTTACGAGAAATGTAAGAAAAGGTTTCTCATTTCCATGTGAGGCAACATGACCCTTACCTCTCAGTTCAGGATATGGTCTTTATAAAGATTGGACTGCATGGGACACATCCTGAGGAAAGGGTGCAGTGCCACTCTGCGTGACCACTGCCTAAGATCATGAACTGTGTTAACCTTCTGGAGGGCTTGTGGAGGGAAAGGGGCAAAATGAGACTGCCCTGATCTGGGATATCCAATCATCTTTAAACAGTCACACAGTCTTCAGTCACACAGTCCGTACAATGTCTCTTTACCTTTGCCCCATCCCACTCCAGGGGTGAAATTGCAGCTCTAAGCAGAAAGTTAAGAGCTGGGGCTGTTCTTGGCCAAACTTTCTATTGCAATGACCTGAAGTAAAGTAATGAGAATGGGCTGAGTCAGCTCTGCAGACCTGGTCTGAACTCACCACCACATTCACCCATCCAGAGCAGAGCTGTCCCTGACAACAAAAAGGCATCCACTGATGTTGGAAGAACAAAGTGCTGCGTTCAGTGTCTTCCCTAGGACAGGAGAGCTCTTTCCTCATTCACATTTTTCCATTAATAAAGTATGTATCTGTCTCCCCTACAGGGAAATAATAGTTATTACTATTACTGATGTTTCAGATACAAGTGTTCTGCATGGAGATCTACAGGCCCAGAAATCATACCCATTCAAAGTATGGCAAATTGTTCAGGGCCACACAGAAAAAGAAAAGAGATTTCACATGAGGTTTGTGAAATCCGAGGCAACTTCCAGTGTAGTTAAGACAATAGAACCTTGATTTGGTGTGCCTAATGCACCTGCAGTTCTGATCATGCAGGGCTTAATCCACGTACAATCACTGCTTTGAGTGTTCTTATTTCTTAAATTTAACTCAGAGGATAACTAAGTAGTCACACATGGAAATAGTGCTGTGAATCAATCATAAAAATTATCTGAGTTAGCTTCAAGAGCTATCAAAATCTGACAGCATCCCAATGGCAGCTCCAGGAAGTACAACTCCAGTCCTTAATGGCTGTTTCTTAAATCAAAGTAAGTTAAGTTCTTATACTACTTTTTGCAGTGAAATCCAGATGAAAATTTAGTATTGCTCAGAATATTGCTGTAGATTTGTGATTTTCCTGTCCCATGCATAGATGAGTTGTCAGCAGTTGTTTTTTGTCTGTATACATGATTTGAATGACCTCAAAGGCAAAAGCCAACACCATCTGTAAAACCTATTTAATTTTTTTTCTGAGCTTCACACAAGTCTAGTCCTGACTTATATTCTGTTTCTTTACATCTGCTGTTATTTTTATGATTTAGAGGTATATAAATGGATTTTCAATATTGATCTACAGTGAAATAAGATCTTACCAGACTTCCTGAATTAAACAGCCTGATGCCCCAGTGATGCACACTGAAAGCTTTCACTATTATTTTTCTGCCTCAGCTCTGCTCTAACTCATCCCTACCAGATAATCAGCAGTCAAAATACACACCTGCTGACACCTTTTTCCTTGACTTTCTACAGTTAGTGTTTTCCAGGATGCCTGAAGACAACATAAACCATGTTACAACCGAAGAAAGAAGCCACCTTCAACTCATTTTGAAGAAATATCTTGCAGGTATTAGACTTATAAATTGCCTCGTCACAAAATGAAAAATGCTTCACACTTCCAGGTGTAAGGTTAATTAGCCAAAGTTCATATACTGCTTTGAAGATGGAAAGACCTCTGAAGGAAGAGCTAAGAAAGGATAACCAGAATCCATCTTTTCTGGTATAAGAAACCAACCTCATAAAAAGCAGATTGATGTTGCACAGAAAATGTACAACAGAAAAATTTTCCAATTGTAGTAGGATTATTCATCAATGGTTTACTTGGAGTCTCAGGGGTTGCTCAGAAATTGGTATTTCGCAGCTGTATCTCAGAGCTGGGATTTCACTACCTATTTTTGACAGGTAACGCAAATGGGACATTAGAGTAAATATCACTGGAACACTATAACATTTTCTTCAGCATTCAGTGCTCACAGTTTTCACATTTAAAATGCAGGAGATTTCAGACAGCTTTCTCAAAAAGTGATCTTTTTTTTGTATCTATCAAGGATATAGCAACTCAGTTAAAAATGCTGTTTCTGCAGCATAGTATGCCCATTAAATAATTCATATCACTGACTAACACTAGTGAGAAAGGGTAAGCCAGGAGTGAAACAACAAGTGAATTTGAGTGCATGAAAGCACATTTCTAATTATTAATTAGGAAGGAAGGAAAAATTGATCACATTTAAAAATCAAACAGAAATGCACCTCTTGTTGTGTTTTGTCCTTGGACAGAACATTATCATTTTGACATCCAAACTCCATAAACTGCAATGACCTCACCAAACCTCAGCAGGAATGACCGGAGAAATTACTTTCCTTCCACAGTGGTGAACAGCTACATCTCTCAGACAAAGAAGACAGTTTGGTAAACAATGTTCTAATTCCACTGGGGAAAAGAGGTATTGGTCACATCTTGGGAAGAAAAATGAGTCCTAGGCAGTACAACAGCAAAACCAGAAATGAACCATCAGCTATGAGCAAAAGTAGACATTGATTTGTATCAGCTGAGAGGAATGTGACCTCCCATGAACCCTTGTCCTTAAAATAAGGTAGTTTTATTATTTAGAAGAGTGGATGGTGTTAAGCACTACAAATACATAGCAGGCTGTGCTATAAAGAGCTCAGGACTATGAAACACTTTTTCTTTTAGGCTGCTAATGGAAAGAAACTAAACAAGAAGGTAAGATCTCAGACCAGAGGAAGATTTTCTTTGGAAGCACATGGATCAATAGCTCAGCTTGCCCTTTATACTGGAGCACTACACTATGGAAAGTACATCTCTGAATAGTCATGCACATGCTTATTTTTTGAACATAAAGCAAAGGTTTCAAAACATATCACCAACAGAGGAAGCAGCCCGAAGCTCTTTGCAAGGGTCAACTGATTAGAAGAATCTCCCCATGCTGTAACAGCAAATTCATCTTCCAATCACCAACGAACCCTTGTGCAAGTGGCTCTTGCAGGATGCTGGTTTTTACCTCTGTCCCATATGACTGAAAGACACAAAGGCCAGAGACACATTTCATGATCAAAAAAACCCTCTACACTGTACCTCTGAATAGCCAAAACTGACAGCTCTAAAAAAAATTATTAAGCATAGGAATACAATTATGCATTACAAAAGTATAAGTGCCATCTTCAAAAGGCTTAGTGCAGTTCTGGAGGCAAAACAGCACAGGAAGGAGGTAATTTCCTAATCAAACTTCTAAGACTATCTTATCATACCTACTCAATGTCCTCTACTTGGAAAATTGGCTCCAGTGGAAACGGGTGACTGAAATACAGCCATTCAGCAGGGCTGAAATTACCTATTTTCAGCTAAGAGATATTCATATGGAAACATGGATATTTCAGCACAAGAATCCCAAACAGAATCACAGACTAACACTCTGCTGTTTCTACCAACAAACATTCTGGCTTTCATGCTGAGGACAAAAGCTTGTATTTTCAGCAGTTAAGCACAGTTAATTCACTGAAGCCAAGTAAGTGTAAACAAATCAATTTAAAAAAATTAAGGCAAGATTAGGAAATGTTCCTTTTCTCTCTCTCTTTTTTTTTTCTTTTTTTTTTTTTTTAAGTCAACCCTTGAAAATAGCATTCTACAGCTGCAGAAAATGTGACTTTTGCTTGACTTTTTCATTGGGTCAGCCAAACTTGAAGAAAAACAAGTAATCTCTCTGTAACCAAGGATAAAGCCTTACTTTAATATGCACTGTTCCCAGTGGAGAGAAAATTCAATTACTAAAATGATAGCATAATCTTTTCATTATTATTTCAGGAACTCAGAGTTAATTAGACAAGTTTAGCACCCTGCAAATGAATGTGTATCCTCACTTCACAATAAATGCTCTATAATTGCTTCCATTTCTCTGAAAACAGGAAATAGCTCTCACTCGCAATACTCTGAAAGAAGCCTTTTCTGCTTCTGGGTACTTAATACAAACCCCATCTTTACCATATCTGAGCACTCCTCAGCAGCTCTTGAACACAGTGAAAAGTTCTTATTTCATCTTGCACATAACTGCATAAAGGCCCCGCATGCCAACAGTGAAGTAGAACCAGTGCTTATTCTTCAACCTCAATTGCAGCTTAGCATCTGTCTGTCACCTATTCATATCCCAGCAGGATGCTTGGACCAGGCATTCCTGACTTCATTTGAGCCAACCTGCAAGGTTTGCACATCTTTCCAGGGTGCAGGACAAAGACTGAGTGGTTGCAACCAGGTAAGAAACCTTGGCCCGATCCACTTGACATGTCACGACTTCCCATCTTCCCCTTTTCATCTTAAACCACTGCTCATTCAGGACCCTCCCTTCTGTGGGAGCATCTGCACTTTCTAAGAAATCATTAAGGATACTTGATGCCAGAGGGAAACACCACAAAACAGGCTGTGCCATGGCTAATTCATCACCCTGTAGAGAAGGCATCTGTCAAGTGTGTACCACCACCTCAATATCCTTCTTGAACTGAGAGGCCCAGAACTGGACACAGTACTCCAGGTGTGGCCTCACCAGTGCTGAGAACAGGGAAGAATCACCCCACTGGTCCTGCTGGCCACACTGTTCCTGATACAGGCCAGGATGCCATTGGCCTTCTTGGCCACCTGGGCACACTGCTGGCTCATGTTCAGCCTCCTGTCAATCCAAACTCCCAGGTCCCTTTCTGCCTGGCTGCTCTCCAGCCACTCTGTCCCCCGCCTGTACCGCTGCAGGGGGTTGTTGTGGCCAAAGTGCAGGACCCAGCACCTGGCCTTGTTGAACCTCATCCCTTTGGAATCAGACCATCTCGCCAGCTTGTCCAGGTCCCTCTGAAGAGCCATCCTGCCTTCCAGCGCTCCTCTCCCAGCTTGGTGTCATCTGCAAATTTCCTAATGGTACACTCAATCCCTTCATCCAGATCATCAATAAAGGTATTAAACAGAACTGGGGTCAACACTGATCCCTGGGGAACACCACTAGTGACCAGCTGCCAACCAGATGCAGCACCATTCACCACCGCTCTCTGGGCCCAGCCCTCCAGCCAGTTCCTAACCCAGCACAGAGTGCCCCTGTCCAAGGTCTGGGCTGCCAGCTTTTCCAGGAGTGTGCTGTGTGTCAAAGGCTTTGCTAAAGTCCAGATAGACCACATCCACAGCCTTCCCCTCACTCACCAGGCAGGTCACCTGATCATAAAAGGAGATCCCTTCCTAAACCCGTCCTAGATGCAATGACATAGCAGAGCTTATGCTGAGTTTCACACTGTTGGGCTAGTTTGGCTGAACTGGTATTCTCACACAGATTATGCTTTCCCTCGCAATCTGCAAATCTTTTTCAACTGCTCCTTTTCAGGGGACACCACGATACCCATAGTTTCTGGACACATAACTAGCTTTCAGCTGCATTTAAATGCATCTAGGTTACCTGGTTCTGATACTGCAGGACTTCCCTCTTTTTCTCATTATACCCCAGTCTTCACCTAAAGTACAAGTGTTACCACTAGGGATTTGATATATTCTAGAAAAAAGCATTGTTGCCCCCTAAGTACAAACATCACCTTCCAAGTGCAAAAACAAATGCTTGGAAAGTAGAGGAACAGAATTCAATGTACCAGTCACTAGGGTTTCCTCTAACTGTTGTGGGTCTCCTTTATTCATTATCTTTCTACAGCATACTTAATTACTAACTAGAGTGGAAAGTGAGACCTAGTCTAACTCTAAGTCTAGGAAAATTTCATTCCATATTCATTTTTCACTCTCTCACCACAAAGAAAATCCATAGATTTAATAAGAAGCTTGAGGTCAAGTACTTGGACACTTCAGAGAGCATTCCTTCTACATCTGAGACAGGTGTTGAGCAAACATGCTTCAAGCCTGATCAAAAACTTATACCTCAGTCCGTAAGACAAGCCTGACAAGAAAGTCCTCACAGTTCCCTCAGGATCCCACCAGTCTTTTTTCTTCATTCTTTTCTTTTTTTGTTATTAAGAGGAAAATCTTAGGGAGCTGATTCCACTTGTGAAGCTGAATCTTAAAGCATAGCTTTCTGAACCTTGGAAATTCAAAGCTAAGGTTTTTAAACTAGCCTAGCTTACATTCTAATTCTGCACACTGAAGTTAGGCATGAAACTTTCTTTGACTCAAAAAGATCATCCCTGAGAGTTTTACGTCTTGCTTTGCCTAAGTTACAAACACTGTGGGAACAGGAACATAGCTTTACTTGAATATAAACATTAGAGCTGTTGTGTCCCCTTTCCAAAGAATGTCCAGAGACTCCCTAAGCAAAGCTGCTTTCAAGCCTTATATTATAACTGGACACAGACACAAACAGGCTGAGAAAAGATCTGAAATAGAACAAAAATAACCTTATGCTAATCGAGAGCTGTAAAGTATGGCAAATGCATTAATACTTCCCTATGCAAAGTAATCATCTCACACCAGCGAGATAATCTTCTAGTGTTAAACAGAACTGTACTTGCTCCATCAGTAAGAATTAACAGATGGAGCAACTCTCTGAGCTTTACATAACAGTAATTAAACAAATCCTCACAACGGCCACATGATTTGATGTACAAGCCAGGGCAGTCTACAGAAAAAAGCTTTGCTGTCATGTTGGAAAATTCCAGGATGTGTAGCCCAAAGAGCTCTGCAAGGGCCATCAGCCTGATTTCTTGGATCAGCCTGCCTCATCCTTAAGGATATCCTCTTCACTGTGCACTCAGAGTGAGAGAAGAAAACTCAGAAATAAAACAGCTGCAATAGACACCTTCCTCATCTGCAGTAAGAAGTTCTTGGACTGCTTCATCTGTAAGATGAGACAGTTATCCATGTACATTGCTATACTGGAAGTCAGGCTGAATAAAAAGCATGGGGAAGTTCATAGCATTTGGTATATAGAAAGAAGAATTCTCTGTGCCCACAGAGAGCCCCTGGTACAAGCAGGTAACCTCTTTCCTGTCACCTGTTTCACTACCCCAAGCACCAGCAGCTCTCCTGTGCTGGAGTTGAGGCTGGAGGTGGATACGGGAAATGCAAGAACTACCCATTACTTGAGGCAGAAGAAATCTCCCCACTAGGTAACACCCACACATCTGTACATACACATGTGTGAATCTCTGTTCATCTAAAAGGGCAAGAAACAGCAGAATAAGCAAGGCACTTGAACTGCACCGGAAGGAGTCCATCCATTACAGATGGAAGACACAGGAAGGGACAATATTTTGTATCTTCACCTGAGCTCTCCCTCCTGTCTGAAAGCAAGCAGCATCATGAGCGCCAGTGGACACCCCTTACCACTCTGAAGTGCTGGATATAGGGATGACTGAAAGGGGTACCCCAGTTCACCTCTGAGAAACCCTCAGAGCTGTGCCGGACATAGAGTTGCCATGGGGGCACCTGGGGGTCCTACAGAGCTCCATCCCCACCCCACCTACTACTCCACCTCTCTATGAAATACTTCTGATGTCTTGGGCCAGAGACATAGAGATGACACACAGGCCTTTGTCTCCAGTATGTGAAATATACATAGAAGCCTTCCATGGCATCTAATGCAAAGATAAAATCAACACCTGAAAGCAAATTCATCTCAATAAGACTGAACCTAGACCAGATCCAGGTGGTAGAAGGAATCCATCCATATCTACTAACTGTGCAATACCCCATCTGCTGTTGCTGAAAATGTCTGCCCTCCCGCCCCCAACTAATGAAGCGTTTCACAGCTTTTGGGTTCTTCTGCTCTTCCAAAGAGGATTGTAAATAGAAAAAAAAATTAGGCACAATGAAACATGCACTGATACAGCTGTTCATTCCCCTCTCAGCAAAATGAGTGACTTGAGGAGATAGAAACACCAAAGCACATGTTCTGCTGCCACCACCTGGTCAGAAATAGACTTAGAGTTTTAAAATAAAATGTGCTTCTTCAGAATGCATCAGTTCACTAAGCCTATAATTTTTATATCCTTTTATTTTCCTTTACTTGTCTTCAGCTGGGCATACATGTACCAAATCCATCAGAAGCCCAGAGCCCCAGCTAGCCTGGTAGGTCTGCCCTGAAACCAGGTGGGATTCAGAGACATCAAAGTTCATCATAGACTTCAGTCTCAGCTCTGTGATAAAAGTTATTTTCAAAAAGTCTTCTGAAAATCAGCTTTTCAGCCAATTCAGGACACATGTAGAAAATACCCGTGAAAGGATCCATCCGCTACTTTAGAACCTTTACAGTACCTGGCACAACTTGTGGAAAGTGAGGACAACATCACAATTACTATGGAGACTTCTCTCAACAAAAACTACTTAAAGAAAAGACTGCCTTTATGCAGCTGCAATTTGAAACAGCCTGTAGGTATTTTTTTTTTTTCCTCAGAAAAGTGCAAGTACAGCACGAGCTTTGCCAAACTCTGGAAAGAAAAAATTAATCCTATTTGGAAAACGTACTCCCAAAAAATAAACCATGTAAAAAACTTACCTTAAATTGAAATATCAAAATAAAGGTATGGATTGGTATTCATATATTGGCCTAGAGACTCTTCTAGATGGTCTGCATCACTTTTATAAGGTAATACAGCCCCGCACATCATAGCTCCACAACCTTAGAACATTTATAAAGCACAAATATAATTGCATTTTTTTTAACCCCAAATCTCTTTGTATTGTCTTTCTGGTGTGCAAAGGAGCAGCAGAGAGCAAATTTCTACTCCATTCTTTCACTTCAGTCATAATTTTTCATTGCTTTTTTTATTTTTTATGTGGCCCTTTTTTTCCCCCAACAGCCCTGAAAAGATATCCCCATGACTCGTTAGCTCTTTTCAGAATACAGGCATTTATAAAACTCTATGCAGCTTTGTTTACTGTGAAATGCAGCTCAAAACTTGAAAAACAAATCACGA
Organism: Pachyramphus minor; assembly: GCA_013397135.1. Taxonomy (NCBI): domain Eukaryota; kingdom Metazoa; phylum Chordata; class Aves; order Passeriformes; family Tyrannidae; genus Pachyramphus; species Pachyramphus minor. The sequence continues at coordinate 184,111 of VYXB01001064.1, forward strand.
AGGGTTGCTTTAAAAATTCAGTAGCAAGCTAAGATTCTTGAGGGGGTAAATGTGTATCCAGCTCTATATCTCTTTTTGTTGAATGCAAGCAATTTTATGATATATCCAATTAAAAAAAAAAATCTCTGCAAACAGATGGGGCAAAGTTGAAAGTGGTTTTACATTTTGGTGACAAACATTTCCAACAGTTAGTTCTCTTAGGAGTCATTTCTAGTTTTCATTAATGAAGAATGATGCCATCTGGGATACAGCCACAGCTTTGCTAAGGGATGTTAAAAACCACCATCGCTGAGGCCTAGAAGTGAAAAAAGGCTTAAATTTCAAAATAGCTAGAGAACAGGCATTAGGATGATTCAGCTGCATACTATAAAGCAGGTTATCACTAAAACATTTATTGCCTCAATGAATATAATGAGAATTTCATGATCCCATGTTTTGAAACCACTTAGTAGATTAAAGGTAGTTCCTCAGGCTTTCAGTGTTGAATAGTATTGGTCCTTATCTGATATCAGTGAAGTGCAATATGGATTGATATGTGGACCATACTGTTCAGAGTGAAAATGGACTGATTCCCATTGCCATATCAGCCCTACCATGTGCTTGCCACCTTGTCCCTCAGGGTAATTCATCAACCAGAGGTACAGTCATATATCACTCCTTCTCCAATCTGCCTTATAGAGACAGATTTTTGAGACCCAAATACTCAAAAAGCTTTAGGATCCATAAAATAGGCAAGTCATCTGGCTTGGGATGGGTTGCTTGTGGAGTCCACACTGATCTTCTCATTCAACATGAAAAGCTTCAACATTAGCATTTAGGATGACTGTTTTCAGCTGTGATTGATATTACTTGACCACAGTTCAAGACAAAGATGGCCACAATAGCAGCCTGTGTTCTAGAGAGCCATTTTTGGTAACTCAAATTACTATAATTTATTTTTTGTAACTCAAATTACTGTCATTTATTTTACTCTAAAATACTTCCTTTTACATATGTCAGTGCTTTATTGTGATGGTTTTGACCTCAGTGAAGAATTCGTAGGAATCCTTTGCTCCCTCCCTTCCTATGCCTGAGGCTTTCATCCCACCAAATGGCAAGTTCAAATCTCTCACAAGCCAGCAGTTGGTCCACACCAATCCAGACTGCAGCCTGTGTGCCACCCGGTGAACGCGTCCCACGTTGCTGGACCACACAGTGGCTGCCAAGCCATATTTCACACCATTGGCTCTTTTGATTACTTCTTCTTCTGTATCAAATGCTACCACGCATGTCACAGGACCAAAGATCTCTTCTTGCATGCAACAAGATTCATCCTTAACTTCAGCAATAACTGTGGGCAACATGAAATAGCCTTTCTGGTTGCCAGGTGGGAGATCCAAAGCATCCACTCCCTCTCCGCAGAGGACTCTGGCTCCTTCAGCCTGGGCTTTCTTCACATAGTTCCTTACCTGGGGAAGCAACAGGAAAACATCACTGCTAAAGGACACCAGATCCTGAGGGTCCACAGATCAGCGGGAGCCTCTGAATAACTCCAACTGGAACATACTGCCCTCCTACAACAGAGGGCAGCTTTCCCCAGCTTTTGTTCTCATGTTTCTTTAAAGGTAAAGCTGTGTATTTTTTGCTGAAAAAAACAATTGTTTGCTCTTTCCTAACATTTACTAGACTAGCAGGCAACACTGCTGGTCCTTCTGGATTGTCAAAAGGGTAGGGCCCTTGGTGAAAACAGAGGCTCCCAGAGCCTCCCTCCCTTCTTCTAGGAGCCTGGGCAGTTTGCCATATATTCCATGCCATGGTTCACTCCTTTACTCCAAGAGATCAGTAATATTTTCCTGCCTCACAGGCAGGCTTATTAAATGTTTACATGCCACTAGAATAATGCAGCCATGAATACCACAGAAAGACTCATCAATAAATAATTAAAGATGTTTCCATGGCTGCTGCCACCATATGCTTGCTGCCTTGAACGCGTAGGACATGCTGTTGATCTGCTTCTGCCTTTCTGCAATTGTTGCCTGGTTTCTCTCCTTATAGAAAGCCCAAAGAGATACCACAGGGCTTCCTTTTCTTTTTCTTCTTTTAGGCACCTTGGTAGGTTAAACTTGGAAGTCCTCTTTGGAGCCACAGACAGAGGACCTCAGGAAGTGGGTGTTTCTAGTGTTCTACTTCAGAACAAGAGAACCTGCAGAGGCATTAGAAAGCATGACAAAGGTCTGGCTTTCTCTCAGTCTGTTTTTTTTTTTTCTTGCTAATGCTGGTTGTGTCAGATAGTTTTGGGATATGGGCAGCTACTCTTCCTGAACCCTCTCTGACACCATAACATTTATTTCATATAAGTCACTAAAGCAGACTATGTCTAACTGTGCACCATCTCAGCCATTCTCCACACATAGGCAATTCCAAATTACTGCAAGCATTTCTAGGAAACTGTGTTTTGTACTCCCCAGAATTTGCCAGAGTAACACAAAAATAAAATTTTTACCTTGTCAACTAACTCATTAGGCACATAAGTGGTCTTAGCAAATACACTATTAAAATCCATGAAAATGTTGCTGAGCTTTAAGATTGGTTAGTATAAATTCAGGATTTAGAAACCATTAGAATTATTTCATTCAAACAGGAAGAAATACTTTTTTCTCATTTTCAATTATTTTCTCCAGAGTAATCATGTGATCCCAAGCCACAAGCAACAGAAACCTCATAAAAAAGATGTCTTATAACAGCTTTGAGTTATCATCCCTCAGAGCTAATCTTGAAGAGGACATGATCCTTTCCATATACCTCTGAAATCACCTTGTGCAGCCCTCTAGAAGATGAGATGAAATCACAAACTCTACATAACATCACCTTTTCTAGATGTTCTTTACTTATCAGTGCTCCCACGTCGACTGTAGGATCTGAGGGATTCCCGGTCTTCCACTTCTTGGCCTCTGCTACAAACCTCTTCAAAAACTCACTGTATATGCCCCTCTGAACAAAGATCCTGGAGGTGCAGAGACAGATCTCACCCTACCAAAAAGAAAGAAACAAACAAGAAATCAACAATATTGGTTCATATTACACTGTACTATTGATGTATCCTAGGAGTAATATCCCACAATGAGACTTGCATCCCCACACCCTCAGAGGTGCAAACTACATTAACCAGCACTGCAAAGTGGGATTTTTCTTCCAGATAAAAAAGGAAAAGGGAAGGAAAAGACAAAACAGTATCAGGATCATGCAGTCACTACCATAAGTAAATTTGATTTTTCATTGATTCCATGTTTTCTTTTTCAACATTTTTCATAGAAAATGAGATTTCCTATTCTGAATTATCTCTGCGTTCATTTTCTAATAATCTGTTTCTAATACCAAGCTATTTTTCTGAACATTTGCCCTGATACGGTTTCCTGGCTTTGGTAATCTCTCCTGAGGGTGGTGATGACAGAAGAACAATGTTGGTAAAATTTGGATGGAAGTCTCCTAATTTAATTCCAGCAAATCAGCAAGCTTCCCACTTACTTGCACAGTGGGACTTAGAGCAGCTGCTTCCTCGAGAGATAAGCAATGTATCTCTTTTGAGAGGAGGAATGACACCTTGTTACCTTCTAATGGAGAACACAAAGACAAGCCCTTTATTATTTTGTTCCTTGCCTGTGCAATAATGAAATCTTCTTCGTATTTTTTTACTTAGGCTTTTCTCACAACACGGTTTCAAAACAGCCCTTGACAATTTACAGATCCAAAGGTATAGGCACATGCACACAAACTCTTGGACACACACCCCCTCCTTGCTGCAAACAAGGTTTATGTGCTATAGATGTGGGAGGAACCTGGTTGGCAAAGCTGGACCTCAGGGTGGTGGGGATGCACTGGCTCAAGTCGGCATCATCAAAGATGATGGCAGGGTTTTTGCCTCCCAGTTCCAGCGAAAGCCGCTTGCAGTGTGGAGCACTTTTCTCCGTGATCCGCTGGGCCGTCAGTGTGCTTCCCGTGAAGGAGATCAGAGGCACGTCGGGGTGGCAGACGAGGGCTTCTCCTGCCTTGGCGCCCGTCCCGAACACTATATTCACCACCCCATGAGGAACCCCTGATGGGAAGAAACGCATAGAGTCATTGTACCCTTCCCATCGCTCAGCAGGTTTCACTTCACCGTGTTTTGTCCCAGAAGTTAGAAAATCACCCATAACTCTAGAGTGTCAAATACTGACCCTTAACTTAAGTAGAAGCTGAAATACATGATGTTAAATAGCTCTGGAGATCATGGGTTAAAGGACAAAACCAATTCTACTGATCAGTTGAATGACACAGATACCAAGAGCTGATTCTCATTCTTGTGATTCTCATTCTCATGGCTCCTCTGCTGGCACCACAGACTTAAGGACATCCTTAAGGAGAGAGCAGAAGGGGCAAAGGAGGCCTACAAAAACTTTTCATCAGAAGATAGTGGACAAAAAGGGGCAATAGCTGGGGTTGGAGAGATGGGATACTATGAGAACTGGGAGAGCTTTTTTTCTCCAGTGCAACATTCAGCTACAGCAGTCTTTCCCAAAGCCTTTCAGCACCTTCTGATTTCTGCAACACAAAAAAACCCCAACAAAATGGGGCACAGACAAGCATTTCTACCCCATTTCCCCTCTTTAGCATGCTACAGGACTTACCTGCTTTCTCCAAGAGCTTGCACATCATCCAAGCTGTAACAGACGTCATCTCACTTGGCTTAGCAACCACAGTATTTCCACATGCAATGGCAGGAGCTATTTTCCAGGTCAACAAATACAGTGGCAAATTCCAAGGACTGATTAAACCAGCTACAAAGCAAATCAAAGACAGTAGTTCAATCCACTGGGATACAAAACTCATTTCTCTGACCTCAAGAAGTCATACACCAATTAAGATTTATGAAGGAAATTTGGCTATGGCTCTTATTTTCAGACAATTGTACAATAAATCTGCAGCGTTTCTCACAGGCAAATAACTTTTTAAAAGAATTGTGTAAATGATTCTAAAAGTGATCAGCTGAACTCTCTGAATCAAAGTTTTGCTGCTTCTTCAGGGCAGAATCTGATATTCACAGGAAATTTTTCAATGCAAGGTTAGCCAGAACAATCATTTACATCAACTGGTCTGTGGTAATACTTTGTGTCAGCAAACAGCAGGTGAAGGTATTATAGAATGGTTTGGGTTGTGAGTGTCCTTAAAGATCACCTAGTTCAAATTCCCCTGCCATGGGCAGGGACACTTTTCACTAGACCAGGTTGCTCAAAGCCCCATCCAACCTGGCCTTGAACAATTCCAGGGATGGGGACCAGTTCTCTGGGAACCTGTTCCAATGACTTACCACCCTTACCCCACTTTTTCTAATATCTAATCTAAACCTATCCTCCCTCAATTTGAAGCCATTACTCCTTGTTCTATCACTATATGTCCTTGTAAAAAGTCCCTCTTCAGGTCTCTTTAGGTATCCCAAGAGCTTTGTCTTCTCCAGGGTGAATGTGTTAGCTCAGATCATTCTTGCTTTCTTTTGCCCTTCAAAGCTTTTGTTATTTTTGAATATTATTATCAAAAAAGTACATATAACATACAGTACATATTTTCCAGATAAATTTTAGTCTAACTCACGGGGCCAAAATTTATCACTGTAAAAAACTTTTGTTCCCACAAACTGCTAAATTACCAGAATTATTTCCAGTAATTGCCTGTAGGAATATTTTCATTTTACATATTTATAAGAAATTATGAAAAAAACCTGTGATTGTTAGGTGTGACTCCTCACAAAAGCCACAGGATTTCTTGCTGTTTGATGGAGTAGATATAGTGAGGGACTTTTCCTTCTGAGAGTGATTTTACCAGAAGTAGTCCTGTTCTCCACTGCCGAAGAAAACTTTTAAATGCATCCACTAGATTAGCCAATTTTATATTTTAAATAATTCAAGTGTAAATGTGGAGCAGTCATATATATTTAATACGTTATTTATACTATATATATATAATATAACCTAATAATGAAATCAATACAACACCATTACTTTGTCAGCTCAGCATAGCCACTTTATTTCTGAAGCAGCAGCAGCATCTAGTGGCTGAGCTCAGCAATTCCCCGGGCTAGAACTGGTTTATCCACCGATGTGCAGTCAGGTCACTCAGTCAGACTCACTGCAAACAACTACTGCTTTCCTAAAGGTGAGGAGTATCCTGCTCTCCCTGCAGGATTAGCTGCTAAATGCTCTGCATGCCTCACTGACCCACAGCTGCAATACCTACCTACAAAGACACACAGGTACAAAACACAACAGAGATTTTGAGGGTGAGAGTTGGCAGGTTTGGCTTTTTAAGGCGTGCAATAATTTTTTTTTGCCATGAAGTAGCAAAAACTGATTTTGTGTGGAGTTGCTGATGCTTTAGTGGACATGTTTCACACAACTCAGAAACAATAAATGCTGACAAAAAAATTCTCTCTTTGCTGAGCCACATTTGAGGCAGACATTTTGCCAAGCTATTCAGCATGTCAAGATCATCATACCAACTCCAACAGGTGTCCTCGAGGTGTAATGCACACAGCCCATGGTTGCCATCTCAGTGCACTCTGTGACGTGGTGAAGGATGGAAGAGGCAAAGAATCGGAAGTTGTATGCAGCTCTAGGGATATCCACTGTTCTGGCAAATGTAATAGTTTTTCCTGAAACAAAACCAAGAAAGCACACTGCTGTTATCATGGACAGAAACAGTGCTTTATACTCTGCTCTGAAAGTTGATTCGCATGTTTTTTGGGTCTTTTGTCCTGCTGCCCAAGTAACACCCAGCACAGTGCAACCCTTAGTCAATGACAACAGCTGCCCTCTAGCAATGCATTCCAAATATCTAACAACTGAAGTCAACGTCAGTAATTCTGATAAGCATGAATGCCCCAGGAATCCAAAATCCAAAACTTCTTCAACGTTCATGTGCATCAACTCCAGTTTGCTCCAACAGTTTATACCATATTAAAAATTTCCTCCAAATCCTCCATTTCAATAATCAGCAAGACACACTTGAGATGAACAGTTCCAGTTTTTACCCTGATCCTTTGATTCTGCTTGTGCAAATTCTTCCAGGTCATGTTCAATCAGGTCTGCCAATTTGTTCAGGATCTGAGATCTTTCCAATGGACTTTTTGAGGACCAAATTGGGAAGGCATCTTTGGCAGCTTTGACAGCAGCTTCCACCTTAAAAAGTAAAAGAGGGACAGTTAATGTTTATGAAAGGTATAAGAAAGTATCAAACACTCAGCAGATGAATTCATATTTCAGAGGCTAGTAATCCAGATCACACTGCTGGGAAGATGACATCTCCTTAGGCATTCTCCACTGTTATCAAGACACTATCCCATAACTCAAGAAGTGTTATTGAAATAGAGTATCTAGAAAAGAAAATTCCACGGGAACTCTTGCTTTTCTCCAAATGCCAGCAACTTCCAGACAATCCTTCAGGCCTGGAGGAAATGTTGGACTGGTCAATTGATACCAGCAAGTGTGACTGACCAAACCGAAGCAGAATCTTGTTTCTCACAGAGAAAAGAGCAAGAATCTCCCCTGGAGCAAATGCAGTTTCAGTCTAAACGTCCACAGCCCTTGCAGTACAGGACTTCAGATTTCCAGACAATGATGAAAGTAAGGGGCTGAGGAAGGAACATACTACATGTCCTGCTAGCTCTTGATTTCCTCCTCTTTGCACTGTTTGGTTCAAGCAAGGACTAAGAATATATTTAGGGAATGGACACTCAGAAAAATTTTATCTTACCTGATCACAGCTAGAAATCCATTAATGCCCTCACGGGAAAAAAAATTCCTTTCTAAACTCTTGGGGAGAGTTCTCTAATCAGACACCTACTGAAACCTACATATAAGAAGGATCATTATATGCATTTATATAAATGCATACCAGTCTTATCAGTATTTCACTTGAGATGTACATGACTGCTGCATGGTCCTTCAGCCCAACCCTTCTTCTGAACAGTGGCAGATTACCAGCACTTTTCCAACGCAGACTAGGCTTCAAAGGATTAAAATTCAGCAGAAAGCTTTCTCTCCCATCAATCATTTCCTCCAGACTCTTAAGTGGAAGTTACCTGCATCTGTTGATTTATAAGCAGTTTCTTCTTGATGTTTATCCAGTTTCAGATTAAATAAAGATGGTCATAAATATCCTTCCATGTTTTAATTATGTGCTCTATTTCCCAATTTTAATTCCTGTGTATCACTACTTCATTGTTCCCAATGTCTAATCAAGGTGGGTTTTTAATAAAGCTGTCTTAGCTGGTTTCCTAAAATTTTTGCTCATAAAACTTCTTCAGATTTTGGAAATCTGCCAAAATCAGTAACTAATAGGATGCTGATGTAATATTAATCAGACCATTATGACCTCTCCAAATGTTGCCACATTGCTAGTTCCCATGCAGTCACTAAAGGTTCCTTCCCAACAATTCTACAAAACTGAGTTCCAAATTTGTTCCCTCTAATGCCTCAGAGCTTTTTTTTATTTTTTAAAGTTTTGTAGATTTTAGAGGCAGTTGTGTAGTAAATGTAGATTTTAACGTAGCTGTATTATATCCCTTACCCTTTATCAATGCCTCTAAATTCTGTTAGCGTGTTTAGTCTTTTTCCAAGGTAGAATTGTAGAAAAACACCCCTATTTAAGAACACCTCACTCTAGACCTGGACCAGGAGATATCACACAAAGCAGTCTTCTAGCCCAGAACTTTGGAGGAACTCCAAGGACCATACATGCTTTGAAGAAGGTGAAGATGAGGAAGAAGGGGTCCCAAATGCCCCCAGACCCAATTCCCAAAGGGGTGTGTCAGGGGACAGAACAGGGCAGAACTAGGGATGTGCTGATCTTGGATTGGATGGACCTTATTATAAAATCATAGAACCACTGCCTGGGTGCGTGCGCATGGTGTGTATTCCTCTAGGCCTACTGCTCTCTTTATCTTGCCCACTAAATTGGCCTGGAGTCTTTTTCTCCATGGTCTTTTTAGGCAACACTTCAGATAGTGATGGATGTTATAAAAACCATCACAAAATAATTTATAGACACTCCAATGATGTTTTACTAATGAGGGTACAAAATTTCAAGCAGGGAAAAAATCTGCCTATCCCTTCTTCTTCGTTCTCCCACGCACATGAGAATTTATGGTCCCCATAAAAATAAGAGCCAGAACAATACCAGTACAGAGGCCAACATGCACAAGGTCATATGGATCACTTGCCAAGCCCAGAAACCTGGAGTCTAGTCTTTCAACTGTAGTTCAACAACCTCAAGTGCTCAAGTGCTGATGATAGCAGGCTGTCAGTCACCAAACAGCTGAAGTAGGACCAAAGCAGGCTTGGGAAAGGGGAACTGCAGCTTCCTGAGCGAGTCTGGTGCAGATGCCACGCTACTCTGAGAAGGCTGACCCTCTATGAAACCATACCACCTTCACAAATTAACTTGTTCTTCCACTCTCCCATCTTGTGGTGCTGCTGCTCATCTGTCCTCTGCTCTGTGGCCTTTTCCACCAGGTGCTGCCAGAACAGGAGATAACTAAGACTATCTGCATTTTTAACCCTTTAGTGGATTTAGAAGAAGGACAAAAATGCTGTTTTTTCACAGACAGCAGAAGCAAAAACTAGCAAAGGAAGGAATTAAGTGGCAGTAGATTCAACTAAAAAAGGCAAGAGGAAAAAAGCAGAGAGATTGGTACAGATGTAAGAGAGCATACAAAAGTTAAACAGTTACTTAGTTTGACTAGCAAAAAGCAGCAAAGACAGCCAAGCCACAAAGAAAACACATGTAAGAATTCAACTATGAACTCGTGTCTGAAACACTTCCTTCTGCTTTCCTCTTCTGCAAAAAACAGACACAGAGAAAAAACACACAATCCAGACCCATTGAAAAAGGTTGATATCAAAATACCCCAAATTGAACTGCCCTCAGGACATGATTTTGCTTTCACGGGGGATGATGGACAAGAGGAAGGTTCTTTGAAGAGAGGTTTCTTGAAAGTAGGTATTTGCCAGCACTAATTAGTCCTCACCAGCCTGACTATCTTTTGGAGATACAGGGCACCTGCTGAGCTTGCTGTGGTACTGCTATTCAGAATTTAAGACATCTAGGCAGGGGAAAAAATTAACCCCTGAAAAAAGCACATTCAGTGTTTTTGTCAGAAAGTAGCTGAAATGGCTACTGCAGCTGACCTGGTGTTAAACTCCAGGGTCAGCAACAGATTTGCTGTCTCACTCCATTTCACCTTTTAATCTTCCACTAAAATGAACCAATATCCAACTTGGCATTAAGCCTTGCTGGAAACTGGCATCCTGAGTTCTTTGTTGAACTCAGGTCTATATACTTATTTTGGTATCTCTAGATAACCTCAAGTAGTATGTGATTGCATTTTCTTCAGGATATTCCATTAGTCATCAGTGGACACCAGCTCTGCAGAGCCCAATCTTCTTGTGAGCAGTCTAAAGGTAGGATTAAAGCACTCACCAAATTTACAGGTCTTCAAATTGGGTTCCCATTGCTACACACAACCACTAACTCAGAAACTGAAACAGAAAAGCCACTGCTCTTGGTATATTTGAACTGTATCTCCAGAGTGGCCCATGGCCTACTCTGTTAGAATACTCTGGTATTCTCAAATCTCTTTTAATGAATGCCATTGAATGGATAGGAAGATCTGCACCTGCACATTAAAAAGAAGTCTGTTCAGGTATAATTAAGGTTGGAATGAACTTATACACATTTATTCTAACAAACCCAGCCTGTTACTCTTTAACCCTTGGCCAACAGCACCTAACAAATATTTACCCAGTTGAAATTAAAGTGCAAAGTTTTCTGCTGAGAGAAGCAAAGAGAGATCAATAAGGCTGAAATGCAAGGGAACAGCTACACACAGTAGTAGTTTGTTTTAAATATAATTTTGAAAATACTGTATGCTACTACTTGTCAATATTTTCCAAGTCCTTTGTGTTATTCAAGCTTGTCCAGCAGCTTCTCTCTTCATTAAATCTGAAGCACTATTTTGGACACAGACTTGTAGGTCCCTTATAAAGTAGTATCAATGAAACTGCAGCTCAGATGAATGTCATTGCCAATCCACACCTGCACACATACAAGGTACAGGGAAACATTCATCCCACCAGAGAGCACGGGATAAGGAAACCTTATTCATGCAGAAGAGAGGGTATGTTATAAAGAAACACACTCACCACAGTCACTCCATCACCTCCACTGAATATCCATCTGCTAAACCAAAACCAAAGAGGTCCAGAAGCTTTTTACCATCTTTAGAGGACAGACAACAAGCCAAAAACCCTTTTAAATGAAAACTGCAAATCATCAAGACACTAAGGGAGAACACATTTAGTTACATATGGTGACTCTAAGTTTATTTACAGAAGAGATCAGTAAATGCTTTTCTCCCCTACAGATTGTTTATACTTACAGTCAATCTGAGCATTATTGTTAACTTATGCACATGACATCTCCCATGTGAGCTAACGGAACTCCATGGAAGCTACCGAACTTTTGTTGATTCATACCAGCTTAGGATCCAGACCATAACTTTCTAGTAGCAAAATGTGAACAAATAACAGCATTTCCTGCCACAGCAGTAGATTACACAGCACTATAACGTAATCAAGAATTCACTCATTTGTTGAAGTCTTCCTTATTTTTCTGTTCTCTTACCATCAGCCTCACTTACTCAAAAGATTATTGTTATGTGCATTTAACATTTTTCACTTCTTTGTACATCTGGATAGTACTCACCTCTTCTTTGCCACTATCCGGCACCTTGCAATAGACAGCGCCGGTGGACGGATTATAGGAGTCTATGTAGGAGGAACAAGGGATAAATTTGCCACCTATAAAGTTTTCCAGCACTAAGAGAGCCTTTGACTGAGCCATCATTAGCTGCTTGCTTCATCTGTGACTCTTCTTCTATGAGGTATCAATTTAGATTAGTATGTCTGTAGGTATTTGCACAGCGAGTCTGAACTCCTCCCCCTCTCTCTCCCAGCACAGCTTGCTTGCTTCCACGTGGGAACAAACCCTGGTTACAACAGCAGGAAAGGGGGAATGGGGAAAAATTACTATTTCTGTGACACTTGGTTCTTTTCTAGGAGTTGAAGCAAGGAGGCAAAACCAGCATAGTTGCTGGAAAACAGCTTTTCTTTCTCTCTAGGAAATAAAGTACCAAAGAAAAAAAGGAAAGTTTGACAGGGAAATGTCTCCCAGTACCAGTTTTTCAAGCTACAGTTTGAAGATATTTTGCAACAACTAAACAAAATAACTCAAACACCTAGCCAGGAATCTGCTCCTTAGTGTCAGCAGACACAAAGAGAAGACAGCTAGATTAGCACATCTGCAACTCATGTTCACTCCTTTGTCCTCATCAATACTTTCCTTTGTATCCCCAAAACCAATGCACCTGCCAAAACAAAAGATTTTAAGCATTAAGAAGCTCTCTTTTTTACCACCAATATCCCCAAACAACAAACAATATAAACAGCTGAGTGATCCCTCAATTCAAACACTTGAGAAGCACAATCCTACCTGGTATACTCTGTTCTATGTCACAATAAATTAATCTTTTTAAAAAAATAAAAAGCTGACTTTCTGACTTTCACTTTCCTTTCCATCATATTCCAGTGGAAGCCACCTTTCTATTACATATTATTAGGTTTTTCATTAACTTCCTAAGAACCCAAACTGCCTGATAAGAGCGGTGTAAAAGATATTTTTCTCAAAGAAACAATGCTTAAGATTATCAAATTGCTCTAAGACTGCACGGTACCTTCTTGCACTCCAGAGATATTCAAAACAGTACACCCAGAGAGCAGCATGTTGTCACCAGGAGATGGCAAATATTTCATTCAGCAGCCTAGCAAGATTTTGCACCCTAGGTCACTGCCAAGCCGTCAAATTTCTTGTGGATCAACATGCAAGCATATTTTGATTGAATAAAGGTGATACGTTTCTATTGCACAATAACAGATCATTTAGGCTTCAGCCAATTGGCACCTCAGGGCAAAGTTCAAACCTGTGTTGAAAGGTAGTGCAGTTACATTGAAACTGTATTAGGTAATACCTCTGCTTCTCCCAACCTACAAACTGTGAAAGCATGCAGTAGCTTTTCTGCCATCACAGAACAGTGAGCCTGAAAATTTATTGCAATCATGTGTGAGAAGCATTATCAGAGGTTCACCCCGTATCACACTTCCTTGTCCACGAACAGTCAGAAATTTATGCAAGTTTTAACACTGAAGATACATTCTTGTGCCTGTAACTGCCCACTGACTTAAAAGCAACCTAAACATTTTCAGGTCTGAAGGCAAGTTCAAGTAGGACAGGTTCAATGCAGGAGCTAGGCAGTATGACTCTCTGGAATCCAGAAGGGCACTGAAACATTCACAGTTGGCATGGTGAAACTGGTAAGAATTAAAGTGCAATTTCTGGATTATACAAAGATGTAACAAACAGTGATAATTCATAAGCTTCAGTTTTGGCAACAACAGTTTTCAGGTCATTCAGATTCGTAAGATTTTACATGCACATAAAGCGTCGCTGATACTTCTAAAAACATTTGTGCAGCCAAGAGTACAATTTATCTATGTGATCAACTGCTGAACTGGGGCTAAACCACGTTAAGTGCAAAAAAGTTACCTACCAAAAAAAGCATATGGAAAGTGTAGGTACAGACCATACATGACTTTGAACTAAGTAACAATCACAGGCTTCTTTTGTTCTTCATCACCCCGGACACAGCTTTATTTCAGTTAATCCCGGTGACAGATGCTGTGGAGCAAGTATGTGTAATTCCTGCCCCCCACTACTAACTATGGGCAAAGTTGAGTTGTCTCCACTCTGCACGCATGTACAGGTCCTGAAATACCTGAGGTCTTTTCACACATCCTAATGAAAAAAAAAAAGACAAGTTGTAGTCAAGTGTGTCTATCTTGAGCTTACGCTGGAGGTGGCAGAAGGACCCTCTTTTTAGTTGGGAGGTTTCATCTGCCCCATTACTGAAAAGTGGGAAGGAGTTACAGACATAAGTAAGCACAATAACTGGCTTTAGCAGACATCACAAGATTAAACTATTAACCTTTGTTCAGAAGAGCACTAAGTCTGGATGAAAGAGATGTGTATGCACAGTAGCTGCACTGAGTAACATGAGAAAAGCTGAAATTATTCCTTCAGAAAGACAAGCTGGATGCCAGTTTTGGATTTTAACTTGCAAGTTTACTCAGTTACAGAAAGTAAAGAATGATTTAACACAATTTAGAACTGTTTAAATAGTAAAAGATGAAGGAGACAAAAATGCTCAGAGAAATTTATTTTATTATTCTTACTCTTAAGAATATTCCTATTCTTAAAAAATAAAATTAGCCTAAGTTGGTAGAGCTTCCACTACACAGCAAAAGAAATTGGTTTTTTAAATAAATTTTGGGGTAGGGAAAATAATCCCAGGGTAATACTACATGCCATTCTCTTGAAAACACACTAAATAGTTCTTTTTTTCCCTGAATATGAATTCAACTCAAACCTAAAAATATATTAGACCAATAAAGTTACTTTACTGAATTAATGTGCAGCAAAAAGCAATCAAAGAAAATATGTAAACAATTTATGTCTGGAAGTAAGGAGCTTTTTCATGATAATTCATCATCTTTTTCTCCAATTCAACTTTCTAAGATTTTTCCATCAACTTCTCTAAGGCCTAAATTCCACACGGAGAAACACATGAGAGTCTTGAGATCAACAAGTGCAACACTTGCAGTTCCTTGTCAGTTGGCATCTTGTTCTGCAGCAGGAGAGACTGATGAAGGGATCCCCAGATGTCTCACACGATTTAGCTTTTGCCATTGTCACCTTCTCCCCAATTAATTGCACTTGTTCCTTCAACTGAAATAACTGGATTCTTAGACAGAAGTTTGGATATCTGATTGTGTTTTGGCTGGACGGTAGAAATTCTGTCACCATGGTCATTCTTTAATCTAGAAATATAAGCAAATGGAAAAAACTCTATGGTGAAAAATGAAGTCCTGAATGTAAAACAATCACAGCATCTTTCAACATGATGCTGTTAGCTGTGGAAAAAAATGATTCCTTTTGCTCTGAAGTTCTCTGGAACAAGATCACAGATACTAAAACAGCAATTCCCAAATAACAATCAGAGAGGTTACTTAGTCACAATTCTACAAACAGTGGTCATCATAGATTTAAACAGAACCCCACTCACTTCAAGTTAAATTTATGAAAACTAGGTGCAAGATGTAAGATCTAACTCTAGGTCCTATTTAAGACCAGAGATTGCTATGAGCATTAGAGTTTCAAAAGGCCCAGAGCCTCTGACAGACCTAGCACATCATTCCTGGGCATACATGGAGAAACCAGAAATTTTCATGCTCTAATTCCAAGTTTTGATATCAAATGACTCAGCTTTAAGTCCTTGTACCAGAACTAGGTTAATGTGACTAAATTACATTCCTTCAGGCCTAAAATTAGAACTCAAATTTTAATACAAAAATAACAGCAATATCTTTCCAAAGGGACAGTTAAAGGAACATTCATAATTTTGGTTTCTAGCAGAAGGCAAAATATTTCTGTTTAGCCCCAGTTATTGATTACTCTTACAAACAATCAGAAAACGTTTATAGGCATCAGTAAGAATGAAATGTACAGTCGTCTTTAATGTTAACAGAAAAAGATCTGGGACCCTAACTAGACACAGTAAAAATGGCCCATACTTTTTATTTGCAAACTATTTGCAGTATATTTATACAGGTAGATTTCAAAAAGACTGATGTATGTTAAAATAGTGAAGAGTTACTTTTTAACTGAAGAGAGGTGGGAAAAAAATTCTAAATAGAATAATTTTTACTCCTAATAAATTGAATAGAACTGTGGCAAGTTTTCCTCACATCTTGCTGAAGCACTGCCTCTTTTTTAGCAGAAAAAATTCACTTTTCAGGCTGGAGGGTGTAAAACAGATCTTAACCATAATATTGTTCCTCTGCAGTATAAAAAATCTGTTACAAAAACACCATACCTCTGTAACAACTCCTGCAGCAATAGTGGAACCACCGTAGCGTAACATAAACCTCCCCAGCTCTTTGAAATCTTTGTACAACTCTAGAGCAACAGGTCTTTGAGTCTGTAGTTCTATTAGAGCGTTCTGTCCTTTAGTCAAGAACCTGCAGGCAAATAAGCAGAAAACTCTATTAGAAATATATATGCATGCATAAATGAAGACAAGAACACTGAATAAATGGGGAAAAATCAAGGTAAAAGGCCAAAAGTCTAACTACCAAGCTTGATTTTAAGTATAACCCAAGTCATGAGACTGAACTGAACCCTCGTTTGCCTGCAGTATACATTTAAAAAAGGCATCTGAGTTTTCTTCAAAAACTTCTAGACAAGGGCACTCACCACAATATTTAGCAAATTGTTTTGAAGCTAATTATCTCACTAACATCTCTTTTTCATGCTAAGTAGAAATCAAGCCTTATTTCAAACGCCACAACTAAAAAGCCAATTCATTGCTCTTAGAAGTCTGCAACAGTTTCAGACATGCAATTTCTGGAAAAGGATTATTTTGATAACGTTGTAGGTATCAAATAGCATTTCTAGTCAAACATAGCTTTAAATAACTAGAGGGATGTTCCTGTAGTTGTATGGGAAGACTCCCTAAATTTTTTTTATCCCGACCCACTGCCTAGTTGTCGTGGGTTACCAGCCCCCCCTGGGCNTAAACCAGCTCCATTATGAGATTCCATGCTCTAAAGGAAAAGAAGAAATACTATAATTTAAAAAAAAAAAAAAAAAAGGGAAAAAAATCCTTTAGTTGCAGGGCTTTGATCTAGGATTCACTCCCAATTCTGTAAGTGACCTTAAGCAAGTCATTTGACTTCTCAGGTGCTCCGCATTTATCAAGTGGGCAGGAGGTTTTTCACTTTGTAAAACACACTGAAATCCAAACATGAAACCAACTAAAACAATGAAAGCATATTCTTATAAACATATTATCGATTCATGGTAGAAACTGCTTGATATTAAAAGTCAACCCATTTCTTGAGTAATCATTAACTATTCAAACCACTTACTTAGGTTTTTTCTTTGTCACTTCACCAGTGCTTTTGTGCAGGACACTCAACAGTCTTGTAATAGTAGCAGGTTCGCTTACTGTTTGATAGTGTAAAAGCACCTAGAAATATTTTTTTTCAGTTATTAAACATTCCATGATAATTAGCAATCCTAGGTGTTAATACTTGAACACATCAGCTTGTTTTAAGACTTTTTTTTTTTTAAAGCTTATAGAACTTCTCTCGCAGGAGGGTCTGCCTCACATTCAGTTAACTGTTTCTAGCTTCTAAACTTTGTGATCTCTACAGATATGACATGTTTTATGTAATCATAAATACCTTTTTCATTCTTAAGTGTTTTGCTTTTGCCACCTCAGTGCAGCATGAACCGATATATTATTTATTGTAAAGGGGACCTTGAACCTAAGTGCATCATTATACTTCTACAAGGTGTGAGCCTTTAAAGGACAGCCTAGCTGAGGCAAAACTCACATTCTCTGAAATGGCTCAGCTATGTATTAAAAGCCAATAACAATATGCATCAGCCAACAGAGTAGTCCCTTACATCTGATTCAAATTACAGAAAAATCTGTTTCCTCTAGAGAGACAGAACAAGTTCTGGATTTTAAGTGTATCTTGTATTCAGGGGGTCAAACATGGAGAGGAAAAGCCCTGAGCAACCTGTAATGAACACAGGAGCTTTCACACAGACTTACAGGAAATCCTTTAGTGATTGGAATCTCAATACTGAAGATGAGAACCCGAGCTCTGAACCGAGTGCAAACTTTAATGGGTTCCTTGGGATCACAAAATACACAGCCCACACTACAAGAGAGAACAAAAAAGTCCATATGTATGTCTTGACATACAAATGTTAATCACTACACTGGAAAAAGATAATTATTTAAAACAAGCTAAGGAAAGACAACATCACTTTAATATAATCAGGGCAGGGGGGGAGTGGGTGCATGGATATATCTAGGAATACTGTATTAAAGCCTGTAACAAAATTAATTCCTAGACAATGTCTACCTTATTTTGTGTGTACGCATGAAGAGGTCTGTCTAGTTCAGTGAACAATTACGTCCATTTCTAATCAGTTTCTAAAAATGTCACTGTTTCCTGTGCGTAGGTATTTTTAAGAATTAGACTTTCATTCAGAGATTCAGTGTTTCAGATCAATAGCACAAAATAGTGTAGGGTGCCCAAAATTTCACTGCTGCTGCCTGTAACTCAACTATTTTCTGCATAAAGGAATATTGTGATCAGGACTCAAAACTTGAGCTTTCAGCAGCATTCCTTTCCAAAAAATTCTACATATAGTCACAAGAAAGCTGCTGCTCACCGCTTTTTCAGAGGGGCTAGTTTTAGCCATCTAAAATGAAAATAAAATTAGTATCACACAGGAAAATGTGACTGAACAAACATCATGACTAAACATTTACAATAGATGTCATCAAATTTCATCAATGTCAAGAGAAGAGGACTCAAAAATTCGTAAATTTTCTTGACAAATCTAACATGTCCCCAAAAGATGAATGACACTAAGGTAACAAATTGACTCAAGCCTTCATTCAACAAGTAGAGCAAGACTTCTTCCCTCCCATTTACCACAGAAAATCACACTCCATTTGAAAATGGCAATACAGAAAATCCTGTACTTTTCCCTTAAAAGCAGAACATAATTTGAAAAACTATCAGTGCAAGGCAGTTTTCAAAGAGTAGCTTGAAAGTTTGCTGTCTGAAGTCCAACAGGAACGTAAAAAATGGTGAAGAAATTTATGGGTCTGATTTTCTGGCCTGAACAACAACTGACACTTACTTAAAAGCTTGAAGCTAACACTTAACATGAGACCTATCGACTGGAATAGACACAAAGAGATTTGCTGTGTCTCATCAGATGCCACCCCTGCACCCCCCAAAAGAGGGTCAGCAAAACTTTTAGGGAAACAAATCTTACAAGCAGCTGTGTTGAATAAACATTTTCCATCAATTCCACTTGTCCAGATTTACTTACTGGTACAAAATGGCAGTTGTTTGGATGTCTTTTGTTTGAAAGATTTATTATTTGGTAAGTTCTTCAAAAATCTTTTGTTTTATTTAGCAACAAGGGTTTACTTAACTTAGCAATTAAAATGTCCAAGCACCAGTCTAAAGGAAAAGGGTTCTCAATGTCAGCACTAGGCAAAGTATGAGAACTAACAGTATTCTTCTGAGGTTGCCGTTGCACATGTAGCAGATGTTTCCAACGTTTGTACATGCAAGCCAGGTGATACGCATCATTTTGGTTTTAAATATCCTGGTAGCCACATCATTCTTCAAGTAAACCGCCAATAGTCAAGTGTAATAGTTATATAGCTTTTCATTAAAAACAAACCGTTACTTAGACTGAAACCCAGTTTTGCTCACTTGATTTTGATGATATCCATGCCGGTCAAAGTGAGACTAACGTGATCTCCTGCTGCAGCCCAATCAACTGGTTCATCATGCAGTGTGATTCCTGGAAATGAGTAAGAACAGAACCTCACAGTGAAGTACCTAGGTTCTGACCTACAAACAAACAGCTCTGTTTGGGCCCTTTGTGCTTCATCAACCATTACTCATCAATTTTCAGTATGAATGGGTTGAGAGTAAAAGCTTTTTAACTGAGAAGACAGAGGAAGCTTTTTTCCCCCCTCTCGGTGAGGATTCACTATTCTCTCTCACCCCACCCTGCACCATAACATGGCCTTATTTAAGCCAGAGGAGGGGACCTGGCACTTGTTATCAGCACAGATGACGCAATCCTGAAAATGCCGTAGTACTAATATCTCCGAATCTGCCCCACCCATCCTTTGAGGCACATGCACACCCTAGACCGCATCTTTCGTATACTTTAATGGTACTATGTCAACTTTCATTTACCTTACGTGGGTTTGCTGACTCTTTCATAAAAAAGCATAACTGAAGCCTTTCATTCACAACACCATGTCTATTAGAAAGCATCTTTAAAAGTAATTTTTATTCTGATTTTGGGTATTTTCATTTCTTTAAAAGACAACCTGGCTGGTAGATGAGACTAATTCGCTGTGATTTAACATTCTGAGGTTTCTGACACCAAGAGAGAAGGGGAAAAACTGGTTTTTTAGAAATACTGCATATCTTTACAGGACCTAGTTCTATTTTGCTACATATTGTATCTATTGATTTGCAAATCTGTTCCCAAAATCACTTGCCAAAAAGCATCATTCAACTATAAGCATGTTAAGTACCATTTTTTAGGCACTGTTGATAATTATTTCACATATGTTATTCTCACACAATAAGTGAAATTCAGCCTCTCGAAATTAAAAATTTGAATTCTAATGTGCACACTACCTTTAGTAAACACTGTGTGATAAATTATTTCTTCTTTACATTAAATGTAAATAATACATGCTTATTGAACTAATATCCCCAATCTTCATTGGTATTTCAGCGACATGAGAGGCAGTACAAAAGAAAAACCATATTCATACCACTAGTGATAGTCAGACAAAATACATCTTTTTCCACGCTACTTCCTCCACTCATAAAACAGAGAAGTGACTTACAGTGGTGTGATACCCACATTCACCATAGTATTGTAAAATTCTTGTGCATGCCAACAATGTGCAAACAGAACAGTATACGCTGACACACTGAAGAGCTTCCCAAACTAGCACTGAAAAATGTGGTTTGGGAACAGAACAGGACAGTCCAACCAGCACAGTGCTGAATTCAGGCTAAATACTTAGATATAGAAACCTATTCACTTAGATTGAGGACTCAATTTTTTATTGGTCAGTGTAGAAAATCATAATTTTATCTTTCTGTTTGCATATGAAACAAACAACTCTGCAGTACAAAGACAGCAAGTTTCATCAGGAAATAGATAAGCATTTAATGTCTAGTTACTCCATTTTTCAGAAATCAAATGTATTGAAATTTAAATCCAATTTTCTCCTCTTTCTTAGTTGCTCAGGGCAATTCTATCCTGAAAGCTTGATATTATGAAAGGATCAGTGACAAATCCTAGGAACATCAAACAGGAGAGACTACTTCATTCTCCAGCTTTTTCATATTCAATTCATAAGATTAATTTCTAAAGGTTGTTCAACATCTTCACACTTCCTAACAGCAGTAACACTTCACAGTAAAGCTGAATACTAATGATTCTTGTAATGTATATTTTTATAGATATTGCTGGAAATCAGATGTTTTTACAGAGTCTTCATAAAGCAATGTCAAAAGTCACAAGGTTATTACATTTGGATTATCTGATATGGTAAAAAAAAGCATGCAAGATTTCACATACTCTTCATAGACATATTTATACAGACACAGTCACATCTAAAGAAATTCGTTTTATGCTTTCACAATTTATGTTTGACAGTTAGTATCAGTTTGACAGTCTGTTACCATTTCAGTAACTGTTTCTAGCCCAGCATTGACCTGAAAGTAAACATGCTTCTGAAGACTGTACCTTTTGCAGTGCAAGTTTCATTGGGAGGCATTGCCAGAAGTCGTTCTCCAACTTGAATATAGCCTGCTTCTATTTTACCAGTCACACAAAATCCTGACCCTTGATCTGTAATGAACACAGCAACAATTTCAAAAAACTTCATAATTTGGTCAAGTTTCCAATCACAAGTTAGTTTTTCAGCAATGCAATGAAGATTTTTTTTCCCCTCCCAGTAGAGTGTTCAGTACTTGCAAGTTAGCCAGCTGCGCATCATAATGAAAATGAAACATTAAATTCAAAACCTCTAGATCTTATATTTTTCAGAACTAAGGAAGAAATATCCTTCTTTAAACAAATGTAGGTAACATGAAGAAATATTTTTTAATTTTTTCAGTATTTAATTAAGGCCTTTAATTTCTAGCAATATTATTTATTTCAGCACTTTCTCATTATAATTAGATACAAAGCATACAACAGACCTCTCATAATTCTCATGCACACAGATGCAAATTCCTATGCCATTTACTTTTTAATTAAGTCAGAATCCTACATACTCTGTCTGAATATTACTTTTACTCCTGGAAAAGTCGAAGATTGATTCCATCCTATTTAATATGAGAAACTATTATTACTGGGGATGACTTAAGTACTTCTGAATAAAAGATCTGCAAAGTTTTTCTTCTTGAATGTCCCAACACTCTGTTCCTCATTTGAATGATATGCCAGTTACTTTCCATAGATATCCTACACATGCACATTTATGCATATTCACCTTAAGAAATGCCTCATCTTCTTAGCATGTGTTTGCAGGTGTGTTTAAAAAGAATCCTCTCAACTGATTCTACAATGACATTTGCAGTATCCATACAAACACCAAATACATCTTTTGCTGAACATCACTGTTCAGTGATAAGCATGCATCTTAGTATTTTGTCTCTCACAAGCTGAATTTAAAGCTGAATTCAAAAGAGCAAGTTGACCTCAAATCTTGAGGTCACTTATTACCAACTCGCTCTTTTGTGTTCATCACCAATACTGATGAATGTTTCCATCTATCTAGCTAGAAAAATGTTACCAGTATGCCTGCATGCTAATTTTCCTCTATTCATTCCAGCAAATGAGATGAACACAGTCAATTAACAGATGACACCCTATTACAAACAAAGAGAAAGCTGGAGAAGCAGATACTTGCTAGAAAAAGAATAACCAAGTCATAGTACAAATACCACCTCAATATGGTACACAAAAGAACCTGAAGTTGCCTTTGCAAGCACTTGCAGGCAACCAGAAATATGAACTGGTTCCAGGTTCTCAACCACTCCCAAGCACAATCAAGAATGATTTATCTTTTGTTCACATCATCACCAGCTCTGGTTTGGCAAACCAATGTGGTCTTTGAAGCTTCACCCTCTCCCATGCTGCAAAGTGTCAAGTTCCTTCAGATCCCCATGAAATATAAAGAAAGGGGTTTTCCAAACTACCTAAGAGTACACTCAGCACTCACACTTTTTACACACTTCTATGGACAGCTCCTCCTGAGCATGCACAGGTATTAGAATAAAGCTGAGAACAACTCTTGCTTCATGTACTTTTATCTGCAGCTACTTCCTCTGGTGCCATCCAAGTTAATTAAGTTTTGAGATCATAAGGTAAGAAAAAATAGCTTAGAAAACACCTAAAATACCGCATTTAGTAATAAACCCTATATATGTAAATTCAGTCCCTTTCAAAGCCATTATTTTTTTGCATACTTAAGCAAGACAGATATAGTCAAAATTGTTCATTTTGTGAAACTTAAGCTCAACATAAAAATTATTATTGCAACAGAAAAGCTATGATAATTTGAAAGATCTCAATCAATAATCCTAACATGTTTTCCCGCAAGTCACAAAATTTAAAAAAAAAAAAATATAAATACAGTGATGATAAAAACTAGTGGTAACACACTACAGTAAATTCCCATGCAAGTTTTCAATATTTAACATTATGGCTCCAGTACCTTCAATCAGCTAACCAAGGGCATGTACGAAACCTAGTGTTTTCTCAAAGGTGCACATGAAAATTGCACAAACCTAGTATTTCCAACTACAATCAGAATTTTCATCTGATTTTTTGTACTTCCTCTATAAACACCCTATATATAAAACAAAATTTCTTAATATATGAACTTCAGTAATGATACTTGATTACAAATATTTACAACATTTCAAATCATGCTGTCATTTAGTTTGCAACATTCCTCAAGGGACCTACAGAATGTTTCATATGGGATGTGTCTACAAAACTTACTTCTCGTAAATTACCTTTAAATGTAAATGACTAAATGAAAAAAAACATCAAATTTACCATGAAAACCTTATGGGCTTAAGGTAGTCTATTTTCTACAGAATATCAAAATAAATACTGATTATAGCTACTTGCTGTCACTGTCTCTATAAATGCTAGGGAACAGCTAACTGCCTTTCATTAAATCTTGGCAGCTTATAACAGTCTCACCTCTACCACCATCTTCTTCTACCTTACCTGCCCCAATTTTTATATCAAAATTAAGAAATGTATCATTGTTCACAGCTATGATAATGAAAACAAAAAGGTACAAGACAAACTTGTTTAAAATTTAGGACTGGAAGGTAAAAGAGCCCAAAGCCACACTCATAAAAAGTTTGAGAAACACTGATTTAGGCCAGCAATCAGTTTGGCAAAAAAAAAGTCCCTCATTCCGTCTCACAGAAACTCAATATACAGACAATTAAGAGGTCATGTAGATTATCTTCCTCAATTATCTTTTACAGTGTGTTTTAGAGATAAATGTACTATTTAAAATTTGATAAGGAATTGTACTTGAAAGCTTACTGTTCAGGTCCAATACTACTGACACACATAAATTCCAAGTTTAAGTCTTATTTTGACAGCATTTTGCAACACTCGTGTTAAACATTGGTGAAATTATTGTGAAAATATTATAGAAACAACTAACCTTTAAAAACATCAGCAACACACAACCTAAATGGTTTATCCACTGATCTCTGTGGTGGCTTGAAAGAATCTGCAAATAAATTGAAAAGATCTTTTAGAATTTCTGTATTCAACAACTATCTCAAAAACTTCTCAGTTAGAGATAAATCAACTATGGTGCTTTGCAATAGCTTTGTCCCACATTTTCCCCAAAATAAAAGCTTTGACATACACAGAACTAAGATATTTTAGTTTTTAAATGAGGAAAATTACACTCACCAATTTGCTCTAACAAACACTTTCCTTTATACCACTGTGTGAGGTCACTGGACTGACTCCTTGTGACTAGATTTTCACCACCAAGGCCACTTGTTGGGATATAAGCCACATCTGATTCCTAATTAAGAAAACAAACCCATGTTAAACATACATTAATAACAGGATCTTCTAGCAGAAGTAAGAGGTACATTTTTTCAGTATTACACACCTAAACTTTAAAAGAACAGTTGTCACATTCATATTTCCCCTAGAGAAGGCAGGTTGCTCAGTGGATCCATTTCCTTTCTGTTTCCCTCTTGCCTGATTACAATTCTCCAAAGAGCTGGAGATATTTAAACATGATAGCAACACTAACAACGAGAAATTGAGGTAACAAACTCCAATTTCCTATCTGACAGGCAAATCTTTAGTTTGAATTGCTGCATTATGCATAGGGATTGCAGGAAGGCCATAGCCAGTCCAAATGGATAGTAGTTGGAACTAAGAAAACGTGGGTGTTCTTACGTGGAGTTCATAATCTACACTGACAATTGCTCTAGTATAAAACTCTCTACTGTCATTCATGCAATCCTGAACATTAACAGACAATTCTTGCTCTCTTCTGCTTTGTAGACAACAATCCCAAGAAACTAAAAATGAGGTGAGTGCCCCAAAGATTCAACAGACCCAAACAAAGATGATGACATAGAGTATTAAATAACTGACTAACCTTATCCAGGGCTCAGTGTACACCCTACCAGCAAGAAAAGGAATCTGCTATACTATGTGCAGACAGTAGTAACAGGTAAGTGACACAAAATAACCTGACTGTAGGAAGAACTCATCTCACCCAAATGCTTGAACAAAGCAACAAGGGCCTCACAAATTTACGTTACCTTAAAGCCAGCTTGCTTAAGAAATTGGCCAAGTTTACTCGTGATTTCCTGAAATCTTTCCTGTTGCCAATTGACCTAAAAATAAAGAACAGATTATGATACAATAATAAAACAGATTTTTAACCATGACTTGAACATACAGGTTCATGCCATCAATTCTGTGGTAGAAAGAGGTGCGCATTTATAAATTTGAGATTTCCAGGTGCATTCATACATGAATATATAAGAGCATACACATTAACAATTACTGACAGCAAACAACACACCACTTTAACTTTGGTTTGAGCAACAACATTTTTTTTTTTAAAGTTTATGCAAAATTCAGATTCAGCAAGATATATTCAACACAGTAGTAAACTAAAATATAAATAGTAGTATTTAACACACCTTACAGGTTTAAGAAAAACTATTGGGGTCTTGACCTGAGTAACCACCAAGATGCTCTTGCAGATATCACTGGGTTAACTGCTTACATGAGCTTTCCACAAGTACAAAAGGACCCCAACCCCTGCTCATTTTAGCACCAAAATTATCTTCTGTGTATTTTGAAAATACACCCATAAATAAAAAGAATAGTATTCTGATTATTATACTTTATTATACTTTATTATTAGTTTCACAATATTGATCCTTAAACTTAACAACCACAAATTGCCCTTCACAGAAGCCCTTCACATAGATGAGGAAATTAAGCATATACCTGGTCCATTTTATTGACTGCAACAGCTAGCTGTGTCACTCCAAGAGAGCGCACTAATAATCCATGTTCTCGAGTTTGTCCACCGGTCTCAAACCCTGCTTCAAACTCTCCTCTGCTAGCATCCACAACCAAAATTGCCACATCAGCCTAGATTAAAGGGAAAAAAACCCAAAAACCAATCAAAAGTGGTTAAGAGGTGGAAATAAGCTGGATAAATACATAAGTCAGCAACGTTTCAGGCAAAATACATTTTACACAGAAGGAATCCTGATGTGCTCCAAATGTAATTGAAACTGCTCAGTCCTAACTGTATCACACCCACTTTGACGAGATACTATGGCATTATGTCATCTCATGTCATAAACCAGCACCTCCTGGTTAAACACAAGCCAACTCTTGGTTTTGGGAGCCTGCCCCTTTCAATCTACCTACTATGACATGTGCTCCACAGATCTCAACTAAACAAAAGCAGCCTATGCATAGAAGCTTTAGCAAGGGTATAAGCACAATACCCAGTTTGCCCTGCCTCAGTCTGGACACCTTTATAGTGAGAAGCTGCACAAATTACAGATAAATCACCTCACTATATAGCTGGGACAACGAGTTATATAGACTGTATGCTGGATGTGAATGCTTCAGTCCACTCAACACACTGGAGCATGCCAAAAACACACGGTGGAAAAGACAAAGTAGCCTATCTTACCACCTAGACAAACTCTCCGACACAGCATTAAAAGCAAATAGTCTGTAGCACTGCACAAAACTCAGCATGTAAGCTCTGGGAAAAAACACAGATCTTGCTGTTAGCCTTAAATGCTGTATTTCTTCTACTTTTCCTGCTTTGGTAAGTAACTGTTCATTAGACCATCATCATGTACCAAGTGATGGCAACAGACACAAACAACAGACAGAACTGCCGTCAAGAGGCAGATATAAAACAATTCCATAGGACTGAAGCAATGGACATACCGGAAAGAGAGAAGTGGTACTTTCTCCCTTTCCTTACATGTTTATGCTTCAGGATGCCAGGAAAAAGAACAGAGCCCTGACTCTGAACTCCCCTCGCCTTGTCCTATGCATGAAATCCCACAGCTCCTTCAGAGACAGCACAAGTATGAGAAAAGGAAAAGGATGACTGATTAATTTCCCCACAGCTCTCAGCCTCAGAAGTGCATTGCAGTGAACTTCTCCCTCCAAAAAAAGGAGACATGCTGTATTTTCTAAATTATAAATAATAAAAAAGGCACCTCAGGACTTAAATGAATGTGTATCAAAGGCCAGATCCTGGTCCTGATAAGATTGATTTGAATTCTGCATAACAGCAGTTGGGGATTCACCTTCTAACAGCATTCTCCACAATAAAAAGGCATTAAAGCCATTTCCAGCCATTGCTTCAGCACTGAGCCTACTCTTAACAGGCAATGGAAAGTTGCAAAGTTTCAGTAATTCCTTAACAGGCTTCAGAATAGACCAGCCCCTCCCCATCCTGATAGCTGAGGGAACAGAGAGATACAAGCTTTATTTGGTCAGACCCATCTTCTGCTGAACTGATACAATTGCTGGTAGACCTGCAAGTCTTCTCTTAATGCTTCTGCCTGTATTACTTTTACCCCAAAAGACAAACCGGAGTAAATTACAATTGTAAAGAAATTAGCATGTCTGAGTTGACATTTTCCACTGCTCTGAAATTAAAGAGCCATTTCTAATTTTAAAACTCATAAAGTTGCTACAATGTATACATGACCATGTAACAACTACACCATAATTTGCAAACTTCTGACTATTCTGCAGCCTAACCACTGGGTCATCAGGTATGAATTCTTACCCACACTCTGCTTAAAGCAGAATTTGGGGTAAACCAGGCTCCCTGCACTGTAGTTCGTTATCTGTAGAATCATACTAACAGTACTCATCCACGTATTCAAACAAGATCTTATGATGAAACTCATATTTCAGACTATTATGACATGTGCAGAGCAAAAACCCATATATAGTAGCTTAATTTCTGGGGAAAAAAAAAGAATATTTGATCAAAGCTCTACTTTGGAGAATCAATTTTACTATTTAAAAAGGGTGCCTTTAAGTGGAGAAAAGTCTCACACATTTTATGCCATGCAACTATGTTATTTTTCCCACACCTCTGATTTATTATTTCCACCAATTAAGTAACTAACCTATATGAGAAGGGTAAGCGCCATACTCAATGCAATGGGTAGTGGCCAATACTTTTGACTTCACCTACTGTTCCTAAAGCAAGTGGCATGTAGTCTCTGCAAACATCCTCTTGACAAGACAGACGCATTCTGTATAAACTTGTGTTTTCTCATCCCATATAGAACACACTGTTGAACAGAAGAATGTGTGCTGTTTGACCTCTCCAAATCCTTTTTCTTTAAGCTCAAAATTACTTGAAATCTTTACCTACAAGACCACTTCCACAGAACTTTGTTGAGGAGACATATAACACATGTGAATAGCTTTCAAAGCTCAACTGTGATTTTCTTGAACTGCAACTTAGTATTCAAATTACTCCCATAATAAAACTTTCCTCCCAAACGTTAACATACAAAAAAAAGCAACTACCTTTAGTTTAGGAAACTCATTAAAATCTCAAATATATGTTAGCATCATCAATTAGTCCATTTCATCTTAGGTTTTAAAAGAAGAAAACCAATTTAAGAAAAAGTCACAAATAATACTGATATGGCACAAAAAGCATTTTAGACCATCTCTACCTGTGCAGCTCCTGTGATCATATTTGGAATGAAGTCTTTGTGGCCTGGAGCATCCATTAGTGTAATTACTTTAGTCTTTGTCTCGAATTTGGTCATACCCACATCCATTGTAACTCCCCTTAAACAAAGCACACATGCAACGCACCATTAAAACTGCTTTGAAAGCTTCACAGAGATATAAAGTAAGCTATTAGAAACACAATCATGAAATTATACACTTCATAGCTTTCATGGATTTAGCCTGCATGTAAAAATAGACATACCTGCTTCTTGGAAGAGCAGACCTCTTGATCTGCCTTTCAGTAACACAAGTCATAAAGGAAAGCACCCAGAATTCACAGTACTAACTCCATGCACCCATAGACTGTGTCCCAACAAGCACAGCGAGAACATGTAAATTGTGCTGCATATTTAAATCATTACTAATTCTACTTTTACAACTTAGCTCTTCAGAAAAAGGTATCAGAGTAAGAGAAACACAGCAAAGTTTTAAAAAAAAGGTGGTATGGGACTATAGGAATACAGTTATACATTTGCCGAGATCCATATGCAGAACTACTGATTACCAAGAAGGGATCCCAACACATTTTGACTCAGCTCCACATCTTACTAACCACTACATCTGATCAAATGCAAACACCTATCATATACATCTGTATCTGGGTTAGTCACCTGCATCTCCCTTTACAGATGATTAAGAGGGACAAAACCTCTCACAATAGCAGACACTTTTAGTACACTACTTCAAATGACCAAAACACTCCAACAACAAAATAAGCCCCTCAAAACCCCCAACATTTACACATGACTCTAGAAAGTTCTCCTTTAAAAATACAAAAGGAAGTACAGAGAAAAGAGAATCAATGAAAAACATCAATTCAGAAAACTTAACCCTTAATAACTAGTTTTTCTTCTCAAGAGAAATCTGATACCTAAATACACAACTGTTAAGATACTAAATAAAAAATCATAGACCAAGAAATATCACTTTTGAGGTTCATGGCAATTATTCTCCTAACTTTACTCTGTATTAACATTTTACTCTTTGCAGGCAATAAACACTTGCCTCTATTTCTGGTTTCTCACATTAATTACATATTACCAAGGGTAGCTTCTATTAATAAAATAACAGACTTAATATGGTGTTTAATTATTCTATTACAGTTCTGTGAAAGGAATTGATCTTCAAAGTTTGTTTGGTTTACACCCATCTTCATCTATGGGGATTAAGAAAAAGACTTTTCCCCTATCAGCTTTTCTTCCATTACAACCTTAGACTTTAATATCATGACCACTAAATATCATCAGACTTTACTGACAGAAAGCTAGGTTTGTATGTGTGCTTTGTAAATGAAAGAGCTCTCACAGGCAGGTTTAGCTATATACAGGGGCACTGCAAAAATGTATCTGCCTTTGAAAACAACAGCTATACACTTGATAGGGACTGCCTTTCTCCATGTTCTTAGCATAAGTTTACATTGTGAAGGTTATCTTTCCAACCAAAAGAGCTTATATGCTATGGAACCATAGGTGATAAGTGATTGCAAAAACATAAACACATATGGAAATGCCTTTTTTTATTACTTTGTGAACACAGAATATCATGTCTAGCTTCCCATATAATGTTCCTAAAAGAACCTACATATAGACTTTTTTTTAAATTGCTTCACTGCTTCCCCATTACACACTTCTTCGATATGAAAAGATGTAATCTAAAATTTCTTATTTCAAATTAGTAAATTAAAGGCAGTTTATAGGGAATATAAATAAAATTGTTAATTTAAATAATTTGTAGATTTTATTTTCAAAGTAATGTAAGTCACATGCGATGAACTGACATTTCAATGCTCAGTTTATTAGATTAATATTTTCTAACAAATGCTGTTCTTTCAGGGGAAAAAGGTAATTTCCATTAAAATATATTTCTACCTTTCTCTCTCTTCACCAGTTTCATCCAAGACCCATGCATAGGCAAACGAAGCTTTACCAGCCTTCTTAGATTCTTGTTCGTATTTGTGCATAGTTCTTTTGTTCACATTTCCCAAAAGGTAGAGCAAATGACCCATTAAAGTACTTTTACCTGCATCAACATGTCCTATGGAGGGAAATAAATATTATATCAATTTTACTAATTTTTGCAATTTAGGTATAGCACAAGAAAAATTATATGAACATCTCACACACTACTATCACTTTTGCAACCCACAGAACTTCATAATTCCGTAAGACAGAGACACAGGGAGACAGTTTATTGCAAGTCAGTTAGCATGACAGCCATAGAGCATTTCTAAATTCCTACTAAAAAGAACATGATGCAACAATGAAACCAAACCAAATCATGTTCTGTGTGGTCAAAAGGAAGCTAAGTTAACCTCACTGACCTAGTCAAAGACTCCCTCCAAAGAATAACCATCAAGCAGATGTAACTGAAAACAGTATGAGATTTCCCTTCCCTAGATAGAGAGAGGAGAGTTTTGCTTCTGTATCAGGTCCAGATTCAACCAACATGCTTTTAAAACTATATGTTTGTCAAGAATACAATTTAACAGATTTACCTATTACCACCAAATTAAGCAGTTGCTTTCCTCCTTGTCTCTTCTCCAACTCTGCTTTCACATCTATTTGTGGTTTTGCCTTGCTTGACTTTTTTGCTGGAGTAGGCACCGTATTCTGCTCTTCTGAAACTTGCACTACTTGGGGTGGAAGAGTAGTTTTTGAGACAGCCTCAAATACCCCAGAAGCTACACTGGCATCTTCAGGTAACAGTCCTTTCTGAGGTGTGTTAGTATGGCCATTTTCTTCAGCAATCGCACTAGGGAAAAAAGAAAACACAAAGAATGCAAATGATAAAGAAGACATAGAAATATAGGAGAGAAATTGAGTTTTCCCTTCATTATCGTGTAAATCCCAGACAAAGAGTATGTGATAAGCCCACTAAAGTGTAAGTGATAAGCAGATGGATACAAACTGCACAGATACCAGCTCTGAACATCTTGTCTGAAAAGCACTGTTTACAAAAGCAAGATAAGAAGTAATCTTGTAAAATACATGAAACAGATAAACAAAAGCTTCCCATAGCCTCTTCCTTTAACAGGAAGGGAAAAGACAATTATGTAAAAGAGAGAGCTGGTTGTCTCTATCTAAGAGTCCAAGTTTGAAGCACAGATACTAAAACAGCTTCCACATACACTGCAATTACTGCAGCTGAACATAGCGATGTTCTAGTGTGAGAACAGCAATATAGCATAAAGAACTGATATTAAGCATATGTGAGCTGCAATTTAAGCTGCAATGATTATATAGAACCACAACAGGCAAGTTAAGACTTATCAATAGTGAGAAATTTGTTTCATGTGTAAAGCAAGGGATCTAGGACTAAGATTTGGATTTTCCAACTCCCTTTTTCTAACATCCTATTCTCCCACAGATCCCCATACTAATCTTAACAGGAAATAATCCCAAATATATTATTTTCTTACACTCTTTTTCTCTCCATTTTGTAAATCAGCATATTTTCCTAATTTACGCAAGCTTTCCGAGAATATACAATACTATTCCTCACCTGTTATGGCAAAGATGACCACTAAAAACAAACACTAGGTAACATCTTCAAGAGAGCAAAAGCTTTCTTACTGCCTGACGGCTCCATGGTGAGGCATTAATGTAAGCAATATGACAGGAACAGAAGCAGTTATTGCAGGTGTGCCAACATTATATGACAGCAAACTTTAATATAGAAACCACTGATTATTACAGTATAATGAAAATCCCTACAAAATACTCGGTTTAAAACTTTATCCAAGGGGAAGAGGCTTCTTCCCTGGATAAGATTCAGCACCATCATGCTGCAGGCTGCTTTCTCTGAATGGGTTCATGTTCAGACTCAAGTATTTCCACATCCACAGTGAAATTTTCACTCTCTGCTTTCCGTTTACACACCACAATTGACTTCCCAGTTTTAATCTTTTCAATTTCTATAAGCCAATTTTTGTGATTGTGACATCTCTACTTTTATTTGACATTACTTCTCATTTTCTGCCTGCGTAGGAGTATTTCCATTGTATTAGTCCCTTTCCATTGCGTATATCTCATGGAACAATACAATCTAAGCACGTTAGCTTACTGAACAAAGCCACAGGAGTTTGATCTAAAAAATTAAACACTGCTAGTGTTCAGATCGAATGCAAACTTGGCTTCTCACTACAGCACTAAGTAATATGGGACATTTTATGGGTCTCCCTTTTACCCCCCAGTTTCAGAACGCACCTATGTTATCAGTACTACAGCAAACTGATGGATTTTGACACCTTTTTCATAAGGCCCAAAGCCAAGTTTTTCTCTTGATTGTGAGACACCAAACAGGAAACGTGAGCACTCATTTTTTTGGCTACAGTTCCAAAACCCAAGGTCAGGGTCTTGTCTCAAGGCTGGATACAGAAGCATGCTTCTCAAATTAGCTCAGCAAACAGCATGGTTTGCACCAGCCACGCTGGTTGCAGGGGTACCAATGGTACCTGTTCTTCTGCATAATGGATAGACAATTCTGTATAAGGTTTGTTCAAAAGAAGTTACCCTATCAAAATATTCTAAACTACTTAAAGGAGAAGGACAAGTTTATAGCAAACTACTGCCTTAGGTCATAGAAGCATGACATTCTAGAATTTACACTATAAAGTTGGCTGTTCTGTATCACCAAGTATAGCTCCAGTAGGTAACATTGCATCTTGGCAAGCTGAATACCCTTAATAAGCTCTAAACCAAAAAACTAGTTGGTCATCATTGCTTTAGATGTGGCTATGAAAAAAGCTGATTACACATGAACTATTCTGCAGAAAAAAAGTCACTACAATTATTTATGCTTTCTTTTACTGGAAAAGATAAGTGCATTTCTATAAGGCTTAACAGAAGGCTCTCTTTGTTAAAAGTCCTTAAATAGTAGATTAAGTTCTAGCTGAAAATCTACTTTGGAATGGCAAAACAATTATTTTCTCCAATGACTCTTCATGGAAATTTTACTTTATAAAAATTGATTGAAAACAATCAAGTTGATAGAGGGTAAATGTGCAGAGAACTGTGGTAACAAAGCTTTCTATGTATTTTAGCAAGGCATTTAAAATCATCAGAGTGATGTAAAGTACACCAAATCATTTTTATTTGAATCATTTAAGAGAGCCTCATATATTTACAATTAATTTGCATTAAGACGACTTTCATCAAGGTTAAGACTGTCTTCCATCTTCTCTTTTTTTCAGGCAAACTTCAGTCTCAGCCTAACATCTAGCATGTTCACATTGAAGTACTAGGACTAGTGCCAATATGCAAAGGTCACACTGTAATGCAAATATGGTATTTTACATTGGTATCAAGTTTTCTTCCTTGAAAGTCTAATATTTGAATTTCTGGAGAAAAGTATTTGCATAAGAAATCACATCAAAGCAGCCTTTACACTTGGCAGTAATTTTCTCTCCTTTTCAATGTCTGCATTTCTTCCCAAACCAAATTTTCAAAAGTGAAAAATATTTAAGAGGCAGGTTACTTAGATGAAGCTGAAAGTAATGTGACCCATTAGGCCCTAACACTTTTTCAAGGGTGCAGTATTTGAAGTCAGCACACTGCTCCATTTAGAGTTTTACAGGTTTCATATATTACCATGTTTTGGAAACCTGCAAACAACTTGTGCCATGATAAACCAAGACTTGCCATTTCAGAAAAGAAACATCAGAATGGATAGATGATCTACTTACAGAGCACCTCTTACAAGATAATTCAGCTTTTTGCTGACCAGTGTCAGGGAAAGGGAGAGCAAGCTTATTGCTAGGTACCTAAACAGACAGGTGGGCAGATGAAATGCACAATTCCAGTCTCACCGAAGTACATCAAGAGAAATTCAACAGTGGGACCCTGACAGTTAGTTATGCCTCATGGCATCAGATGAGTAGTTCACTGAAAACTTGGTAACAGCTCAGAAAAATGCTAAGGAGCTTTATCTCTGACAGTGGAAAAAATGAATTATGTTGAAAATGCTTTTCAGCAAGCCTTTTCCCCTGAGTTTTTTCAAAATTATTCAATTGAAGATTTTTGTCAGAAGACAGAACCTAGTGTATAAGTAATACAGGCAGCTGAGGGTAAAAACACATTGATTACACTGGAAAGTTCCAATTCGGTCAGAGACATAATGAACTACCACATCAAGAAAAAATTATATTGGAGGAAGACCACTTCCTAACCAATTGCTTGCATCTTTGTATGAGAACTTGATGGAACTATCAAAAGCAGTCCCAGTTTGCCAACATCTGCTCCTGTCTGCCACATCACTGCTAGCTGATAACATGGAGCCACTGATTTAGCAACTCAGCTTTTTTAAAAGAATAGATTATGAACCTTGTATGTGCACTGAGGTCACGTACTCAAGAAACCTTGACCACCAGCAATTCAGGCATAAATGTCAAAAGAGATTACCACACCTCTTTTGGAAATCAGCAGCCATACAAAAGCCTGGCAAAGACCAACTTTTCATCAAAATCAAAACCACCAGGCCAGAAACTTCCTATGCTGTTTTGCCAACAAGGACCATAAGAGTAAACTGTTACTAACGTTATGGGTACACATCACTGTTTTCTGAGGAAAATTAAGTAATACAACCTACGTTATTATAAGACATGCTAGAAGACACACTCTCACACAAGTGTTGAAAGAGTCACACTACCATGCATTTAAACAACCTGAAAGCTTATTTGCTGAAGATTAACTCTTCAGAACTTAGCTTTTAAACATTATTTTCAATCTTTTAGTCTGGATGCTTGGTGAATTATTTTTACACAACTGACTCTTTCGGAGTACTTACAGTCATTACAGAAATGTCTAAATTTATTTCCCCTTTCAAAATTATTAATTACAAAATATTGGTCAGGCTAGTTAAAATAGTCACCCTTTTTTGGTCACAACTTCTCCTGGCTTCCTTCATAACTTAACAGGAAGAAAAACCATGGTAAATAGCTTTGCTAGAGCATCAGTTTGTCAGCTAACTCCATTTTTTGTAGACATCCTCACTAACAATACCAAGCAACAAAGGCAGTCAATGCTCAAAGTATCTCATTACTTCTAATAATCCATCCATTGAAAATAAAATTCATTTATTATTGTAAGGTCATATATCTCATAACAAGACTGAACAGATAAATAACAGTTATTACTCCCTCTAACGCAAGGCCGTTGGTTTTAAAAGCCATAAAATACCTTTAAGATTCCATAAAAGGTGACAAAAAAACCCTACTTTGTACATAGTATACAAACACCTTCTAATGGTGTCTGCATCAGCACCCTAAAAATATCTGGGATGAAAGCAGGGGGCACACTTGGAGATGTTTTAGAATCCAAACTGCTATGAGTAATTTATACCTGTGCTTTTGGTCAGTGACATATAAACTATGTACTTAAAAATCCGCATTATTTTAAAGACTATGCAGTAAATTTATCAATGAAACAGTAAAATAAAAAAAGGTGTGAGAGGAGTCAAAAGGATCTTAGGTGTTAATAAACAGAGATCCATTCTGTTCCCTGACAGGCTGTCCTTATGCTGCCAATAATCCAGAAGATAACTGCCAAGTTATAACTTTCCAGAAGAAAAAACCCAACTCTAAAAGTCATTGAATTGAGGTGGGGGTTCATGTTTTGCTTTGTTTTTCAAGTTTAAAAACAGATGCATACAAAGTCAAGGTCCTAGTGTCTTTGCAGAGCTTCCACAGTGGCCTGTAAGACAAAGATAAAAGGGGGTCATCACAGACTCCTTGAAGAAGAGATCTTTAGACATGCAGGTAACTTTACTATTTAAAATGTGCCTTCTTCCATATTCATTTATTGGCCGTGCTCCAAATCTCATGCTCTTTTACAAATCATTTCACTTCTTACCTATTCCTCCCACCTGGGTTAAAGCTAAATGCCTAATGTATACCCAATTTCTACAGTAAAAATGTTTGGTTTTTATTAGTATTTCAGCAGTACCACTGAATAAGTGAGGTGATTTAAAAAACATCTTCACAATCCTAGAATGACAGAATAGTTTGGTTTGAAAGGGGTCTTTAAAGGTCATCTAGTCCAAGCCCCCTGCAATGAA
This sequence comes from Pachyramphus minor, assembly GCA_013397135.1. Lineage (NCBI taxonomy): Eukaryota > Metazoa > Chordata > Aves > Passeriformes > Tyrannidae > Pachyramphus > Pachyramphus minor. The sequence goes on from VYXB01001064.1 coordinate 221,317, forward strand.
CAAGGACATTTTCAACTGGATCAAGTTGCTCAGAGTCTGGTCCAGTATGACTTTGAATGTTTCTGGGGTGAGACATCCATCACCTCTTTGGGCAATCTGTGCTTTAACATCCTCATTGTAAAAAATTTCCTTATATCTAATCTAAACCGACCCTCCTTCAGTTTAAAACCATTCCTCCTTGTTCTATCACAACAGGCCCTCCTAAAGTCTGTCCCCACCTTTTAGACCCCCTTTAGGTACTCAAAGGCTACAATAATGTCACCCCAAAGCCTTCTCTTCTACAGGTTGAACAAACCCATCTCTCTCTGTCTTGATAGGAGAGGTGCTCCATCCCTCTGATCATTTTGGTGGTTCTCTTCTGGGCCTTCTCCAACAGCTCCATGTCTTTCCTGTGCTGAAAACCCCAGAACAGTACTCCAGGTGGGTGTCTCACAACAGCAATATTAAGGATTTACCTAAAGGATTTGCCCACAGGTCCCTGAAGGCTTAATCCTTCTGTTACAAAAAAATACTATACTACTAAACTGGAAGCAAGTATGATACAAACTATTTTAAGGTCCCTGAAGAGAAGCAGAATGGCTGAGAACCATGTTGGAGTCAACCATCTTTCCTCAGAGACCAATTCATCACTAGCCTATCCATGAATTACTTCAGTCTACAGATGAGGATGCATTGTTCTTATCTCTTCCTTCCCTGTAGAGCATGCACATGTGCTTAATAAGTGTCAGAGATACAAAAGTCTGTATTTGCTCTTCTTTATAAACGAACATTTTAAATAGTCATTATTATAGCTACAAAAAAATAAATAAAATCAATCACTACTACTTTAGACTAGCTGGAAGATCTTTTTCGCTCACTTAATATTCCTTTCTTTTTATAAACCTCTATCCAAATTAATTCACTAAAGTCCCCATGAAAAACTCCAACCTCTAAGAAGTTTAGTAGGAACACAAGAGATGAAGGTGCCGTGACATTAACAGGAATTTCAATATCAAGTCCAGTTGTCAAACCCAGAGCACTGATTAATAGACAACAACAGGAAAAAAAAAAAAGGCACTCTTTAATATACTCCAAATCTCAACCAGTACAGAAAGATTTTGACAGTCCCAGAAATTTTTCATTAGGAGTTTATTCTTTCTAAGGAGCTGAATGAAAGTGACGTTTAGCAATGACATTTAGCAGCATAAAGGGAATAATGACATAATTTTCACACCTTACATTAAATGTGCTTAAGCAGATGAAACTGCTTGCTTTCCCCTCAGTTATCAAACATGCACAAGATACTGTAAAATAAAGAGCACACTGCCTTCTTACTCTCAAAAATGCTTTCCAGATCAGAACTATAAAACACTGTGGGATGAGGTTGGGATGTTGACACTTACATTTCAGAATTTTTTGACCCCAGGAGGAACCACAGAATTTCTTGCCACAGATTAGGTGGCTATTGTAAGACTGGGTTCAAAAACACAATAATGACACCAAAGTAAGAAAATACATTAACCATTCTTAATAGAAACAGACTAAACCAAAAAATAAGTAAAAATAGTGGGGAGTCACAGAATGCTACACATGATGATATTTCAGGGACTGTATTCCCAACACACATGACCTGTCCTTATTTATTTCTTTAACTATTCACTGCTGGCTACTGTTGTAGATCCAGATGTCTGTTTTCATGCTCTTATGAGACATCTTCCCCCACAGTTCCAACTCAGGATAAAATTAGATCTATTGCTCAACCACTCGAATTTAGCTATAGCATAAGTAGGACCGATCACTACAACAGTTGTACCGTGGACACCTGTTAAAGTTAATAAAAGCTAGAGAGGAGGGCAAAGTTTAGCCCTAAGTGATTGTTCTCCCCATTAACTATTCTTAAATGTATTACTTCCTTTGAAGAACAAGCAATTACAGTTAAGATTTATTGATTTCATAATTCCACTTAGAGAACTAAATTTAAAATAAACGAGCCCCAAGAAAGTTCCGTATTCTATGAAGCGGATGTTTAAATAATTTGACTACCTGATATCTCTATGCACTATTCATAGTGAAAGGATTTGTTAAACTCAAAACGTGAGGTACCATCTTCTGAAAGTAATTATGAGTCAAACAAGAAGCTGAGATGGTTAGTTCTGGAGAGTGACACTAAAACTGCTGTGAAAAATAGCAAAAAAAGAAAAAAAAAGAAGAAAACTTGCTACAGGTGCATCAGTCTGAAAGAAGAGCTGCTGATGTACCTTGATGTACAAGGTCTTGGCTTACCATGGAACTTCAAATCCCATAGATTGTTTCTTTCCAGACACTGTCATTTTGGTAATTTTTGGCACAATTTCAGAGTCCATTCTTGCTGACTCGGAATCCCTCGTTGTCCCTAGTAATAGACAAAAAGTAAGTTTGAACTCAAAGTTGCGACTAACAGGTGTTTATAAAGTTTAACAACTCACATTACTTCTCTCCATGATCAACTCTCACATTTCAGTGTCTTACTTACATATATTACATAACTATTCAAAATCATCTACAGTTATATCCACTGTGAAAATCTCATCTCTTATCTCCAAGCATTCACATGACACCTACACCATTCAAGAGCTTTACTTGCAGCAGTTCTGCAGGGTTCCAGAAGCATTTTATGCAATATGAAGATGAAAAAATACTTTGCAACTGCTCACTAGATGATTAGGTTAATTCTTATTTATAGTTTTTCTTTTGCCTTAACATTGTTAACCCTCAAGGCTATTGTAAAACAAAAAATATGTCTATCTCAGCCTATGTGTGGGCTACAAGGCCTTCCCTTGAAACCTGAAACCTAGAAGCAGACTTGTCTTATATTGAATTACATTGAAAAAACCAAGCAATACTCCAAAGCTAGCTAATTTAAAAGTTATTTTAAAAATTTACAAGAATTTAGTAACTTCATTACTTTAAAGGTATGAACTTTTACCATAACTCAAATGAAAACACAATTACAGTAAGGTTCATTCTTAATTTTGTGAAACTACAGTTTCACAACTAATAGCACTACAGTGCTATTAGTTTCTTATCAAGCTGTAAAAAAAAAAAAAAAAATATTATTTACTCTGCAAAGGAGTTGTTCACATAAAAGAAGTGAACTAGGTCTTTTCTTTCCACAATTCCCTCTTTAGTATGTTAGGATCCCTTCTTCCCTCAAGGAAAAAGACTTTCAGCTTTACAGTGTGAGTGACAGCAGCTGCACCTTGTCGGAAGAATGTTATACACACAAGAAAGCAAAATAATAATCTGAATTCAGAAGCAAGTTTTAAACAAGCTTCAACTACAGATGTATCTGAAAACTAAAAAAAAATGCCACTAGTCATCCAATAGTAGACCAGTTCAGATACTCAAGAGCCCAGTGAATATTATGTTACTCTTCATACTATATTTTAGATATACTATTTAGATATACTTTAGATATATTAGGATGAACTGTTTGGAGTCATTTGGTTCTACTCATTTAGATTAACTCTTTACTGCATTCTTCAGTATGACAGCTACACTTTTAAACCACAAAATCATACTGGTTTGCAGGTTACATAAAAAGTTGCGGTCAAAGCTGCTGAAGATATCAGGTAAGGAAACAGAATACCACAGACATGTCTACAACAGCAAACCAAAAAAGATCTTGCACAACTTTTTCAAAACAATCACACTACAGATGGAGGAGACATTCTTATTTATCTGATGACTTGGTATTCATCTCCATCATTTCTCTTATCTGCTGATATTTACATGCCACCTGGAGATCTCTGAAAGAAGTAATCTATGTGTTTTATTAACAGGTCCATACAAATTGCAATGTAAATAAGGAACAAAAGTAAAAGAAATAAAGGCAACAGCACAAAGCATGACTTAGAAGAATCACAAATTATGTAATTGACAAATATAAATATTCAGAATATAAAATTTTCACCGGACAGTTAAACACATAGATTTTGTTTTATCTTCAAGCTGCTAAATAGATCACCTACAGCATTTTTTTAATAAGTAGTTAAACACTTCAGTTACACTAAAAATTACATTACTCTTGTTGCCAGCTTGATATGGTTTTTTCCACTTCAATTCTAACAAATTTCAAGAAAATGACTTTCAACTAACAGGTAAACATGAAAGCTTTACTTCTCATTTGAAAGCTGAATTACAGTTATTTCTCAAAAAATACTATATGTGAGATCTGGCTGCAAGGAACTAATAATTACAAAAAACACAACTAAATTGAAATGAGATCAATTGAAAGAAACTAAAATAACAATTCATATTATATTACCTCAAAATAACCTGTAATCTGTTGATCCAAAAAATCAAAGGTTTTACAAAATACATCTTCTCTAATCAATTTCAAAATTAAGCTTCACTCTGGAGTGTTTGATACTGACCCAAAGTTAAACTATACACAGAGACAAAATACATTCCACTAATGGAGTATTTGACACAGAAAATAAACTTAAAACTAGAATGTAGGAAATACTACAAGTTGCAAGAAGATACAAAACTAAAGTTACAGAGAGTAAGAGACAGTAAAATAATTGTCCATTGACAGTATGGGTGTTTTATTTAGTTTTATAAGTAACAATAACAATTATAATCAATCAATTAATTAAATACTACAGTGTAGGTGGAATGAGGAAGCAGACTGGGATCATATAAAGACAAGCCAAAGCATAACAAGATAGTTCTACAATGGACATTCAAACAGATGCAAAGACAAGGCAAGAATTATTAGCAGCACTACTGATAGGAGTGTCAAATACAATTTTCTGACTTCAATGTTTTTATAACCAAGTACAGTAAAATCAAGCAGCACATTTGAGATAAAGACCAAGTCTGTATTTTATGCACTACAGGCGCCATTAAAGATTAATAATTACGGGCTTCATTACAAAGGACAGGAGGCTGAGAAAGGAATATACTTTACTATCTAATCTATAGGGAACCGGAGAAAACTGTATGATAAATTCTTATCTGCTTTAGCAGGCAAAGCAAAAGCTATTCAGCACTTAACAGACTGCATGCAAATCCTTAAGCTGCACCTTGGAACTAAAAGGAAGTCAATGCACAAAGCTGATATAATTCTTAAAACACTTCTTAATCAATAAGCAGGGTATCCTATGGCAAGTGAAGTGCACTACAAACCCAGAAAAAGTGTAGAAGCAGTAATCCCAATCTGATTAGGACAAGAGCAACTCTGAGGAAAATTAACCTTCGAAGGGAAAGGATAACAAGGGTTAAATTTTTGCCAAGAAGGGCTTTGTAAAGTTCTTCATGCCTACTGCCATTTGGGCATTCTCAAACACATACCCAAGTAATTCAATGGCAATGCATTACCAAAATCAAAAGTACACATAAAATTAAAACAAAGACAGATACATCTTCATAAACTCCAAAAGAAGCCGCAGTACCTTCTTGGTACATTTCACTACTCTAGTATTGCAAAAAGTAAATATATCTGTGGATCCCTACAAGTAAATGCTTGGAATGACCAATGGTGTCAAACTGCAGAGCAAGAGATTTAAATGAAGAAGATATGTTATAAAACTAACTTAACATTATGAAAATTTAAGTTTCCTTCCATGAAAACACATGGGATATATTTATAAATTATAGAAACGTAAAAACTTAAAGGCTTGTCAGCATGATAGTTCTCACTATTCAGAATGTTTAAAACCCCAAACTTCTAGCCTATTTTAAGCAAAGCAGCTTTCAGACAGGTATTTGGTATTTAGACTGCACTGGTATCAGAGTACCTAGACTAAAGCGTACCGTAGCTACAAGTCAAACGCTATTACAAAACAAAATATGCACTGATGAACATTGTCTCAGTATTAAATTAGGATAAGCCTAACACCAAAGGGAACAGACAGACCTGCAACACCATTACTCCAATACAGCTGGAGTGCAGCACCTTCACAAAGCTCTCTTTATTATTCTTCTCTTTGTTTTTACCTCTCCTGTGACTGCCAGTTGGTCTTCTGACTCAACAGCCTTTTGACTTAGTCAAAAAGTGTTACTAGTGGCACTTGCTGTAACTTCAAAATTATTAAAAGTACGACGCCAAAATCTGATGGCACAATAAAGTATCTGCAGACTGATAAGCAGGACACAGACACATAGATATGCAGGAAGAAAGTAAAACATAGGGACAGTCTTTAAAACTTAAGAGTCTCCCTGGATGTTCAAGCTAGAAGAGCAAAGTATCTAGATATAGTCAGCCACCTTCCTTCACTGTAAGCAACTCCCTTTGGGTTTCTTTCGTAAAGTCAGGTGTAAGGAGGACCCGTAAAAGATCTATACAAACAAAGCAGAAGATTACTATGGCTACTTCAAACATAAAAGGCTTGATACGTTCTTCTTTCAGTTCTGTTCATATATATACTTAACACTGGAAGTAACTTGAGGACAAAAATTGATTTTTTCTCTAATTCTGTTGCAGGTATGGAAGGTTTCAGTACATGAAAGAGTAGACTGATGGTCTAATCTGTTCCCAGGTAAAGATGACTAAAAATAGGAGTCTGTTAAACAGCCACTATCTCAAGAAAGACATGTTGATACCAGATGAAACAGGGATATTAGCATACTTGGAGAAATGCACACAATACCCTGGGTATTTAAATCCACACTGGCTTTGTTCAGATGACCATACCTTTCCACAACAGAATCAAAATGCCACCATTTTCAATTCCCATACACAGAGGCTTCTGCTCCCAACTTGTCTTCCCCTTATCAAACCGTAAATTGGCACTGAAAGTTGAAATTCAGCTACACTACTGCACAGAGAAGCCTGTTTCTGCTAAGATGAACCAGAATTTTTCATGGACCTGAATTCAGCTTGAAAAGCAAGGATGAATGTCAACAAGTCAGGTATGTCTCTAGTCCATGCTTTTTCAGATGGCAATCCCATTTCAATAAATCCATGCCTACTCATAAAACAACTACTAGTGGTGTATCAGCAATGGCAAAGGATCAAACCTTCAAGGAAATTATTTTCTAATTAGCTGTGGCCAGATGGCAGTTAGTTTCTCTTTAAAGCTTTAAGTCACTTACATGACATTTTTACTTAGTTTATATTGTTCTTCTGTTTTCAAAAATGGCATGCACACCTGAAGGCATATTTTGAATGGGGTTGAGGATCCTAGGTTCTATTGACTCTGTTAAACAGACAGAAAACTTACTTCAGCTGGTTCTCCTAATGCTGTCTAAACCAGCACAGCCATGAAAAAAAAAAAAATCATGTAATACCATGCTTTCTAATCTAGAAGATATGGTTTGCATCCCTTCCTCTGCTACAGACTTTCTATATAACCACAGGCAAGCCACTTAACACCTCTGTCTACTGATTATACAGCAACAGCCACCAACTGTATAAAAGAAAACAGACAGTGCACTTGTTTTGTACTGGTTTTGTGCACCATGTCATGAGCTTGTTCCAAGTATGTTTAATGACTCACTGTTTAAAAAAAATATTTTTTTCATACAGTACTGACAGTCCAACTATCGAGTGGAACAACAGAAGACACAGTTCTGCCTAAAAAGCAGAGTTAATAACTGAGGCTCCTGTCAAGATCATACTTCCCTTCCTATATGCTGCACTATTAAATTAATTTTATGGTCCTACAATATTTCAAATATAGACTCACACAAGTGAGTCAACGAGATGTAGATGCCTGCCTGATTACACACAATTTCACTCTCAGAAGCATTTATCATCTGTTTGCCAACATATATCTGGGTTTATATTAATACATTCATCATGTAACATAACCCACCCAAAAAATTTCTAATGTTTACATTCCTCTATTTATGTCATAAAACCCATGAGTTTCTAGCCTTTAATTAAAACTTTTAATTTACCTTAAAAACACTGGAATTTATTTTTTCTCCTTACATTTCATAGCACATAGGAAAAAAAATAAGGAAATATTGAAATTTGTCCAATTAGAGAGATATGCTACCAAAAAGAATTTATTTTGGTTTTATAATTCAACTGAATTATTTGAGACTCATGAATTCTACAAAATATACAAAAAACATAGTAGCAACTTGTAGTTTAGTTAAGTTTGCACTGGAATGCAGCACACTGGATCATCAGCGGCAATGATATTAGTATTATCATCACATCACAGTGCCAAGAATATCAGAAATCCAGAACTCTCAACTATGTATTACCAGACTACGGAACTTAGAACATGCCAGATTTCCTAAATTTACAGTTTGCTAACCTTTAAAACATTCTGCTCGCATATAACTTGTCGTGCATCATCCCTGTAGCCCATCAATTAAATTTCTTTGGTTGTAACAGCAGGGACAAAGTCTGCTGCAAGTGAGAGAACTTCAACATAGAGAATTCCTTCCATATGTAGACATACATTACATGTATTTAAAGCATACCAGTTCAAAATATCCTTTTTTAGGAAAATGTATGACATTACACTACTATGAATCATGATACACAAATGGATGTTACTGAATATCCACAGCACTTATGAAAATAATGCAAGAGTCCAAAATAATAGAAAAGGCAACTTGCTAAGTCACCCCCCAGTGATGAGCCACAGCCATTATAAAGATACTACTGAAAATAATTCTCCAAACAAGAACACTGAACTTTTTCTTTTTAAAAGAAAGGTTATTTCCTAATAGAAACCACAGTCAGGGGCTTTCCAGGTAACTTTGTCTTGTTGTTATAACTATTACCTTCCGTGCAAAGTTTCAGATGGTGAATATGACTTTTTTTTTTTCCATGAAACTGGGAGTAGACATTTTCACTGAAAAATGCTGAAAATAAAAATGTCTACTTGCACCTAACTAAAGGAATTTTTTTGTTTCATTCCTAAGGTTTGATACAGCAGAAGGGAAGGACACAGCAGGCTCCGGAGCAGTGATATTCCTCAGTATCTCCATCATGGGCCAGATTCTTATGACTCCCAACACATCAACAGCACAACTTGCTACTCCGAGACTGAAGTTCCAGAAACAGTTTGCTTCACTACATGCAGCTGCAACAACTGGATGTGCAGTAGGCACACTCAGAAGGGCCTGGCAGCCTCGCCTGTTACACCCAGCTGGCACTTCTCACTTCTCTGGCTTTACTTTCCATGCTTGCAACATTCAGCAAGTTGAAATCTCTAGTCCAAACATTAATTTGTTCAAGTGAGGTTCCTGTCTGGGGCCTTATTTTCCTTCCAGAAAGGGAGAACAGGGAAACTGGAAGATAAAAGACAGCAAATTTTCAAAAATGCCACCTAAAGAAAGTATTATTTGCATAAATGAAGTCCTTCAAGTGATCTTTCCACATTATGAAAACCCACTCCATTTCGCCTTAGAAAAATTTGCACATGCTCTTATGGTTTGAGGTTTAAAATCTAAATCCCAGAAATGCTTCATCAACATTCAACATGTAGCTGCTGTGACTAATTTTGTCCAGGTTGGACACGATTGCATCACCTGAGTGAAAATTCTGCCACTCCTGTGGTCTCCATAGTTTCCTACCACATCAACAAACTGGAGGCATAATTTGCCTTGGATAAATCACAAAAGTAAAAAAAACTGGAGGGCAAGAGAAAACAACAACCATATGGTGACCATTGGCAAGCAGCAAGGCAGACAAGGACTACATGAATGAAAATCAATAAAGCAGAGAAGTTGAAATGAGAGCTACAATGACAATAAGAATAATAATAACAAAAAAGACAGTATTAGTGAACAACCTAACCTGGGAAAATACTGCATGTAAAGAGAGGGAGAAAGTAACAGGTCACATACTCACTCAGTGACAAGTTACATGCAGAGCTGAACATGAACAAAGGAAGCAAAAGTGGATCAGAACTGAAGGCAAATGCAAATTATGACTGGAAAAGAGCAAACATGAAAAATAATAATGGCCAGTGATTGGAAAATAGGTAGGAAACTGGGAATGGCTAAGAGTTTAAAATTACAAAGTAGACCAAATGGAACTGTAATAAAATATGTGGAATGACACAATGAAATATTGTGTTTAAGACACAAAGGAATTCAATAAAAAAAAATTGAATATGACTTAATAAGTTACAGGGTAAGGACACAGGTACTGACATTAGATCAGGCTGAAGTGGATGGGGTGGAATGTGTTATAACAAGGCAACACATTTTCTTCCTGCCTGAAACATTTCTGGAGCCTCACCATGTCTCCTGCCATCAATACTATGTCCCCAACTGAACCCAAATGCTACAGAATACAGCACTCAGTTATTGCTGTGTGCTCTTGGTCTTCTTACCTGAAACAAACACGTTCTTATGCACATTTTCTGGCCATCAGGACTTATTCAAATTATGCACAGACAAACCTGCAAGTAGCACAAAATTAATTTCGCCTATCAAAAGCTATTTTTTCGCTGTGACTCCTTATTGCAATCATTGCATTGAATGGTGTACATGTAATTTAGAATATCTAGTGCTGCCACAGAAAACCAATGTCTCATAAGATGGTCTGTATATATATAATATAAATTTTTATATAAAAAGATTTTCCTGATCTCTGTTGCAACTGTGAGCCTTCAGTGTTTTCACAACTTAAACTTGTATGTCTCAATATCTGGATGCTTAATAGGACATGTATGTCTTTATGAAATTATGTTTAAGCAATACAAGTCAATAAAAGGATGCACAAACCAGTTCTGTATGTAGACCATCAGTAGGGTCTTTCCAGAAACACAGATAATTGGTCTGGTTTACATTCACAGTTAATCCATTAGAGGAAAGAAAGGCACTGTCGCTATAGTAAAACTCTCAAGATTTCCAGTTTCACTAAAACACCACCTCTCGCGTCAAAGATCGGAGATCTGCTGCACAGAAAGACGGACTGGAGGGGTGGTGACTGTTTTCTTCTGGAGATTACCCAAACATCAGCTGTCTCCTTTTGATGCTTCTATAACGTAAAAGCTTAAAGGTCCAATAGGAATTCACAACAATCAAAACAGCGACTTTCTCATCCATCAAGCTTTTCAAAAATGTCCGTGTGCTATTTCCCACGCTACTGCTCATAGTCAAATGGACTAAAATCCAGTCCTTCACACAACTGCAACTCAGCACAACTCATCCTGTAACTACTGAAACCTTATTGTGGGAGGTGTATTGCTTTGCACTCTAGCAATGCCAACAATACCCCTTCTAAACCCATAACTGAAGGTAAAACCTCCTGTAAAAATTTTATTACAATTCTGCAGTTGTTCTGTTACAGCACCTTTACTCTCCCCCACATACACAACCATAAGTCGTTGGTGGTGTTTTCTAACTCAACGAATTTTTCTTAAATGACTGTGAGTTTTCTTTCACTGAGATTGAGAAAAAGTTCGGTCTGATATTTCTGAAGTGCTACTTCCTACCATAAATGGTCACGTAAAGAGCAAAGTCAGCACAATGGGCAGGATAACCCTAAAAAGATATCCCCTTTAGCCAGTCAGTTAATTGAACAGAATATAGAGTCCATGCAAATTACCAGAATTTCTGTTAAAAACTTGGCCCAAAATGAGTATGTAAAACTGAAAGTACAATATGTACATTCTATTAGAATTATATCAAATTTCCAAAAATAACAGACAGCAATTTCAGGTTGAATTCTTAACTAATGTTATAATGCCAGAGGATGGTGCTATTTGCCTGCACACCACCCAAGTAATTCAGAAACAACATCATGCCCTTTCCACGCTGATGGTATCTGTGCAATTACATTCCTGTTGACTGTATTGAGAAGTGCAAGTTATTTTTACAAAAGAAAGCTTTCCTGATCCACAACTTCTATTTATGCACCAAAATTACTTCTGCAGGAAACAGAATTTTAAATACAAGAAATGTGAACATGAAAATCATACCAAACTGATAGTATTTAAATAGCAAAATCATCCTGTGTTTGTTCAACTTTTCCACAACCATTCTGCAAATTTTCTCCAGAAACTTAACAAGGTGCCTTTAAAGTTGCAGAAGAAAAAATGCATTTATTAATCACACATGATTAAGAATGTTGACGCTGCAAATATTTTTAGCATTTTTAAGTCCCATAAAAGTGTATTTTGCAAAATTTTAGTGTAGTGAGAACTTCTAGGTAAGACTAGTTAAAACTTTATTTAATTCAAATTTAGGTTCTCTGAATTCTCACCTCCCACTCTGCTGGTGACATTACAATCATACTGGATTCTGATTAGGCCAGAGAGCTGACATATCTGTGGGAGAATTAATCAATTTTTGTCTTAAAATTCAGTCAAATTTGAAAGTCTTCACTTGTCCATGCATCCACTTTTTTTGGTTCTCTGCAAAGCTAGTCCTGTATAAGAAAAATAGATCTACTCTACTCTCGCATTATTTCAGAGGCATTTCAGTGGAAATTGCAGTGTCACAGCATAAGCCACATTTCAGAGTGGAAGATTTGTTGCTCCAGAGCATGAAAACCCTAATCATATATAAAAAATTTATCAGCTATTGAAAAAAAAGCAGCTCAGGGGTTTATGTAAGATGTGATTTTTAAAGAATCAAATGTGTTAAACAGATTGAGTATGGTTTAAAAGAAAAAGAAAAAAAAAAGAAGGTCCAGCAGTACAGCAATTACTGATAATATTAGATACACACAAACATCCCTCACTTACTGTAAATTGAATTCATGAGTACAAGGGAGAAACTCACTAACTGAAATGACTTTTGCATTTCTGTTTGCAAGGTTATGGTAATTAAATAGCAAATCCTCAGAGATGTCCCCTTTTAGTTTATGGGGGTTTTCCCTTAAAAAGACAAAAAAATAGATATACTCTACTTACATATTTTAGAAAAAGTCAGCGAAATGCTCCCATTTTGAAAGCTTTACCTATAATGAAGATGAAAGGAAATGACAGTATTTATTAGAATTTCATTAAAGGTAAAGATGGTAGGAATGGTGGTATGGGACTGCCAACAGAAATGGAACTGGAAGGATGGAAATGCATGATGTGGAACAGTCTATATTTCAGGGGTTTTACTTTGGTTGTTATAAAACTGACTTCTTGATCATCCTTGCCATGCTCACCATCTCCTACTCAACAGAGATGGAGGCATCTTCCCAAGTTAGGGCACTTCTCTGGGATCTGGTAAAACTAAGTACAAAGTCCTCACTATAGCTGACAGAAACTGTAGATGATATATGTATGTGATTCACACCACAGTAAATGTTCAGACTCCTGACATTTTTTGAGTGCCTTTTTTTTTCTTTGCACTTAGACAAGCCACAACCTTCCAATTAAAAAGCACTTCACTATAGACTACTAATCAGCTTTGGGTGTGAGCCTCAGTTCAAAACCAACCATCTTTGTGTTCAGTATTTGCTCATATAAAGAACTCAAAGATCTGGCTTGCATTTTTGCTACAAATACTTCAGTGCCAGTTAAATTCTACAGTCCATAGCCATAGCAGAGATTGGAACCCAGGAAGCATCACTTCAGGACATTCAGCTGCTTTCATTAAGACAGAAAACTGCTACTGAAGAAAAAGATACTAAGGTACAAAAATGAATAAAGTTACAGAACTTTTTCATCTGAAACATAAATAAGACTCTAAATATTCACAGTATAAAAGCAACATATCAAAGAGTATTACAACTCTCCATATTGAAAACTACAATTACATAAAAGAACACAAACAAAAAACCCATTGATGACAAAAAAACTCTCTAATACGGTGAAAACAAGTGTGCTATTTCAAATCCTAAAATAAAACTCATTAGATTATTTTGACCAAATGAATTAGACACAGTCATTTTCCAAACCATCACAGAACAATGTTAAGTGTTTGTGTTCCTTGATCTTGAGCAATTTTAATAAATTGAGAAAACTGACAAGGAAAAAGACCATTAACCAGAATGGAAATGATGATGCTGGAAGGCAGGCTCCAATGAGGATGAAACCAGTAAAACACAAGACTAACTTTCTAACACGCTTGCCTGCTTTGCAGAAACAATTGTGTTTTATGCAAGGTCTCCAGCTCAATGAATAAGCAGCATCTTTTATTCTGGAAGAAAAACAAACCAACTTCAAAAGGAACAAGAATAAGAAGTGAAATAGGAACTAACGTGTTACACCTAATAGATGCTCTCACTTTTTAAGGCAATCAATCAGGGCAGGGTCTGCACATGTGCCCCCAAGACAATGGGAATTTTTTCAGAGCAAGTATTTGTACCTGTGTACATGAAGACTTTATGTAAGATAAGTAGCTAACCATTGTAAACAAAATTTGTAAAGAAAAAAGCTCACATGAACTAATAATACAACTGAATGATGAAAAGGTACCTCTGACAGCTGATGAGTCCCAGTACAGAAAAACTCTCAGATCTAAATGATGATAAGCCCTAATTACCAGAGCTGTAATCAAAGATGGAGGATAGAGTAGGAGAGGTGGTATTTACAGTTTTTCAACACAGAATAGCTCAAAGGTACTGTAACTTAAAAATCCTACCTCTTTTGCTATTCCAACTAGTCTCTTAACAACCAAAACTTAAGCAGCTACTGAAAATGTATAACCCTGTAAAAAGTTAAATGATACATAACTGAGTTTATTTAAAAAAACTGTGAATCTTTAACAGTTAAATACATGCATTTAAGAGCCACCTGAACAATTACTTTGAAGAGAAAAATGTTAAAGGTTCAGACTTTTACCAATCAGAAAGAGTAAATGTTAAAAGGACAAACTGGAAACAAAAGGCATTAAATATACATTGTTCTTTGCACATGTAAATTAGGTCAAGTTAAACATTTCACACAATCTGTTCAAAGGAAATATGCTGAGTGAATATACACCTTTTGTAGTACTTGTTTTACTAGGACTGAATGTAAAATAATGAAGCAAAGCATATACACTACACAAAACGAAGCAAAATAATTAACAAGGTGCTGTTTTTCTTTTGTGTTTTTGGAGAGAAAAATACAGATAAACCTGCTCTTCCCCTCCTTAACTGTTTCAAGATTTCAGATTAAGGGGTGATCTTTTATGCTATTAGTTCAATTTTGCGTTATTACTCAACAACAAAATATGAAGTATAAAAATAAGTAACTGCAGGATCACAGTTCTTCAATAGAAATTTCAGAAATGCTAATTAAAATTTTAACACTTTTTCTTAAATTAGTCTAAGACAATTTAAAAAAAATGAGATTTATAAATTATTTCTATGTAGATGGGATAGTTAAAGTACTCGGGACGCATTCAATTTTAAAAATATAACACCAGGAAAAAAACCTTCAGATTTCTTTATTCTAGCTAAATTTTGGTTTCAGTGTTCTTATAGCATGAAACCAAAGGTTGTAGGTGCACCATCAAGTGTTTCTTGATGCTCACAACCTACAATTCAATACTATGGATTACACTTTACAATGTGCTATTATTTAGCAGGAGATACCACTTAAAATCAGAGCATCTTCTCATCATCATCCAGTCTTATTCTCCTCCTTAATGCTGTTTTCCACTCATGGTGGAACGTCAGAAGGGAAACAAGGCTTCAAGTCCAGTCACGTTCTTACCTACTTGTTTTTGGTACTATGTCCATAACAACAGGGTACGTGAAGATGTGTTATCTGCTCTCTATGGGAAGAGACCATGACTGGTCATAATTATTTTGGTGAACCAGCATTTTATTCTACCTTACTATTGGCATTCAAAGCCCATTTTTTCTGATATAACTACCTACATCACCACTGGCGGCTCTTGGTGGCAGACTTTCCAAATATTCCTGTGCTGTAAAGGACCTTCTCTGCATGCACCTCCTAAACTCAAGCAACTCCTGCCCTTTGGAAAGAAAGACTGCAATCTCAGTTTTGTCCTCAGTGCTACACAGATGAAAGTTCAATAAATGACACAAAAACCTACTCTACAGCAGCTATCTTTAACAAAAGACAAGCAATAACTAAATACATCCATAGGAGAGGATTCTCAAAGCACAGCTTGAGATGGAAACTGGTAGATTAAGCAGTTTTAAACTACTAAGGCATACTTTACTGTCAAATAATTTTCTTCTAGTTTGTTCTTGTGAAATTTTCTGGTTTTCTTCACTGTAATTGCAATAGGTTTCATTCAACATCTACTTTTAGTGTTTCCTTTAATTCTAATGGAAGGCCCATTTCCTAAACAAACAGAATTAGTTTGCCACTGTCATCTTGTCCTGTTCACATATACAGTACATTTGAGGAAGGGCAAAAATTAAGAGGAAGTAACAGTTACTAAAAATGCAAAGATAAAGAAAAGCTTTAGCATTCTTTCTTATTTAAATAGCCTAGTGGTAACACATTTAGAGACAAAGAATATTTGAATGTTGGGTGCGAAACTGCTAAAGATCTCGGAACTGCAAAACAAACTCAAGCTGCATCAATGCAGTACACTGATCAAACCTACTTCAATTTATCTGCAGTCCAGAACTTCCATGGTATTAAAAAGAACATACTAGCAGGGAAAAAAAAAAAAGAAAAACAAAAAAGAAAAACCTGAAAACAAGTTCACACAACTATTACTACAATTTTAGAGACAAAATTTAGGCTATCTGAAAAGCCACAAAGGCAGTTTTCCTGGACCACAGTTGTGCACCACCCTGTTTTGCGAACACTTAGTTACAATAGATTATATACCAGAAAGACCTAATTCCCTAAGGAACACATTATGGATCCTACCACAACAGTGGATATTACTAGGGATTTAGTGAATCTACCATTAATTTGATGATTAAGCTGACAGTAGAGCTTTCAATAGCTAATTGAATCTTAGAATTAAGCTCTAACTGTATTTACCAGGGAAACTACTGCAAGGAAAAGTGCAGATACTGGCTAAGCTGAAATAAGCAAGGTACAAGTAAGCTACTTGACATACACAGCAGCTCACATTTGAGAAGCACAAAATACATTTTAAAAAATTATCTGTTCTGCACTATAAAAAAAAGGAATAGTTTATAAAAATTGCACCATCCTTCAGCATAAGAAATGTTTTCACATACGACGTTCAGTTTTCCCTTTTTAACTGCAGGATGTTTTACATTGCCTGCATTATTTCTCTACGCTTGAAATATTTATACATATTATCATTCTGAAAATTTATTTATTCCACATTTTCCTATTATTTCATCTGGCTACAGCCAAATTTATCCAATTCTAGCATTATCAGATATGAACTTGTTTAATTAAGTCTAGAAAAAATGGAGACCAAACATTTACCGTAATCTGAATAAAGGAGACCTATATTTTGGAAAATAACAACCTATATATAGATGTGACGTGAAACATAACAGTGAAGGTTCTATTCTTCATTGCCAAACAAATTCAAAGACACAAACTGATTTATAAGAAGCTGCACATCTGAGTTTAGAAGCAAAACTGAATACAGTAAAATATAACCTAAAGTTTTAAATAAGCTTTGCATGATTTATTAGATGCAGAACACCAGAACAATTTCATTTGCCAGTCTGAAGCAGTGCATTTCACCCTATCGAGACTTTAGAAGGGAATTTGTGTGGATTCAGGTTCACTGCTTCAATGTTTTTCTCTACACTTCACATTTACTGGAACACCCTTAAGCACACAGATTTCATCCACAACCCCGTAATAGTTTGTTCCATACATTATCAGAAAAATAGCTTTGAGTAGCACTTTTCCTCCTTTTTTCAACTTAAGCAGAGCACTTGGTGTATACACAGCTACATCATCTTACCTAGTGGACAAGCAAAGTTAGTCATTTTCCTGTTTATGTGGGTCAGCAATAGGGAAGAGGAAAACATGAAAAATAGGAAAATGTGATTCTAAAACCACAAAAAAGTGCTAACAAGGGCTTGAACAAGGAGTACCCAAAATAACATCAACTCATATTTTGGAATTAGTTTGATATAAAATTTCCACTTAAGGTAAATAAAAAAAAAATTGTATTTTAAGCTTGAATTTTTACACCTTAATGGCTTTTACTTTTTAATTTAATTTCTGAATTTTCACACATTTCCTGTTAACATTCACACTCCTTTTTAATCAGTAAGTAATGTATTTTAAACTGTTACTTTTGCTTCTGCTACTTTGGATTTGATATCCCTATACTTCTAACATTTAGATGTCTTACCAGTTTCTAGAGCTGAAATGCATTAGTGTTCAACTGCAAAATACTCCTGTGTCAGCCTTCTCAGCAGCCTTGCTTTGAGTACTCAAGTGCAAACTTCAGGTGGGACTTACAGTGTTTAAATTGATATACAATAGTACTACAGCAGCAATGACTCATTCATCCTTAAGACTTCACAGGATTTTTAAAAAATGTGACTCCAACATTCCTGATACTCCAGCAATCCCATCCGAGAACTTAGCAAATTCTTCACTTTACCTTCTAGAGACACTGAGAAAACCGACTGGTAGTTGATTTTGACTGTGACCTGAAGGGACTGAGATAGAAGGCCACTGTAGGAACTAGGAGATCTACAATTTCCCCAGGATCTCTGATTCTTCTGGAATGCCAAAGTTCTAAAACGGACACAATAATTTTTAGTTTTATCTAAGCTCTCTTAGTTTCCAAGCAAAACACCCAATTTTCATGCATGATACAGTCAACTACGAAAATGACTGACTTTATATTGGTTTACACTTTGTCCTAACAAAAGTAAACTAAACTAGTGTTAGAGGACCATAAAGGATAACTCAGAAAAAGCCTGGAGTGTCACTTTTTCCAGTGTAGGTGTACAGCAGGTATGAGGAGAATCTCAAAAAGATATCTCAAAGGATTTTGAAAAGCTTTTCATTGCTGGTGACACATTTTTCCCTGAAATAAGCCACTTCCTTTCTAAAACCCACACAGTACCTCAGTGTCAAGATTCAGTAACTTCTCAAAGTCTTTGTATATATTTTTCTTACCCAAAACACGGAAGTCTTAAATTCTCATTTACTTTCCATGATTTAAGATACATCATGTCAGATTCTAACATTTCCATTGAGAAGAGAACATATTTTCTTTGTCGCAGACTGAATACATCCCATATCTGAGTATAATTAAGTAGAGTGGGTCCTCATCACTGTAGCAGGCATTTGAGAGCTGTCACATTACAGAAAAGTTAGCCAACTGAAGTTGGGTACAAAAATTTCTTTTGAGCTACCTGTTCATAAATGATGGATTTTCAAATGAACATAAATGAAAGTATCAGAGCCTAGTATGATAAATGGAAGTAAAACCTGAGGGACTCTAAAGCTAATGAAAATATACTGGAAATCACCATTAAATTTCAGTATGTTTGCTCCTCCAGGGTTTCTTTGGAATTCTGCCTACAAATAAAACCCCAAAGTATCAGTTTGTTTATTTTTGGTTTTTTCATTCAAGATTCACAACTTCACTTGTCCATTAACTAGAAAGCAGAAGCAATAGAAGTTATCTATTAAAGCACAATAATCTGACACTTTGCACTAGGAAGCAACCACTATCAGTGTCCATCTGCAGCATAAAAAGACAGAAGACAAATAAGTATTTTCCATGGAAAGAGAAATACCTACCATTCTGAACCAAAACCTAACCTTGCTGCATTCAACTGAGTAAAAAGAAAAAGCTAATTACATCGTCACATTATGGTGATGTTTGCATGATTTTTTCATTTTTATTTGCTACTGGTGTAAAACAAAAACGAAAGGTGATACTTCTACAGGAGAAGCAAGAAGAATTTCAGAAAGTGAAAAGAAACATTAACAAAATGCAAGCTAAGCGCCTCTCAATTTTATTTGTGCCTTTTCTTCTAGAAATTGCCCACACTGTATTAATAGTGACATCAAAAAACCTGAATACATGCAGTATTAATAAAAATATAAATCAAAAATACATGCCAGTGAAAAAATACCTGCTTCTCTATTAACATCTATTAACTGCTTCTCTATTAATAAATAGTAAAGCCCAATATCTAGAAAACTAGACTTATGTGTGAGATATGTGCTCTATTCCTAGACTATGTGGCATATCATGAGTAAGGCTTTTCAGCTTCCTGTGCCTTATTTTCAGTTCTGACTCTTTATTGTGAAGTTTGTTTCTTATTAAATATTTATAAAAACAGCCTTCTAAAAGCCCTGCTCGTGGTGCTATTCCTGAGAAGTTACCATAACACAAAATAGCCAGTGCCACCACAAAGACAGCTCAACTCTAGATTCTTTGCTACCCCAACAACAAAAGCTAAACATGCTCAGTTCACAGCAGTTTTTATTTCCTGCAAGAACTGCACATTTACAGACATCTGACCTCCTTCTTGCTAAAGCATCACTAAAATCAAAAATCTTAGTGTCACAAAGTGGTTAACAATTCCGTTAATGGTGCCTGAAATGGAATAGAACCTTGCTCACTCACCAGTATCTGTTTGTTCTGCAACACTAACACAGGCAAAAAGAAATGAAAATGTAGTTTAGCCAGAAAAAAAACAAGCAGAAATGAAACGAAAATGCAGAGAATGCAGATCTTTTTGACTAAGAGGGTACTATTTTCACATAAATATTTTTTAGAAATTTGAATTTTAAGAAAGATTTCTCAGAGAACCCATAAATATCAACTACATATCATGAAACAAAAATCTTTGCTTATCTTGACCATAGTGAGAGCAAACTTATTACAACAGTGTGTTTCAAATTACAATCTCTGAATATCACTAATAATACCAAGGTAAAAGATATCTGAGAAATGCTACCTATGTCAAGCCACCCAACAAAAAAGAGAAGTCTATATTAAGACTTCATTCTTTCATGTTATGGACAAAAATATTCAAAATAGCCAATCAAAATATTAAAATAATGTCCATCTTCATCTAGCTATTACCTCCATACGTTAACAAGACCACAGAATCACAGAATATGCTGAGCTAGAAGGGACCTACGAGGTTCATCAAGTCCAACCCTTAGCCCAGCACAGGACCATCCCCCCAGGACCATGCACCCAAGAGCATTGTCCATATGCTTCTTCAACTCTGTCAGGCTTGGTGCTGTGAGCACTTCCCTGGGGAGCCTGTTCCAGTCCCCACCCGGTATCCAATCTAAACCTCCCCGACACAACTTCAGGTCATTCCCTCTGGTCACCACAGAGAAGAGATCAGTGCCTGTCCCTCCTCTTCCCCTCACAAGGAAGTTGTAACTGCAAGGAGGTCTCCTCTCAGTCTCCTGCAGGCTGAACAGACCAAGTGACCTCAGCTGTTCCTCATCATTTCCTTATCATCTAATTAGTAGTCTGGACACAGTGAATTGAACATCAAATCTCCTTACAAGTTTATCAGCTGCCTACACGCCAGAGAAACAAAAAAACCCCATGTAAGTTATCCATAAAAATTCAACTCAATCCAAAAAAAAAACCCCAAAAAAGAGAGAAGCATCCCCCATCAGCACTTTAGGAAGTTTACTTTTACTGTATGAATTACAATGTGATGAAATGTTTGCTTGAAATACTGATTCATAATCAATATTCAATACAAAAACATTTTAAACATTAGAGAAGTTGAGTACTTTAGATTTGAAAAAGATGCAAATAATTATGTGTATAATCCTAAACTACTACTACTGCTTGTATAATGGAATTGTAATAAACTATATACCCTTCACAACAACAAGGGTATCTTCATACAAATCTTTTGTACAGCTATTCATTCTTGCAGTAGTAGTAGTTGCTGTTTAACTTTTTGCATAAGTGCAGATTTTCAGAAATTGCTGATTACTGAAAAATGTTATTTGAATGACATGATAAGATGAAATAGGGCAAAACACAAGATTGCAAAGACTACCTCACTGCACCAACTAGTTTCTAAGAAATAAGATTTTGAAATATTATTGTGCAATGGTTCCAGACACTTCAGCAGCTTGCTGCATCTGAAACTTAAGATCTTGAGAACTGACCAAATAGATTTTGCCTTACTTTCTCCACAGGAATCTTCCATGCAAAGAAAAACGGCCATTCAGTCACAACTCTATTTCAATCAGGTAAGTTAATAAGAAATTGTAATTAAATCAGTCCTTTAAGAATAAGCATTTTATTTACATACATAAAGCAACATCAATTTTGTATTAAAAATATTCAGCAGCCACTTAAAATTTATGCACAAAATAAATTTAATGTACAAAATGCCTTAGGAGTATTCAGTCTGAATACCAGAAGTAGTATGCCTACGTAGTTTAGAATTATCTTTTTCTGTTTATATGCAAACATAGACAAGTATCTTGCAATGTTAATATGTGAATTCCAAAACAACTAACACAATTAACTCATATTAAGCAAAGATACACAGTAGCTTCAAAACAAGGAGGGGAAAATTATATACATATATCAAGAAAATAAGCTCTCTGTGTCAAGCATTAAACAGGTAGATTTAGTTAACAAGAATTCTAACATTCATCAGGCACAAATCCTTCAGTGCAAAAGCCAAACACGGCCTTATTATACAAAAATGCCACACACTCTAATATCATGCAGTATTCTAAGACAATTAAACCTGATACCATAAACTTGGTTCTCAGTAAAGAAACTATCCAAGCATGAAAATAAATAATTTCTGCTGAAAATTAATTGGAATTCAGGTTTATCCACCATTTAGGCACCTTCTGTAGTGTTCACCCTGCAGGTTTGTACTGATTCAATGCTCACTTCAGGATTCAGGATTGCAAACTAAAGAAAAATCCCTCCCCTACCGCTTAAACACTGAACAGCATGTATGGCTCCTTCATGACCACTAACACCACAGTCAAATGCAAATGAAAATCTAATTATATATGAAAATCTAGCTACCTAACAAGATCCAAAGTTGTTTACTACGGTAGCAAACCCACAGTAAGATCTGTAATAAACATATAATGTTTCAGTCACTTGTTCAAACTTTAATCTGCATGAAAACTATGGTAAAACTGAGCTATAAGTACTACTACTTGTATAGGGATCCACAGAACCTATGTTGTTGTCCAGGTCAGGCTCTAAAATTATTAAAATGTTTTACGCAAATAAGGTCAGCCAGCGGAATGAGAGAACAGACCAAAGGAAGCTCGACAAGAATAAGAAAATATTTAGCTGGAAAAGCAAAGCAATGAAAATTTAAAAAACCCACATGTATTAGAAATCTCTACCAACATTAATTAGGGCCTCGAGAGTACACAGAACACAAGAAAGTAAAACCACCTAAAAACATAACAGGCATGACAATGCCAAACTTTGCACTAATGTTCTGTGTTTAAAAATTAGAATTTCTATTATAGAAAACACACAATCTTGGAAAGCTGAACTTTACAAACTCTCCAAATAGGACCTTTTGCCTCAGTAGGAATAAGAAACTTGGATTTTTAAGCAGGAGAAAGTTAAAGATAAAGGCACTCAGAATAGGTTAAGATACAGACAGCTAGATTAACACATCAACTGGAACATAAACACTGCAGCACTGTCATTATATAAAATTTTTATTAATAAAAGGGTAAGAAACATTCATTTCATTCATGAGGTCAAAGGTCACACTGCTTATAGTCCTAAATGACAATTTCATCAACTAAACAAATAAGCAAAATATACAGACCATTAAATTTGTACCTGAGAGAACTGGAATATGTTTTATTTTTATTCAGAAACAGAATTGTAGTGCAACCTGAAGTCAGAATAAACCTAAAGTTTTTGTCTTCTTTTTGATGTAATATGCTCAACAAAAATTAGATTAAAACTAGATGAAAGTTGTATTTACTGTTTCATACTAGCTGCCAAGTTTACCATTGATATGTGTATGGCAGTATATGAACAAACGTATTTTTCTAGTTGCAGCAGTATCTTTATTGAACTTATTGCTGTTCAGAATTTAAAATACCGACAATGACATTGGAAATATATTAGAAGTCGTAATGTGTACTGAGAGGAAAGTTAAAACATATATACAGTTGCCAATTTGACCAATGGGGCACCAGAAAAAGTCCAGAATGTTCTGATTCGGATCTTTCACCTGAAGATTCAAGATCACAGTAACGGGTGCAAACAGTAGAAGAGAATGTATTTCCATTTCTAAAGGAGATTTCTTCAAAACAGACAAATAGCACTTACGCTTTGCCTGATTCTTTTTTCCATGGTGCAAAGACTCTCATGCTACAGTTGAAAGAACTGTTACTCCAATACTTGTCCGAAAGACTTCAGAAAAAATCATAGAATCCTAGGAAAACTTCTCATGAAATACATGCAGCATGTATATACCTATAAAATTGCTGGTTTAACATTCTGAATATCATATTTTGACAGCTGATTGGAGGGGGGGCACAACAATTTTCACTGCTTCCACCCCTACAAATTTGGTCCTATCAAAAACTATACATGTCCTACCATAACCAGAACTGTCAAAACCTGAGGTCATTGAGGCTTTTAAAAACTAAAGGTATTTCTGTTGTAATACTGTCATCAGTATAAAGATAGAAAGAGAATAATGACAGTGACTGGAAACATCAATTACAAGACTGGCAGCTTAATAAACACCTTTATCAGAAAATCTAACTTTAAGAACATTTAATAAAACACTTGTAATATAAACGGAAGTTCCTGTTCCCCAAACTATACACCACATAGCAAAAGTAAATTACAAAATAATAATACAGTGTTCTTCCCAATGAACTGTATCTTCAACACCTAGAGAGATATTTCAAGAAGTCTAATGGTGTTCACAGAATTTTGTACATGCACTATCTGTATACTAAAGTTCAAGACTCTGCGAAAGTTAAAAATGTTAAACTGTCAGTGAAAATTACGCAAAAATTAAGACATTCAGTGCAATAGTTTAAAAGTTCACATACAAATTTGCTACCAGTCAGTAAGAACTGTAATATGTCAATTTAAAAAATTTAAAAAAAAAATAAATTCTGGATTATAAATACGTCCTATATGATTTTTTTCTTTAATGCAATGCAGTATAAACAGTAAGACTTGGTTTTTCCTCATTACTGTCTTGTAAAAGCTTTTTTTTGGTTAGCTATCACAATATCATCAGGAGATGCTGATTTGAAATCAAATGGTGTTATGGCTATTATGGGACCAGTTTCCTTGGGTTTTACATCTTGTACTTGTCTACTGTATAGGAAAGTTTTATGTACACCAACTGTGCGCCGCTTATACCCTTTTGGAGGATAACGGAGGCACAAGGTTAAAGCAAAAGCTGAAGGTCTTGCACGCAGTGCCTTCATCCATGAAAGGGACAAATCCTGCCTCTTAAGACCATGCCCTTTCTTGGGTTTTTTGTTTGGTTTGGCAAAACCAGAACATCTTCCTTGTTCTTCTTTTACGAGTTTAGTTTCAGGGCTTAAGATACTTGACTGTCCTACCACATTTTGTCCTGTAGATACATCTGCACTTTTTACAAGGACACTTAAATCAATGCTGGTTCCTTGGGAAGGCCTGAATTCCATTACATTGTGCACGGGCAAGTCCATCCTTTGTTGAGTTTTATCTATTTCAATAGTCTCTGCTATTAAATCCGAGAGTGATAAATTCTCAACCTCCTTTACTGGAGAAACTTTAGAGAGGGCTAGAGAAGACAAAGATCCTGTCAGCTCTGGCATCCCAACTGAAGTTTGGGGTTGACTTACTAGTTGTAATAATGACGAGGTTCCCAATTTCTTATCAGGGAGCCTTGCTGTTGACTGGGTGTAAAGATCAGCCAAAGAGTAACAGTGGCTAGGACTGCTTTCCTGGTGCTCCTGAAGTAAGTCAGCCAATGATGTATTTCCAGGTCTTAACACTGGTAAAGCAGCCATGTCTGAAGAGGGGCTTTCTTGTTTTCTACTTTGCACAAGTGAAGAAAAATTTTCAAGAAGTTCATTCTTTTTATTTACAGTATGACTGACTTCATTATCAAGAGCCAATTTTCCTAAAGCACTTGTTAAACATGGAGGACTGTAAAAATTTGCATTGCTACTAAAATCAGAAGTATTTGAAGAAACAAGAGGAACGTTGTCTTCAGGACTCAGAGAATCACAAGACACATTCTGCATCAGCAAAGATTTCAAGTCCTGTGTTTCCTTGCACTTCGAGGGATTACTTCCTATGCTAAAGTAAACATCTTCCCTATCAGGAACCAGACCTACTGCATTAGCACTTTCTGGTAGTTGCTTCTCTGCCTGTTTATTCACCAGTTCACAAAGTGATCCTTTACACAAATCATCACTGAATGAAGATGACAGAACAAGTGAAGAGGATTTCAATCCTTTCCTTTCACATGAAGGTATATTAGATTTTTCAGCATTAAGGAATACTTTGTCATTTGTAGTATTCTTTAAAGAATAAAGAGCTGAGTCACTTTTGGCTGTCAAGTTTCCAAATCCAGGTTTGTTGGTGTTGTCAGCAAAATTTTCTACTGCACAAGAGAAACTGTCTGTATCAATACACATTTCTGGACAACAATGTAAGTCTCCTTACCTTACAATAGCCAATAATTTTCAGATGGAAGTACAATCACAACGAAATATCCGATTTTTTTAAAGTTGACAGCAGCAAGAACAAAAAAAGAAAATCAAGAAACATGAAAAGGCATTTAATTACTAAGTGTTATCCAAAGGTAAAGAATGCTCTACAATTAAATTACATGTATCTACTGAAATATCTAAGAAACTTTAGGCAAAGAATGCCAGTAAAGATTGCAAATATCTAAGCACAAATCAAAATAAGAAAAGTTACTGTACAGACACTACCAAAAAAGGGACGTATTGGGGATGGGAGACGTCAGTTCACCTAACAAATAATGGAAGCACATAAAATTTGGAGATGTCCATCTTAAAGGGGACATGCATTAATTCAGTCGTCATATTATAAATCAGAAATCTATCACGAACTGCAGCTGTTTGCAGCTTGCATTTAAACTGACACTACGGTGTTATTATTTTGACTTCTAGCTCAAGAAAAGCTACTGTTTCCTTTAAGTGTTTTAGAACACAGATATAGTAAGTTGATCTTCTTTAATTTTCTAAGAAATTACTATTGCAATAATAAGCGTCTTCAGTGCGTAAAGCCAAAATTAAACTGTAGATAGAAATTAATCACCTTGAATGTAAACAATTAAATATAAGTATACCTTTTGTAGTCTTTGCTAAATTCACAGCATCCTTATTCTTGGTCTTCACATTTTGCTTACTGCCTTGTGAAAGTACAAGATCCAAAGCCGCCTGTACATCAAATTTACTATCCAGTACTGCTTGCACCATTGCTTGTTCTGGTATGGACTCTGCCAAAACTTCTCTCATTTGATCAAGGCATGAATTAAGACGGGCTGAAAGAAATATAATACTGTTATGAGCTGCAAAATGTTATGAGACACAAAAATGTGTCTTAGATGGTCTAACCACTAGCACCACACCTTTAATAAGAAAACAGAAGAGAAAATATTACAGTAAGTTTAAACCTTTAGAAATTAATTTCAATCTCACTCTCCTGATAAACTTTGTTTCCACACCCTGCAGAATATTTGACCTATTTCAGACATTGCTATAAGGAACTGATTACTATTTATTAATCTAGAAAGTCGCAATATTGAAATATTTTGATGCTGTAAAATAACTAACTTAACTGAGGAGAAGAAATACAAATAATCACCTTAAAATTATCCAAATTAATTTAGTAAGTCAACGTGGAACCCAATTGAACAACACCTTTTAAGCATTTACAGATGCTACAATTAACACCTGAATTAAAACAGCATTTTTGAAGTCCTCAGGCCTTAACAACTGAAAACTCTGCATCAGCATGCCAGGTTTCAAACCAACTGCAATCTCTGCCTTTTCTAAAAGGAAAAGTAATATATTTTTTGGCTGATAAAATCAATTTTCTTTGGAGCATATTTTCGCAACTAGTATAAGCCTTGACTAAGATACTTGTTGCACAACAAAACACCAAAAATTCACCAGTCTGCCATTCACTGGAAGCAGGGTGCTGATCAGCCACACAAACATAAAAGACTAGAAGAAAATCTTCCTGAATACCCCAGTTTCTATCAGATCAGGTTTTAGAAAACAGTAACCGAAGAACACGAAGACAACTACATATTTTTTATTTGAACACCTCCTGAAAGACTTTTAAAAAAACTTTGCCACAGGAATTCAACACCACAGAATTCCAACCTCCTCATGGTTACTTAAATTAGCACCTTTTACCTGTAATTCAAATAGCAAGTCAATGTTGCCCACACATTTGCCATGCAAAACAAGTATGGGCAGAGCCCTACACAATGTCTGGTTGCCTATTTACTATCTAACATTCAACAAGGACAATCTTGCCAAACTCTTTGCAGCCACATTGACTGCATCAATAATTTTGTATTAATGGCCAACACTGCACACTGTATCAAACATAACAAGTCTTCTGCTGTTTTCACAGTAGAAATGGTTATTTTGCAGTTTCTTTTCCTCCTTTTGTTTAGCCCAGAATGTCAGCTTCCTTTTTGTTCCAATACAAGTCCTTAACCGATTGGGTCTGTCAAGGGCATCGTGAAAAGCCAAAGGACCATATGGTCTCTGTACCATTGCACTGGTTTGTTCTTTCAAATTGCCCTCTACAGCCTTATTTCCTGCTCTAAAACCAGGACACTCCCTAATGTACCATATTTAACCATATCTCTAAGCATTAGTATAATTTCTACCAATGTAATTAACATGGAATCAAAACTGTTTCTATTCTATCTATTGCTCTGAATTTTCTGCTACTTTTTTTAAGTACCAAATTTCAACGCTCTTTACTCTGTGCTTATCCAGATATTAAAAATAACCGTGATTATTTCCAAAACATTAAAAACTACATTAACTATTAATACTTACAAAAGAGACTTGCGAATCTTTTTCACAAAGCAAGTAATTAGGCAATCATGCAGCAAGTTTGAAAAACAAAAGCAAATATTTTTTTCCCCTCACCACTTAGCTCAGAACTCAGCTTGTAATGTGGAATTCATGGCTGCAAGACTGAATGGAAACAAAAGTCTAATGAATTCAAAACAGAGTAAAAAAATATTGTAGAGAATACTGGTTATTATTTCAAGGAAATGAGATACTTTGAAAACACCTCAAATGCTGCTAATTGCTATACTTTGGAATGCAAACCAAGGAAAAAATCAGTCTACAAATACTCAGTATTCAAGAGTCAAGACTTGAGCTGACAGTACAGCTGTTCTTATGCCTGAATTTCACATGAAATCTCATTATTTCTAGTTAGAAAGTAAGAACACGTTTCAGTGTATGCAACCAAGTTACAAGTAACTCAGGAAAGGTAGTTAAAAATCTGAAGTCACCACTGAGGCTACATTCGTGAAAGGTGTCCTTCTACCACAAGGTTACAAAACAGTAAGTTTTGTAACCTGTCGCAGTGTTG
Organism: Pachyramphus minor; assembly: GCA_013397135.1. NCBI lineage: Eukaryota > Metazoa > Chordata > Aves > Passeriformes > Tyrannidae > Pachyramphus > Pachyramphus minor. The sequence goes on from VYXB01001064.1 coordinate 250,633, forward strand.
ATCAAGAAACATTATTGTAAAACTATTCTAGTAAATCCTTAATTCCTATATGAGATTATTTTGATAGCTACTTATTTTCTCTAATTACCTCTATCAACTTCAGTCAACTGATGAGTGGATGTGAAATAATCAGCAGTATCATCGGTACCTTCATAGCCATATTCCTCTTCTAAAGGCTCAGCAAATGCGGCTGGTTTGTCTCGCCTGGAGTAGATAAACTGAGCAGCTGCATTAGGTAAAAAATGAAGTATAAAAAAAAAAGTCAAATACTTTTTTTCCTTTAAAAACAAAATATATGTTAATGGAAAATAAGTTATGAGACTGAATAATTGCAGTGGTTTCAAGGGAGTGCTGGGACACTACTGTATAATCACTACTACCTGAGAACTACACGGAGCATACAACAGCTCATACTAGAATAAGTTGTTATTGCAGTGAAACTACAGGCTAGCCAATATCCTTTTATCCAGGCAATGTAACAATTCTGCAAAGTTCAATATTCGAACAAAAGAATATACTCATGGTTTGAAAAACAGTACTTTTTATACAAATTACCATGTATGGCCTAATGTCTCCAGAATCTTACTCCAGAATCTTTTTTTACCTCAGTTTCATGTTAAAAAAAAGTCATCATGAAATTAACATTGCTTTTACAGAATGTCACTGTCAAACTACTGACAAGACTTTAATAGATTTGAACACAGTCTTCACTTCTTGCAATTCCATTAGAAATACAGCCCATGAGTTAAAATGCATACTCACACAAAACTTTAAACAAGTACACAGTTTCACTCCAATTTAGCAACATTAAGGCATATATAGATAAAACTCCCTGCTGAATAAGAGCCCCAGTCACTATGCACTCTCAGAAATGTGCAAAGTATAATGTAAACAAATTGCCCTCTGTTACATAACATTCCCTCTGAATATTACAGCTCTGAAATACATACTGAAAGCATATACATATGCTGAAGTATATCCTGAAGTTAAGCAGTATAGCCTTAGAAACTGTTTCCCAAATGCACACATACTCTTTCATATTCAGTCATCATAAGTGAAGCAACTATTAAAAGATCATTAGACAATGTAGATCAGATTATTTTATAAATGAAGCTTACACACAAAGAGTTTTTAGGAAAATTACTGTGCACAGGCAGGAATTAGTTTTGCAATTTATCTGTCTACGCTTGAGCAAAAAGTATACATGTTACACATTTTCATCACAAACTAAACAAGGCTATTACTAATTCTTAGAGAATGACTGAAAAAATCTAGCAATTAAACTTAGAAATTGAATGCAAGACAATCTGTTGGGGAATGTCACTGCAAATACAAAAATTACACACCTAGATTCCCTTATTTAAAGTCCACAGCATGAGAGGGGAACAGACTTTTAAAGACTTAATTATTTCAAATTCCTGTGGTCAAAGGTCACACAGTACATCACAGTCACAGTGGATTTAGATCCTGACTAGTTACCTGCTGTAGCACAGCTTCATATCAATACTAGCTGTACTATTTCCATGGCCTACTCAGCTCTGGAAACCAGTGTTTCTAGTTGGTTTCCTAATCTGGGGAAATCCTGGACTGGTAACTTGCCAGAGACTTGACTGGAGCACAGTCTAATGGTTCCACAGTGGGGTTAAATTCCTCTGGGTTGAGCTGCTTCAATTACATCTTACCTGAGCACACAGCACCACTATTTTTAAACCTACTTTGCAACATTACAAATACTGGGAGGCTGGTTACCTCCATGTGACTTGCATGAGAGGAGAAGCCACTGAGGACCAGCACTACCACAGCACTACACAGTAAGACTCCTTGCCCCACATTTACTCAAAGTTGTGTAAAAGACATCAACTACCAGGTGCAGAATTACAACTGTTAAGCCCATATAGATTTCACCAACAATTTGAACAGATAGCAAATGCTTCACAATTATCAACACATTCCCATAGACCAGATTTCTCCATTACCAAGTATATTCTGACCATCTAGGATAATTTAATACGCCTGTAAGAGTCAAGATGTAGCGAGCTGTCTAATGTGACTTCCAAAAGTACAATACCTAACACCACATAACTGACTTTAACAGTATTGTGGCTACTATACACTTTTCAAAAGCATCACTAGCTTTTAAACATTGTTTTAGTCTGTAAATATCGGAGCAGGAATCAATTGGCAATACTTAAATGTAGTTATATGAACTAACCTGTTGAAGGAGAAATGCAATAATCATCTTCTACAGATTGGCCATACACATCATCATCTTCAAAATCTATAAGGCAAAAACAGCAAGATTCATGTGCACAACTTCTAAATAATATTATAACTCCAAGTGTAGCTTTTGCACAAGGTTTTATGAAATTATGCACCTCCACTGTTTCAGAAGCTTACCTAGCTTCTTACCTACGTAAGAATTTCTAAGCTACAGTAATAGAATTTTGTTGAAATAATGGAATTTAACATTTAATACTCTACTCATTAGAAAAGCTAAAAATTTCCAAGAGCTACCATGCTTCACAGCTCCTCCTTCAGCATCCCCTTTGGAAAGCTCCCTCTCAGACCAAATCCAACTTTCCACAGCTACACAAATTTTTACCCACAGCACTTCTCTTGGTAATTCTGCTTCACCTCTCAGTCTTAACCACAGCCTGTTCAACTACAATTTCTACTCCATTCCTATGCACCTCTAACCTTTCTTCTCGTTTTATCCTCATGCCTATCCACCTTTCAAATGAGGTTCAGCAAGGCAAAAAGCTCAATTCACAATTCCCTTTGAATATGCAAAATTTTTCAAGCAAAAAGAATCTTATAGTTTCTGAAACATAACCATATATTTTCCTCATTAAAAAAGGCATCAAGAAGCAAAAAGAGAAGGTAAACTATGCCCCATTCCCCCCAAAAATAATCCTAGTATTATGTAAATCTTGAAAATAAATTTGTAATTTTCACCAAGTAATAACGAAATACACAGAAAAAGTAATAAACTACTGTTCAAGATCCTATTGCAAACATTTGGCAGTTTCACAAATAATACATATTGTTTATTGTTTTAAAAGACTTACAGACCACAGCATGCACTGACCATAATTATTTAAAAATTGCAGAAATTACAGAGAACAGAGTAGAAACCACTGAAGCATTCCGGCTGTATCGCCAAAATATTCACAGATATCACATTCAGTTATGATCACAATATCTCAAAAAAAAGAGAAAAAAAAATGGAACATGGTCAAATAAAGACCTCAAAAATCCAAGGCCTCAGAAGTCTTCCAATGAAAGGAAACCAAGAAATACTTTAAATATTTACTTCAGAAATGAGACATTTAATTGCGCCAGACAAAACATTACAGAATCATAAGTGGCATAAAAAGAACATATGGCATTAAAATAAAGCAACAAAGAAGGCACCACATCTACTTCAGTCGGGCCATAAATGATTGTATGTGACTACAGAAGCAGTATATGGTGCAAGGGTAAGACCTGACATGTAACCCAACAGTAACGTTTCCAACAGCACCTGCAACTTAATGGCTACAGCAAATTACTGTCCATCTCAACAACCTCACTGAAAGAGATTCTAATAAGTGTGTGAACAGTGAAATGAATTCTATGAACTAGGCACTCAACTTCACAGATGCCACAGCCTCAGCTGAAATCAACATTTCAACCAATCTGTGATGAAAAAAAATCTCTTAAGGATGAAAAATCAAGCAGTAAAATTCCCAATACAGCCCCAAGAGTTTCCCTATATTAGCTAAATTTACACTAACAAAACCTGCAAGGTGGGACACACAGATGCCACCACTCATATCAATTTACATGATTTGTGCAAAAATTCAGAGATCATAGTGCAAAATGCAATTTGTGCACCCAGAATATACACACACACACACACACTGTGTGTCTGTTCACTCAACAGCAAAAGACATGGGGCAGGCAAAAGCATTTCTAGTATTTTTTAAATAATCTGACAAAGCGAGGCAACAAAATTGTTGCTCTCTTAATAAAGGATTCTGTAAAATACCAGTATCAACTGAAACCATGTCCACTTTTCCACAGCCCACGTCAACAGAAAAAAACATTTGAGGAAAAAAAAATGTTATTAACAGTTTGTTTAAGTTAATGGGCCAGGGCACAAAGAAAACTGCAGTAGTGCAAGTACGAGCCAAGTTCTTACAGAACTCGTTCATTCCATGCAAGTTTAAGTAATGCCAGACAGGTGTCTGAAAACGAGGTGCAATTTCACCTTGAAGAATTACATTTCTGCCGTAGGTAACAGCTGTTGCCTCTTATCTGTTATTATGGCTGAATATCAGCAACAACTTGCCTGCATTAGGCCATGAACACAACTTTTAAGTTTTACAAGACTAAAGGTGGGTGGGTTAAATTGTACTGAGGCTTATTTTCAAGTCACTGCCGCTCCTGAAAAACCGAGTCAACCTGGGCATCTGAAGGCAGCGCAGGGGGGACCCAGCTGTGGCTTGGCCGCGCTTTGCTCATTCGAAAGCTCCCGGCAGGCCCGGGCAGCAGGAGGAGGCCCTGAATGTCAGCGGCGGTGCGGCCACGTGTGCGCGACCCTCTGCTCGGGCGGGAAGCGGGCCGGCAACGGGGCGGGGAGAGGCCTCACACAGAGCCCCGTCCAACCCCCGCCGAGGGGAGGTGAGGGGGCGGCTTTTCCCCTCCCACCGCCCCTGACAGCCCCCCAGGCCCTCCCCTACCCCCGTGCCGGTCCCGCCACACCCTCCTGCCCGCGGCCACCGGGACGGGCGGCCTGGCCGGGAGCAGGGAGGGACCGAGAGCTGGGGCGGCCCCGCAACCCTGCCACCAGCGCCTGCTCGCTATAACCGCTACCTTCGTCGTAGTTGTAGCCCCGGACGTTCCTGTGCCGCGACATGACGGCGGCGGCGGCCTCGCTGTCCCGCTGGCGCGGCGGGCCTAGGGCGCCATGTTGGTGTCCGGCAAGGGCCGGCGGAATCCCCCCTGCGCAGGCGCGCTGGGCACGTTTCCGCCAGCCTTCGCCATCGCGCATGCGCGCGACGTCGTTGGCGTGGCTCGGACGCTTCCTGGGCCGGTGGGGCGGGAGTGGGGAGGGGCTCGCGCTCCGCCCCCGCACCGGGCCGGTACGAGCCGGGGGCGTGAGGGAGGGGCCACCCGGATCCGGGGAGGGTGTGGATCAGCGTTCCTGGAGGAGTTCAAGTCACGGCTGGACGTTGCTTTTATGCCGTGGTCTAAGTTTTCAAGGTGGAGAGCAGTCAAAAGTTTGGGCTCAATGAGCTCGGAGATGTTTTCCGACCTAAATAAATGATGCAGTGATTCTACTGGGGTGTTTCTTGAGGCTGCGGGTTACATTGTGCGTCGAGGTACACGTTAGATTTATGAGCTAAAGATAAATGCGCTCTAATGGCACAGCACAGTGCCATGTAAAGACACTGGCCCTGAGCTCAGTAAGAGGTTGCCGAGCTAGTCTGTCATTCTGCTTGTGTTACTTTCCCTCTGGTACAGCTGCAAGGAGCCAGCTAGTATGTTTGTCTTTGGAAAGATATGTTGTACAGAAAAACCCACTTGTTGGTCAGCACTGTCCTAAATTCTTTATCTCATCTGCACTTTCCGAAAACTTCTCTTGTGTACTTCACTGTGACCCTTCTCTAGCAAGTCACCTTATTCTCGTCTCTCAGCCATGTTTCTCCCGACTGTTCTGCTTTCCAGTGCATGCCTCCAGTCACCACTGTCTCAGATTTACCAGCCCTGATCTCTGCTCATAGCCAGCCCACCCACTTACATGTGACGTTGCCTTGCCAAAGGTCTCTGCAGCAGCCTCCGGTGCTGCTGTGCTCAGCCTATCACAGGGCAGGCTCAGCCCGGGATATCCACCAGTGCCCCTCACCTGCCCACAGCAGGGAAGCGCTCCGGCCCTCACGGTGCCACAGCCAACGCAGAATCCTGGCATCCAGCCTCCCACCCGCTACCAGCAACATGAGGCTGCCCACAGCCAGGTGCACCTCACCACCACATTGTTGTTCACACCTCAAACTCAACAAAAGATAAATGGCCTTGCCAATACTGATCTCTTTCTGATAAGCATAGAATCGTCAGGGCTGGAAGAGACCTTCCAAATCATCCAGTCCAACTGTCAAGCCAGCACTACACTGTAACCACTAAACCATATCATCCAGCGCCAGATGCAGATGCCTCTTAAACACCTCCAGGGATGGTGATTCCACCACCTCCCTGGGCAACCTGTTCCAACGCCTGACCACCCTAACTGTGAAAAAGTTTTTTCTAATATCTAATCTGAATCTCCCGTGTCTCAGTTTAAGGCCATTTCCTCTTGTTCGCTCACTGCAGGCACAGTAGGAGAGACCAGCCCTTACATCTCTACAAGCTCCTTTCAGGTAGTTGCAGAGAGTGATGAGGTCCCCTCCAAGCCTTCACTTCTTGAGAGTAAACAAACTTAGCTCCTTCAGCCATTCCTCATGTTCTCTAGTCCTTTCATGAGCCTTCTTGACCTTCGCTAGACACACTCCAGCACCTTGAATAACTGCACCAAGAACTGATGACCGAGAACCCAAAATAAACTAATATACAATAGCAACCAGCATTGCAAGATGTGCCAAGCTATATGCTAAAACCAAGAGGTTGAAAATTCATCTGTAATAACAAGGATGATTTCAAGTTTTCTCAGCAGTCTTTGGCCTCTCCAAACAAACTAGTAACATAGAGTCTATCTGTGGTAGCTGTTTGTGTGGTAACTTAAGTGAATTACAAGGAAAAACTAGACATAAGATGCCCATTTTCTATCAATGACAGGTTTGATTCAAGCCAGAAATGGGAAGTGTGCATGTGCACGCATGTAAGGAAGTGTTTTTAAACTTATTCAAAACAGTTGCATCATTGAAGTCATGGGAGCATTCTGGATTGGCCTAAATTCACTAAAGGTACGTTTATTTAAGTACACTCAAAATAATGTGTCTGTATTTGTGCACCACCATAGGAGCGGAGTTTGAAAGGCTTTGAAATTAACTGCAAGGTCTTTTCAATTCTGGAACTGAATCATCTCAAATTGACCTGGCTTCTTGGTGACAAGTAGCTATTACAATCCAGTGACTGACTAGTGGCCCAGATTAAATAAACTGCTGTAGGTAAATGCAAGCTGTAATAATTAGCATTACCTTTGGTAGTGTTAAGCAGCAAAATGTCAAAACATTAGGCTCCGTGGAGGCCTTGATCTGACTTTGTTGGCATATTACTGTGGCACCACCTAACGCCAAGTTTCATCCTGCAAGTTCAGTTGCAGTGCCAAGGGATTACATAATCGGGAAATGTCCCTGCAGCTACTCCTCTTGTTGGGTTAGAGAGAGAAGAGCAAGCTGACAAGAATTTAAGCCTTGGCCAGAGAGGGAGTTGGGAGAGAGATCCTAGTTCACATAACCTCCAGCTCTATCATAATCTGCTTCTATATCTGCCAGCCAAGTTGTTCCCCAGGTACCTACATGCTCAGGAGCTGTTATGCAGACAATCACAGTAATATTTCTCAAGTCACGTGTCTTCATCTTTGAGACCTTTACTAATTTATTTACCATCTTTTTATCCAGTCTTGACAATACCAGAAATCCAGCCTCCTCCAGCCACCTGCATGCCCCAGGTGTCCTCTGATATCCCACCACACAGCCACACATCCCTACAAACGCATATACCCTGGTTTTGTAACTGCCACCTAACTATTGTCTCGTCCTCGCTTACATGCCACAACTGTCACTATCTACGACTCCACATCTCTCCTGGTCAGTGCTAGAGGCAGGGTGTGTTAACCATAAGCCAAAGTTTCTGTTCATATACAAATTGTATGCAAAGCTGCAGATCGTTTCCTTATATTATTTGCATGTTTCTAACTAATTTGTACAGAGCAGCACATGCAGCTGCATAGGCTTAGGTTCTATATACTATCTTTCATATGGTGCTAAGATTAAAACAGAACCAGAAACAAGGATTTCTATTTAATACCAGTGTCCTGTTGACCTTTAGTGACCCAAATATTCTCTACAGCAGAGGTTTGACAGTGCTGATCCTTATCAGTCCCAATCTGTTTATGTGAGTCAAAGGTACAAAAGTGAAGAATTGCTATCATACATTATGATTTAATATTACACAGCTAGGGTAGCACACTTCTAAATTCAAAACCAAAGTATTTGTATTCCAAAGTGTATTCAAAACTGGAAAATAAATAATAATTGTAAAAATATAAAGATCATAACTATGTAGTCTTTCCATGGCATTAACAGTAAACTTGAAAGGTTGCTATTTTTCTTCATTTCAAGTGTAGTAGGTTATATCATATGAGAACTAAGGAAAGAAACTCCAAGGACAACAATTTGATACAGAAGCACAATTATTTCATATTACAGTAGTATCTTCAAAGAGTCATAAATACACCGTGATCATTCCTTGTTTTTCCTTAATTATGAGACCTGTGTAAATGTTTTATGGAAGGTGTTCAAGCAATAATAAGCTTTAGGCCTCAATCCCTAGATAAATCTCAGTTAGTGCTACTTGTATGTGAATACAAGGTTCATGAAAGGTATTCATCTGATAGCAAAGCAATTATAACTAAATATTATTTCTTCAGCCCAATTAAAGCACCATCAGAGAACCTTGTCTGTCTCCAGCAGCTCTGACTGAGGCATAACTATTTAGATTAGTTTTAGTAAACATTTTGGGCATTCATTTCCTTCCTGTCCACTGAGATTATAGGTTACTTTAAGGTATGTGCATTAAGAAGTCAGCTAAGATCACCAGTCTCAATCCAGGTGGTAGTCCTCTTTCATTCAGCAGTCTTCTACACATTCCCAACGCCAGCACACTGTAATAGTAAGAATCAATTAATAAAATATTTAATAATGTCTTTTTAGCTAAAGGGAAAGTCTTTCAAATTATGTTATTTCTTCTTAAAGTGAAGTTTTTTAGTAGTTTTCTTAGTTACCAATTATTCAGTTTATTTCAATATTTTGTCCTTTTTAACCAAAGTCAAGCAAGGCCTTGTCTGGGAAAAAAAAAAAGGCATAATTCCAGATGTTTTACCACACTACCAGGTGTGGATCTTAAGTTCTAAAATATAAATATTATCAATGTCACTAAACACTTTTTCAACTGATAAATGATCTGATTAGCTCAAAAGAACTGCAGTCAATAAATACATGTCTATTTTTGTCTAAAATGATGCCATGTAGTCAGAAGCTGATTTCGAAAACAAAGAATATTAATAAATGATCATTTTGTACATATGGTAAACAGCGTCTCCAATTTTCCACAGTATGAATGAGCTTGTTAAATATATTTATTATTTATTTGATAATGGATCAGTGCAGAACAACAAGTTTCGCCTGTGAGTTAGTGATTTATGTTAAGTCAAGACCTTACACAATTTCACCAGAATCTAGCTGAGTCAGATGGCAACTGATGGCAAATGGTAATGTAATGACAATTCGATCTGGAGAAGTGGCCTGTTTGGGTAGTTTAATATGGAAGCAGAGACTCATTTAGATTGGAAAAGACATTTAAGATTATCAAGTCCAGTCATACACCTAACACTGCCAAGTCCACCACATTTGTGTTCCTCATAAGTATGTAAACTTTCTGTTACAATAAGGAATAAAATATTTCAATTACTTTCGCTATGTCTATAATTCCTGAAACACTTTGGTCTCAATCCCAAATTTCACTGTCATCCTGCTGTCCCCCATCTGGCTACCAGACTACTTCTCATCTTCAGTGACACAAATATCATGCCAGAAAGGGAAGTTCAATCTCTACAAGGAGGGGAATCACCTTGAACCACACATCTGGGAGAGGAGTTCGAATTCAAGCGTGGTCACCAAGAGCCACCGTGAAGCACTGAAAATCACTGAACATCTATGATCAATTATGTTCACCTCTGAATGCAAAAACTATATTCTTACACCAGAGTGGCATTTAATTCTAATTGTTCAATGAGGTATATTGTTGATACAAGGAGAGATAAGTTATGGGAATCATCAGGGGCATGGGAAATTTCTTATACAAAGAAAGATTAAAAGTATTAAGAATTTGTCTTACAGAGAAGATGTATAAAATGAAACATGACCAAAGTATATACTTTGGTATATACTCAGAAATAACCTTTAGGTGTTTTTCCCATAGTAAAAGCATTTCTTCATTTCCTTGAGACTGAAAGAAGGTGAAATTTAAACTGGTAAAAGTAATCAATTTTCATTCAGCATTGAATTAGACTATAAAATTCATGGCCAAAAGAAATTATCATGCCCAAGAAACTAGCAGGATTTGAACAGTGTAAATGACAAGAATACTTACACAAGATCACAATAAATATTCAAAGTTTATATTAAAGTTCTGCAAGGTATGAAAATCTTCATGTTAGTGATTCAACCTACTTTTGTTGTTGCAGGTGACAGGATAAATTAAGGGAGCTACAGACCTAAGGAAGAGGCAAAACAGAAGGCTGTCATTATGACTGGCTTGAATAATATGATTCATGTGCCTGTGCTAAAGCAAATTATAATGACACATACATATGTACTGGCAGTATTCTGTTGTGTGTGATTGTACAGATCAGTTTATCAAGCACTTTTAAAAGTTTGTCATGGCTCCTGGCTACTACCATAAACTGTTACTTCACCAGTATATCGATGATGAAGTATATTTATTGAACATAGGGATGTAGTCAAGCTTCCAGTAACACCAATGAGACCTTTTTCTACTGCCTCTGTAGGAAAAAAAAAAAAGGAACTCAGATTCTGGAAAATATCTTTCGAGAAACATTACACAAGCATCCACAGCTGCAAATCAAAGCAGTGAATACAGTTTGAAAAGTCTCTCACTTTTCTGGGTAAAGTAATTCATGGCAAATCTGACCTTCCATTGCTGATCTCTTCATTTAGACCTTATATTAAAAACAAATGCTGACACATGTACGGTTGTGGGAGGCATAATTGTATTTGGGTTGTTGGGAAGGCAGCCTGTTAAATTCTAAACATTATCTTAGTATTACTCTGATTTTGTATTCCATGTTCTGCACTTTTATGTTTTTGGTACCTGCCTTTGCCAAACGCAAACAGTCTGAATATGCTGTCAAGAAAACTCTGTGTGACAGTCTCTCAGAGACTTATTTGTTGCCTGAAAAAAAAAGGTGTCCTAGAGGGACGCAGAGCAGAATTGCCAAACACATGGAAAATTCAACACAAACTTCCAACATGCATTCAGACTTCCGAAAGACATACAGAAGCATTACCGTTTCATATTCATATGTTAATTGGGGCTGTGGCAAACTTGGTGAATATGTATCTGTTTTATTTGAAGTGCAGACTCATACATGGGGTCTGGGCAAGCCACGGGACATCCTGAAAGAAAAATCTCAGCTACACGGTGTTCATTAGGCCCACTTCGAGTACAGCCTGACTTGTGATGTGCACAGTCTGCAGCCCTCCACAGGTACCATGGAGCATTGCCATGCCTCTATGTTACAAGGCTCTGCAGCTGTCTGTAGTCTGTAGGCAGATTGAGAACTGGTCACCTTTATGGGATACAGAAGGGGCAAACTACAGGCATCCTAATGGCAGGGATGGCATGGCCACTGAGTCAAGGAAACCCTTTGTACTCATCTCTCTTGGAAATCCACTACCTCTGTGGTTTTCCTGAATCACATTCCTTTCCACATGAGATTCAAAACTGGTTCTGTAAAACTGGAATACATCAGGCTGAAAAGTTTCACATGGTATTATTAAGTGTGTCAGGGCGCATCATTATATGAATAAGAAACGGGGCTTCGTTAAGACTGATACTGTACTTTGGGCTTTGACTAAAGTCTTTCTTTCCTCCCCCCCTCTCCCCAAATCAATTTAAAGGGTGATTCTTCATTAAATTATTAAGTCCCTCTTTGTCTCTAAACCAATTCTGATGTACTGCAGACATAAGAATCCCGTAGCAGGTATTGCAATCACAGGATATAATGCACTTCAAATGCTCTTATTTTGCTTTTCTGTCTTTGTCATCTGGTTATATTTTGTGTATCCTAGAGTCAAATGTAGTCCTGCAGCATAAAACAGTGACACTATCAGGGAATGGAAATTTGCCCCAATCTTGCACAATAATATCCTTTTAGTTTGTTTTTTTCTCTTTGTCTGATAACTAGAAACTACTTAACAAGATGCTCATTTACTATCTAGTTTGCTTCACATGTTTAAAGTATAAAATTCTATCATTTGCTATTAGAAAAAATGTCCTATCTTCCATGAGCTAATCTTGCATGGCAGATGCACTGTCTTAAATGTATAAATCTATGAGAAAACCAATCTGATAAAGTTTTATGCCTGCAAAATGATGATTCACTTATATCAATGTACTTGTCACTCAGGCCTTTAAAAAATACATATAATACCACAAAGTTGGGTGGGTGCTGAAAATATGCAAGACCTCGATAATAGGAAAACATTAGCCACAAAGTGTAAAGGAGAAACACCAATTAAAAAAAAAAAAATACCAGTCTGAATTCCCAAGTTTGTACACCACACATTACGAAAAGGAACATGTAAGCTTTTGATCTTAGGGTGCTGCAGCAGCTACCTCGTGGGTGATGGCATCATTTCAGTTTAGTTGGAGATATCTTACTCATCTCCCCAATTTTCATATCTGCACTTTTTATAAAAACAAACATGGCTTAGACCTTATGATTCAATATTTTAATACTGGTGTCAAAAGTTGAACAGATGTTGCTGTTCTATTTAAATATCATGCTACCTCCAAAATATCCACTTCTGAAAAGATTATTGTCTCACTTTCTAAGCTACCTCTGAGGACAGGTTAACTACATAAAATTTTTCTTTATATGTTTAAAATTATTATTGTTTTATGTGATTTTCAATATTGCTGAATGCAAGTGTGGTGAGCTTTAATTTTTGTCTTGAACTCCACATGTGTTTTATGCTTGTATCCTTGCAATGAATTGCCTTAAAGACACAACAGCTTTGCAGTGTAAGCCAAATACAATTAACATTAATTTTTTTTCTTTCCCAAATCATGAATGGACAAAATGGTAAGAAATGGTCCCTTCTGTCTCTCTGCTATGGATAAAATAACTTCTCACAATACTTCATACTGAATCAGATGCAACTTGTACCAAAGATTCCTGCAGACAACCTCTTGAGAGGCTAATACATCTGACTTGAAATAACACTAGCACCATCTCTGAATGGAGCAGTTCTGCAGCAACAAAGTCTCTCTTTGCTCTGCACTCACGAAATCAAGAATTAACTTCATATTCCTTCTACAGTAGTAATCTGTGTGGAAGGGTTTTTGTAAACTTTTATAGAAACAGTTTATGAAAAAGGAGTTTTCATAAATTTAATCTTCATAAAATTCAGTAACGAGATGCTACTGAAGATAGGCACTCAAATTAGTGCTCCCTCAGATGGAAAAACACATAAAAGTGAACTGTTATAGGCTCTGTAACTATCGTTTCACATTAGTCATAGTATAGGCCCAACAATGGTGTCATAGAGATATAGAGACAACTCTGGTTACTGCTGTGAAGGGTCGCTGGGGGACAACAGTGCAGTGCAGATGCAGTGCAGATACAGTGCAGAAGAATCTATGTTTCATCTCTTCACTGCTCCGGAAATAGCTTGTTTTATTTGACATAAACTATTACTGGAGTCTGAACTATTTAATAGAATTTGTCACAAACTATCCACATTACTTCAGTCAATGGTAGGATATTCAGGACTTTATGAAATTACTTCTATTCAGTGTTTAATAATTGACACTGAAGGATTTAGAGAGGGTGAATTAAGTCAGAATAATCTTTTTGGCAAGGCACATAAAAGTGTGTTCAGTGAAATTTAATCAGAAATTAATTTAACTCCATAAAATTTAATAATAAAATTTAATAATAAAATATCTAGTTGCTATTCACAAACTTTATTCTGGCAAAGCATTAGATAGTTGCATCAGTAGCTTGCTGGATTTCATGAATTTGAGGTCATAACTTATAACTATGATGCAATACCAGCACTCTGTATTGGTCACTTAACTCTGTTAAAGGAAAGTTTAGAATGATTCGAAATATGGCAAGCAGGATGAATAAGGTCATTATTTGCAATAGAAACAAAAAATGTTCCTTCTCCATATAATTCCATTGTGCTCATGCAAAAATCCACATTTCATTCCCAATAAAAGCTACAGCAGAATTTTAGTAGTAGTGTCCAACTAAAACCCTCTGGTCATCTTTTTATGGAAATTCATTTGAGGCCTGCTCCAAACCTTGTGAAAGTCAACATGCAAATTGCATTTGCTTTCATGAATCAGTTTGATACTAACCAGACCAATAAAATATATAAAGGAGAGGATTTTGGTAGAACAAAACTACAAAACTGTACATTGAATTCCAGTAAATTGTTTTAAAGAGACACCCTATTACTGCTAGAGGAACCATGAGCAACAAAAGATAATAACAGGTATAGCAAATTTCTTATCTGTGTTCTCAGGCAGTGAGAAAATGTCAATGGATGTTATCTGTGGAAACACAAGATCAAGAGAAAACAAAAGTGAAATATAGTGAAGAGAAGGCAAATAACCAGGGGGCCTCTTTGAGCCTGAGGAGGTGGGAGAGAAGCACTGGAAGGAGCCAGTCCTGAGTCATTATTTGACCAAAAGGCAAGGCATCAAGTCAGTCCTGCTAAGGACCAAGAAAGTCCCCTGGATCCATTGTCTCCTGATTGTAGCGGCCTTTGGGGGTAGCCTTAGTCCAGGGAAATAACCTTGTGTTTTGCTGTTTGGTAAAGTTTGCCTTTCAGGTAATGAGCTGTGCTTGAGCGAGAGGCAATAAAGAGCTTGGGTGTGGTACCAATTTTTTTTTCCGGCTGGTGAGGGAGACTTCCAGTTTACAAAATACGGGGCCTTAGCAAGAACTGTGTGCTTGTACGAGACTTCCTTCACTTTGCAATAAAGACATGACACTTCCCAGTATTTTAAAGCAGACTTGACACATTATCTTTGAGTGTGTATCAAGAAAAGTTGTCACCTCTCAAAAAGAAGAGGAAAAAGAGATATTTTGTAATCCATTGGTTTGAAATTTTTAAGAAAACTTCTTATATGTGGAAAAGTAACTATTTTTCAACCAGGGGGAAAAAAAAAAAAAAAGGCTTGTCTCAGGTTGTAAGCTCTTTGGAAAAGGGATGATCTGTATTTTTTTTCTGTATTTTTACCCGAGTACAGCACAATTCTTCTCCAGGACAGGCATATAAGAGTAACAGCAGTAAAACACTGGTATCTCA
This sequence comes from Pachyramphus minor, assembly GCA_013397135.1. Lineage (NCBI taxonomy): Eukaryota > Metazoa > Chordata > Aves > Passeriformes > Tyrannidae > Pachyramphus > Pachyramphus minor. Next base: position 265,959 of record VYXB01001064.1, read on the forward strand.
CAGGTAGATTTAAATCCACATATATTCATGACCAGTCAAAAGACTGTCAGTGTATTTGAAGTCCACTTGTAAGCCTTACAGCAGGGCTGTGTATGTACAAGTTACATGACTTGTGTAGGCTCCTGAAATAAATTACCATTGTTAAATGAGCATGATTTCTTGACTCTGCAGACACCTTTAATGTCACTGCGCATTAAATTTGCAGGATTTAAAACTTTCACTTCATAACCTGGTTACAACTACCATATCTTTTTAAAGAAAGTTCTGTTCAGGTATAGAGCCAGAGGAACTGATTTGCCTGTCTTTTACATCATCCACTCATTCTGAAAAAAATCCTAAGCTATGTGTGAAATTGTAGAAAGTTGTATTTCTTACCAATGTAAGTTAAAGAATCCGTAATTAGTCACGCTGGTTCTGAGCTTCCAAGGCAAAAAACGAGCTGTTGAAATCTTGTTGGGATATTTTTCTGTTGTAAATAACAGGGAGAAATCAATCAATTGAAAATGGAGGGCAAAAATATAGCCCTAAGAAATATGTATAGAAGGAAAATAATAATTGAGGGAAGCCAACATGGTTGCATCTATTTCATTCAGTAAGGATAAAATCTGTAAAACTGGGTCTACATTAAGGTTTATCCAAATTGCTAGTCTTTATGCTATCCCATCCCTCTGATTGGGAAGCCAAATTTGTCTCTTACAGTGCTTTATTGAGGAGAAAGTTTTACTGGTGAATGAGTGAACATGTTGCTTTGGTGTAATTAGTTTCATTTCATAAGAATGCTCAAACAAACAATCTGTTCAAGTTATAAACAATGTGACTATTTATAGTCTGAGTATAATACAGTCATAATACCCTTAACTGAGTGAATAGTAAATACTTTGTGAGGGCTAAAAAGTGAAAAAAGAGCTTTTGTAGGCACTGCCACATGATATACAGCATTTGCTGAGAATGACAATGCAACATCTCCTTCAGATTCCCCCAGGATGTGTAATTCATGTTATTTCAGGGTCTCAACCAATTTATTTGACATTATTGTAAGATTCACATAAAATTGAATTGGTTTTGGTCCTTATCTTGTCATGTAAAATACTGGCTAAAAACAGAGTTTGCATTCGGAGAAGTGACATAAAACTTTGCTGTTGCCATATCCTGAATAAACACTTTCACCTTGTTTAAGATCATTCCAAAAATAACAGGAAGCAGGCAGGTTATAGGTACTATCTGGCCTAACATAATTGCAGCCCCAGGCAAGAAGGGAATAATGGATTATTCTATACCCATTTTCCCCATGACCAAATTTTCAAGGAAAAGGGACAATTGTAATAATAAAGATTTCAAATCTGTAAGAACCTTTTAAAAGCCAACTTATTAATTCGTTACTTTAAAAAATCAATCATTTCTACCAGTTCTATGCAGTACACACATAGTTGTTTACTATTTACTCTGTTTCCCTTCTTTAGTTGAGGGACAAATGTCTAATAAAAACAAAGTCTGAAGAGACAGGTATGACCACAGCTCAGCAGATCAGTGAAGAAAAGTGACCTTGACTTCACCCTTAACAAATACAGTGAGCTCCAGCTCTGTGTTAGCTGTTTGTAGTTCAGCACCCTCTCATGAACTAAACTAAGCCCAGAAAAGCAAGAAGTGAAGCCAGCACCCGGCCTTTCAAGTGGCAAAATGGTTGGAGGTAGAACGACAATGCTGCCATGACTCAGTGACAGGAGAGTCCGACGGGATTGCAGGAAGAAGCGAGTGTGGCCTTCAGGTATCTGTCTGGGGTACACACACCCACACAGATGTGTTTGATCTATGGGCAGCTGTGTAGGACTATCATCTTAGTGGTGCAATCATGATTTTTGACAGTCCCTTCTGATAAAGGATTTTAGCTAAGTCACCATCAACAAATAAAATTTAAAAAGCACTATATGCAAGAAACTTTTTTTTCATTGTTTGATTCATGGACGTGAAAATTCACATAACAATATTTCTCAAAGAGTATCCCCATTCATTAGTGCAAATTTGTTCTACTGAATACTGAGTGGTTGGCTATGCAATTTTAGTGTGACAATTCCTGGGGGATTTGTACATCATCAACAATAAGGGCTCTGTGCTCATCAAATACATGGCCTACAGATGATCAGAGACTATGTTTCAGCTCTCAGCTCACACTGTCTTGCTAAACTTGTCTGGGCTGAGGAAACTTGTTTTTGCTCCTTCCTGTGGGCCTCCCACTAAGAAACAAAAGTGAATTGATTTCAGTATTTCCATCTCTGCTCTCAAAACCAACCTGATCCTGAAAAATCAAAATATCTCCCTTCAAAAAAGAAAAATCACAAAATTAAACATCGATCTCCACAAAAGCAAGAAAACATTTACAAAAAGCTGAATGAGACCTCTGTTCTGTGTGCAAAAGACCATGAGTAATCCATGAAGAATAATATGTGTGATTTGTTTAACTAGAAATGCTGCAGTGAAGAGTGTAAGACTTTCCTGCTATCAGCAGCGAGAGCTGGAAGACAATATTCACTTATAACCCACACACTGGTTCCTGCTGTTTTGCTACTTATCTCCCACATTCAGTGATAGTGGAACTGCCTTTATCCTTGAGATAGCTATCATCTTCACACATATTACTTACCTGGTTTCTGTGCAAGCATATTCTTCTTTTCTGATAAACGGTCTTTTCTGTCTTGTCCAGGAATACTGATCATTTTACAGATTATAAAAAGAGAAGGTGTCTAATGTTATCCCATAATCTGGCCTCCTACATAAACTATTTGAAGCAGTTCTTATTTGAATTGATGCATAGCTTTTAGGTGTATTTTTTTTATACTTATCTCTTGAGTAAATTCTTCAAAGACAGAAAAAAAAAAAAAGCTGAGGCCTGCATCCAGCAATCCCTGACCACTCTGTTCTGCCTCCCTTTCTACAACAGGACTTTTGGGCTACATTTATACTTCTAAGTAAACCAGACTCAGACCTCCTAATGGGAAGGGTTCGTGTAGCATGCTGTCCACTTAGCAAAGCCTACATGTTTTCAAGGACAGTAGTGCTAGTTGTTGAGGGCCAAAAATTATGCTTGGAAGTGTGCTAAAACTGTAGAAGTATCAGAAACTGCAGAAGGGTACATGCATATGAGCTCTGACCCTGTTTTACTTGCACATGTAAGAAAAACTCAATGACCTTTATCTAAGCTTGCAGCCAGTCTCTTAGGTTTCTCCATCTACAACTTACTTCTCTGTCATTTATGCAACACTCCCTCTTTACATACTCCACTCCTCCTGTCTACTTGTCTTGACTACTGTGTAGCGTACACCCTAGGACAATCTGGGGGCCTCAGGATCTCCAGTATGTGTGCTTCTACAGTTTCAACCTGCATCCCGGTTCTTGTGTATTTTGTTTCCTGTTTATTCTGCCAAGTAAATATGTGGTGTGTAGCTATCCTTGAAAGCAGGCTAACAGCTAGGTGGGCTGACTGTACGTGCTGAGGAAATGGGCAGATGTTGTCCACTGCAATTAAAGTAACATGTGAGGAAACAGTTGCAATTACTGCAATTGCTTATGAGATCATGGTAATTGTAATGATGTGACAAAGTAACATTTTCAGAATTGAAAATCCTGAACATTTACAGGAAGATTAATTATTCTGAAGAGACAAACTGGTCAGAACTCTATACAGTTGTCTTCTGAAGCGGTCTTAAAATCAGTCTTATTTCTGGACTGTGAGGGCTGGGGTGGTAATCAAGAAAGAGGGAGTTTTTGACTGTTGCTGCCCAATCATAATTCTGTCATGATGGTGGTGAGTTTTCTTCTCAGGTGGGCAGGAGGTGTCACTTCCTTATTCGCTGAATGTCTGTAGGCAGGTAATGAGGTCTTAGAAAGAAGATGTTCGTAGTACTTGAATAAGGGGAAGCTCCAAGCAAAAAGGCCTTCTGTGCATGCAGCTGCTACTGGGATCACAAGGTAGGATGGGAACGTGTACAGAGTTTGTGGCTGTAGTATTTGGGAAAGAACTAAGGAGTAGAGGTCATGGCATGTGTTGATATGGCTAGGGCCTCAAATTCCCCAATAGAGATAATTGAGTTCAGTGCTTAAAACATGTTTCTTTTTGCTAGCTACTATCTAACTTCTTCATGAATACAGCTAATTTTCTTTTCAAGGTTCTACACTGGACCTCTGATGCTTATACAAAGTCAGACATGATTCATATTACTTTTGAGACTACTTCAAATACAGATGCAGGTGGCAACATGGTAGTGTTGGATGTCACCCTCTGCAAGATGTGCCCTTCTCAAAACCACAGTCTGCCTTTGTGGTTGTTGCTTTAGAAGCAGCCCTTCAGCTGGTGTTATCACATGATGACACAAAGTGTGGGAAATGAGACAGTCAACAGGTGCTAACAGATCTTGAATACTAGAAACAAGAAAAAAAAAAAAGACAAAAGTTAGGCCAAGGAGATACAAAAGCACCAAAAATTCTCAATTTTTTTTTTCAAGGTAAAAATAAGTCAAGAGAATTATAGGTCATTCTGGCTAGATCAGAAGAAACACTGTGTGAGAATAATGTATTTATAGTCCGTATTGTCATGTGATTATAAGATTTCCGTGCTCTATTACATCAGGCTTTCTCTAGGACTAAGTAGAAAAAAAATTTTTATTTACTGCTCTTTATTTCCAAGGTTTTGCTGGCAATGGTAAGGGCATACAACTCTGTCTGTTGTTTTAGTTGTTACTTTTTCAGTGAACTTAGTTTCAGGACATGGATTGCAGGGCAACCGTAGGATCTGGGGCAAACTCAGTCCTAGAGCTGTTGAAAAGTTACAGGAGACACTGTAAGTCAAACATAATAAATTTACCTCTTATTTTTAAAATTTTAATTCTTAAGGAAATGAGCATTTGGTTGTGCTGTATGGCCAGAGGTCTATCTCTTTTGTATGTCTTCTGTCCCATACCTTCTGATTTCACAGTTTCTAGAAATTTCAAAATATGAGAAGTATCTCAAAGATAATTATGATCCTAAGTGTTTCTTGGAATTTCATTCCTTCAACCATCCTACATTAATACTACAGTAAAGAAAAAGGAAGAAGAACTCAGCAGTTACAAAAAATATTTGCCTTGTTGGCCAATGAAGCTCCACATAGTGGCTGGCCAAAAAGCACATCAATCTCTCCAGGTCAGCCACAGTATAAACATCTCCTTCAAGCTGGAGGTGTCAAAGGAATTATTTTTGAAAGGGACTATTATGGGTGAAATAGTTAAGGGACAAAGGATTCAAATCTGTAGGAAGCCATCTATAAGCCTTTGCTTATAGAACCACCTACTAATTACAGATACCAAACCTTCCTGCAATCAGAAATATTAGGAATGCACTAGGCTATTCAATAAGCATATGCATGAAGAAGTATCCCAAATGCATCTTTAAATGCTATTAAATATGTGTACAAAATAGCTAAAGAATATGTTGATGTGTTTATGCATCAATTCTAAACGTTCAAACATTTACTTGCATAAAAAATACAATTACAGTACAGTACAAGTACAGTTACAGCACTTGCAATATAGGCACACAGAAATTTCATTATCATTTCAGTTGGATTAGCATTGTCTATTTTCTCCAGACTCCTGACAAAATCTTAGGTCCAATTAAAAAAAAATAAATATCCCAGAAGTATTTTAATATATTGTGTATTTATGTATTTACCAAAGCCTTTCAAAATTAATACCAGACCAAAACTGAGCATAGTTAATTGTAAGAATGTGTTTTAAAGCAAAGACTGATAACAAAAGGTATCTTCTGAAACAAAGGCCGAGACAAGCTTTTAGTTCAAGACATTGTTTTTTCATTGCTATCACCAGTGGGGCACATGGTCCATCGTGGCTCCTCTGCCAACTCTTCTTTTTTATGAGTCATCACAGGATCTAAAGTTTGTCAAACAACAGAACAGAGATAACATATCCATAGACTGCACTGTTTTGTACGTGTCTCCACAGCTTTATTCTAATATGCCAGAAGAAGAGGCTCAAAATGACTTCTTCCTCAAGTCCAGGCGCTTCTTCAAGTGCTACTCTGTGCAAACTTTGGTGAGTTGAACAAAGGACAAAACTGTCTGTAAATGACATTAGCATTACCAAGGGCTGTGGGGGTCAACTTGGTCACTGCTGTAGATTAGCCTGTGCTCTTGACCCCTCTGCCCAGCAGAAACACTGGGGTGCCTCACTAGTTGTTCCAAAGATATGCTTATTCCAACTATGGCAAAACCTTGATTTCACATCAAAAATACCAGAAGATAGAAGTGTAGGGACAACTAATGGCAAAACTGCATTACAACTTTAATTTTATTGATTTTAAATTGAACCTGTATAAAGGATCAGGCCCTCTATGTTATAGACTCCATTGTACTGGCAAAGAATATTCCTCCCTAGATCAACAAACCATCAATTAATTACTCCAAAATGGAGTAATTACCTTAAAATTCACCAACTACTAAGTTATTTGAAAATATCTACAGAAACTTTTTTAATTTTTTTTAAAAATAATTTAATTCCAAGGAAATATTCAGAGAAACTCTCTGAGCCTTATATACATTCAAATTTTCTAAATGTGACTGCAGCTATAAGGAATAACACTGATAGATCACATTTATCAGGTGCAATTCTTCGTTAACTGTAAAAATAATGAAAAATTCCAAAGATAGGCATGCCATGTACAATACAGAAAAGAATACTAAAAACCAAGCCAAATGGAAGGTCATCTTTTAAATCAGCAGCAAAGCCCTTACCCAGAGACTGAGTACAGTCAAAATAAAAAATTCTACTGAATAATTAACAGGTGTTATTGAAAATGGGGTGAAGTGGTTTTAGGCGTATATCCTGAAGGAAGTAGCATGAGCAGGGTACCATACTAAATAGTGCATTACAGGAAAATGAAATTCTACCCACCTAGCTGCTGTTGAACCTCTAAGAACTGCCATTGCACAGGTGGCTAGTAAGGCAGGAGCTAAGAAGGAAGTCTGGAGCACAACTACATCCTTCTTCTTAAAAGTGTTTTAGCATTGCTCCAGCAGACAACTAAAATCATCCTGGCAGTATTATAGAGGGCAATGTCAACTAACAATATGCTTGCTACACTCTACATGAGTATCCAGGTCCAAAGCTCAGTGAAGTCAGATGTGAGAGGGCTTCAGTGGGCCCTGGAATAGGGACAGCTTGCTTGAGAAAGAGAATCTGCTGTCAGTACCTCGGAAGGGATGAAGCCCACACATCCCATCCCATAGCACTCAGTAAGAGAGTTCTTCTTGGGTACCTATACTTAGATTTCTGACTCAAAACACTGTAGTCCAAAGGTGTGTTGAGATGTCTTTGACTATTCAAAGCTTGCAATGGCTGAAGTAAAAGAGATACAGAACATAATGTTGCACAGTTAGCTAGTCTGACAGACTGAAGTGTTTGTGCTCATGTATGGACTCATGTAGAAGATTCACTGCGAAGAAATATCCTGAATAACTGAAAATAAACAAAGAAACACCAGAAGGTATTCTTTGAGAAAAATACCTGTTTGACATATGAAAAATCTGACCAGAGCATGAGTCACTGCAAGTGACTTCTGATGATTCACTACCATTTTTTAAAATTCTGACAACAATCTCTAGTTGTTTCAAAACTTTTTTTTTGTCTGATAAATGTTTTTGAGCAGTGTTCATATCAAAAGCCTGTGATTTAGTTTTCATTTTAAGCCTCTTAATAGCCATACTAGTGGGCTGTAGTAGGTAAGTTTGCTTACCTACTATTTCTTGCTCCTTGTATCTTGAAAGGCCATTTCTAGTACAGAGAATCAAGATCTTGACTACTCTATCTCAGACTGAAAATTACTTTTAATGCTGGTGGTGATGGCTGTCTCCCAGGACCAAGGGAACAGATCTCATGATAGCAAACCATTGGAATGCTACCAGATTATGTCTCTTTGCTACTAACATGGCCTTTGAGTAGTAACTCCTTATTTGTGCAGGAAAGTTTAGTAGTTCGCTTATACCAGTATCATTGCTCAGATAAAAATAGCTTGAACTTTCTGTCAGGTATGAGAAGGTTCCTCCCAGTCAAGCATGAATCCCTTTCCAAATGACGTAGTATAAACTGGAAAAAAAAAAAAAGTTTTCCTGTAACAGAAAGAGACAGTTATGGGTTGTTTGAGTTCAGCTAAATCAAATTTATTTGAAACATTCAGCAGTGTGCACGTGGAAAGAGTTTAGTAGTGAAAGACTCTGGTCTATGGTTACTACTCCTCTTGACCATTCCCACAGTCTTCTGTCCTCAAGGCTTTATCCCCAGCTGATCTAAATTTAGGCAAGGTAAAAATGTTTGCTAGCAGTATCATGGTATTCAGACAAATTTTGCAGGCAACAGTTTTGAAAATTGACACAATACAGTTTTGGAATAGCTTTGAATAATTTTGGAAATTCATTTAAGTTAAACTGCTTTGCAGATAAACTATTTGAATAAAATAATTTACACCCTTCCTAGCTTAGACTACAGAAAGACTTTCTTCAGTCTGTTCATTCTGTATCGTATTACACACAAGTAATATGAAAATTTTGGATAGGAAACACCAATAGTCAAGTAATTCTTCCAATAATTCTGCTCCAAGGCATACATTTTTCAACCACATGAAAAAAACCCAACTGGTTTGGGGTTATTTGTTGCTTATATCATTGCTGACCCTGTGAACACTTCTAGTCCATTTCAGTGCAATATTAAAGAGGTTAACTACTAACTAAACCAATCTGAACCTGGCTTGAGCTAATACGTTCCACTTTGTAGAAACATGCTGACATATTTAGTTACCAAGCCTCACTGGGAATAGCAGCTAAGAGTAAATTTTTCCTAAGTTCTTTGTCAGAAAAATATGCCAGAAATACAATCAGGCCTTAGGAGTGTAGGAGTAGACTGTAAAAATATTCATTCTGGGTGAAACCTAAGACTGACTTAGCTCAGTATTCAACATCTACATTGACCACTAACTGCTAAGGGGAACATGTAAGGAACAAGGCCAAGTATGTAGTGATGCTGGTATGCATCAATAATCAATAGTCAATAATCAGAAGTTTAGGGGATCTCTCAGTTTGAAACCTCTTAATGGATCCATCCTGTGCTGATTTAACTGATCTCTTTTAATTAATCTATATTTTGGCTTTCTTGCTATCCTATGGCACTGTTTTTGCCACAATATGCTTGGGCATCACAAAGAAAAAAATATTCTCCTTTTCTTAAGCCTGGTGTCTGATCATTTTATGAGTGATTCAAGTCCTTTATGTAGCAAGAAATAGAAGTAAAAGACTAGAAAGCTTTTACAAAATGTGAAATCAGTTTATTGTATCATATTTAACATATTAGGCCTAATTGTTTAGTTATGAATCAATATAAATTTGCAAGTCCTTACTGAATTCTCCATTTGTTTTTAATGCATGTAGACCTGTCAGTTTATACCATTTCAGTTACAGTGCGGAGATCAACGCTTTTCTGATTCCTATGGGGACATCTGTTCATTAGCACACAGGGTGGCCAATATCGCTTTAGGTAAAGATCAGCTAGTTCCTCTGTTCTACACACTTCGGAAGAATAGCTTTGCTTATAAAATGTAACAAATGTTTCCTGGACTCTAGCCAATATATTTTTGATCCTTTCTTGATCTTCATTTTCACTAATCCTTTTCTTTTTGTATTCTTGCCTTTTGTTGACATGCCAAAACTCTGTCAGTCTTGTTTCCTCTTTCAAAAAACGTATTTTTGTTAAATTGAATTAAGCATTCTACCCTGTTGCCAAGAGCAAATTAAGTTCCCCCACGCTGAAATCAAATTTCGTAAAGTGTCCGGGCAATTAGCTCTAATAAGTGGTTGCTGTAACTCTTAATTTTCCCCTTTTAAGGGTTTTCTTTTTTCTCTGTCTTTGTTTCTGAACAGATTCAGAATCGTGAGATTCGTTCTCTTCCCTCTGGTTGTCACCTTTTAGCTCCCCAGCATTCAGCTACCAGCCACTGATACTTAGCCAAACCTCACTTTTAATCTATAACCCAAAGGTTTTTAAGTAACAAATTGTTCATTCTTCAATCAGAAAGCTAAGCTGGTGGATCAGTCTGCTGGAACTGGAACAAAACTGACTTCTGAAGAGCTCTCCCATGCACCACATTTAAGCATATCATATACACACCAAGAGATTTCCCATGACAATTGAAAACTGGCACAGCTCACCCACATAACTCAACAACAGAAGTGTTTTACATCAGAACTTATCTTCTGTACATTTGTTGTCAGGGGTTTGATTCCAAGAGGCTCAAGGAGGACAAAATTTGAGCACATAATTATTCCAAGTAGATGAGAAAGGCCCAGTTTTAGAAGGATAATGAGAAAATTGTGCCTGTTGTATGATGGAACAGCCCAGATCTAGCCTAACCTTCTTGCAATTCTCACATCTGCAGCAGCCTACCATAGGTTTTCCCCTCCAGGCTGCCTTCAGCCAAGAGGTTTTTGTTATCCTGCCCCCCAAACCTTTTGTCTTGATGCACAGGCAGAAAGCATTAAGACAAGGAATAAGGCTTCTCTCTGATTGCCATACCAAGCACTTTGTGGTGAGGAAGGATGTAATCAGAGCCAAGGAAGCAGTTGTTTCAGTTCCAATAAAAAGTCATCTTATACCATCAAAAAAAAAAAAAAGTCTCCTGGATGGTTTCCCAATGTCAACTAGATTAGAATCAGCTAATTTGTTCATGAGAAATTTGACAGTTTGAACATTACTCAGTCAGCCATCGTCCCTCTCTTTCCTTTACATCCCCATTTATTTTGGCAGATTTGAATAGTGCACATGATAAAGCTGTGTTATAGTAACAGCCATCATGCTATTTTAAACATAACATTAGAAGTCAGAGAAAAGCTGCATAGACTGCAAAGGACATCTCTCACTCTCTCTCTCTAAATATATATAAATATGCAAATTGACCAGCCACACTCCAAACATTCTAATGAAGTAACAACTGATTTCAACACGTGAAACCTGCAATTACATAAAATATTCTTTTGTTTCATAAAAAATACTTCTATCCACAGATGCACACAGAAGTGGTTTCCTACCTCCCATACTTCCCATTGCTGATTGTCAATGTATTACTCCTTTAAGCCAAAAATAGAGATATGTTCTGCTGTTCCTCTTCTCCCTTTCTTATTCCTATTCTCCCGCAACACTCCTTAGTCTACCTCTTCCCTAATGTAATGTTCTGTCAGCCCTGTGAGTGATACAGAAGGGAGGTCCAGCTGAAAGTCGAGTGTCTAGTCCTTGTTGACATTCACTGGGGACTAGGTATTAACTGCCCTTCAGTGTTTTGAAAATTCCTTATGAATAGTAACTCAGTCTCTATTTCCAGTTAATGTGCCCAGAACAGCATCCAGAAATTCAGTTTTTGCCCCGGGTGGTATAATACGCATATATTGCAGCCAATTCTTCTGCTTCTTCAGGCGACTTAAAATAATCTCCCCGTGACCAAGGGCAAGAACAGGCAGAGGGATCCTGGGGGAGGATGTGGAGATAGGTGGGAGGTAAAGCTTCTTTTCCTTCAAATGTCCCACCACTGCCCAATGGAAAGGGTGTGGAGCTAGGTCACAAGGCAGCCTACATCTGAACCTCCTCTGCTTTTATTCTATGTGTCCTGGAACACTTTGCCATTCAAACCCCAGCACAGGCTCATATTGCGTGACCTCACCACAGCTGCCACATGTGACCTGCTCCCAATCTCATGTATACAGGAATGACAGTAGCCACCTTTATGTAACCATTACCAGAACTGCAGTGCCTATACTCACAGGGCCTCCAAGAAAAGGCTAGGATGTCTGAAGGCAAGTCTGATAGCTTGTGAATTCCCACAAAGCCTGAAGTTCCAAAGTAACTCCTGAATTTCATCCTTCTCCTCTATTTCATGAGCCATCCCCTTCTCTTCTCTCTTCATCTTTTAGTTTTCCATCTGGCAGACCTGATTCATGCTCTGTTCTATCCCATCCCACATGCATCAGCTTCTTAATCCTTCTTGACTATTACCTCTGATAAGACTGACTTCTTTGTTATTAATGTTATCAAAGGAATGAATTAAAATTAATGCAAGACTTGTAGTTCACCTGCATTGTTGAAGTGAGAAGTCAAGCCAGTCAAAACAGTAAATGAAACATGCTCAAAGGCATATCACGGCAGCTTTTAAAAGAAAACACAGACTCTTTAGAAAAGCCTAGGCTTCAAAACAGGAGAGAAGGGTGCATGATCGTACGAGGGACAATAAGTCTTCACAGGAGCTATTTGTGAAGTACATATGATACTTTTCAAATATTTTAGGCCAATCACATGACCAGCACAAACCTTCTCATGATAGAGACACAGCATCCCTATGTCAAACCTAAAATATAGCCTTCTACAGGAAAAAAGTAATGGGTTTTTTGTATTGTAATCTTGACGCTATTCTCCTAATAACATCAGACACTATTTTTCTATATTTTCCTTATATTACAAGTATTTTATCCAATATATTTGAGTTATATATATATATAATCCAACACAATTGAGTCATAATGCCATAAAATATACAGCTATTGGTTTTAGCTTTGACTGAGAGGAAGAAATCACTTTCATTTTCAACAATTCAGTGTTTCCCAGTAGCTTAAATTCTCATTGTCTTGAAACTTTATTTTGCAAGTTAAGCAGTACTTAAACTTGTATTTCCTGGTCTTTAGGTTGGCATTTCCACTGCTACAGTGAGCACTCTTGAAAGGCATATTATTTTATAAGCATTATTTCCAAGCACAATTAAATGGGGAAAAATCATAAAACCTCAGGTGCAAAACATTTAAATTATCACGAGGCATAAAAGGCAAGAAAAAAAATGAATGTATTAGAAAGAGAAGGAAAGCAATGTACAGATCCACTAAATAATGTAGGAAGAAAGGAAGCATGGTTTCACACACACAAAAACATGGAAGATAAATTGCAATCAGCCACTTAGAAGAAAATATATTTTAACAAGGACAGAAGAGTACCAAACAGAACAAGCAGGTTAAAGAACTTATTTAGACAAGTAAGTTATGTTCCAGCCAGCACAGATAGATGAAATTTACTCTAGATAAAACTAGTAAAACTTGGTAGTAGACAAACTAGCTGATTTTGGAACTAACCAAGACACTTTTCCAAGTATTAGTGATTGCATGTGGGAAGCTGGGGAGGACAAAAAAGCTCTGGAAAATGAGAAAAGTCAGAAGCCTTTTACAGAGGGAGGAAAGAAGATGTGAAGATGCCGAGCATCATAAACTAATCAATCTGTAAAAATCATGGAATGAAGTACTCAACATGTCAAGTGCCTTAAAAATAATAAAGTGATAAAAGCCAGAACAAGGGTGTGTTGAGAACAGCTCACTTTACACCAAACTAATTTATTTCTATGACACGAAATAGATGTAGCACAGAAGGAAGAAGCAGATGAAGGCTTTATTTCAATCACAGTATAGCTTTGCCATTGTCCACATGGCATTCTCAAAAGGAAGAAGAATCTTGATATAGTCACTATCAGGTAGATAAGGTTGGCTGAATTGGTTTCAAACCTGCTTATCGGGGATTCCTCACCAAACAAAGTATCTCAACTGAATGCAGTTCTGCCTTGGGTCTTCTGAACCTAATTATATTTATTATTTCTTCAACGGTTTGTACAGTACAGTAGAAATTGTCCAGTACAATAGAGAGTCAACATATCATGTGGCTGTGAACAAAAAGGAAATATTGATTTATTCTGTGCTGCGGAGATTTCTGATGGTGCCCTCCCTGTGCTGATACTGTGGGCCTGCAAAATTGTTATAGTCACATTTATATTACATACCAGATGTATTCTGCTTCTCAAACCTCTTACCAAGCCTGTGATCCATCCTAGTTCTGCTAAATCAGAGGCTGATGGACATTGCTTGTGCTGGGGAGTTTTGAAGAGTATCGTGAAGTTAGTGAATGGATCTGTGGATCTGACTCAAAGATCACTTCAGTTAATACAACTGATAATGGTATGCAGATGGACAATAAAGTCTTTTAGAAAGACTTTACTCACTTCTGTAGCCAGAGTTACTGAAGTATTTAAATAACTTAAACAATAATCTGACAACAGGTTGAACAATAATCTGATAATTGCATTTGTTTTTGCTTTAGAGGCAGTAGTCCTTTGGAAGTAGCTCCACTCTCCCATCATTAATTTACACTCAGGTAGCTGAAAAACAGTAGTCCAGATGTTCAGTGAGGGAAAACTGGCTGTAGCACCTCTTAGAAAAAGTAAGTTTGCCTGATTTATAATAGGTCATGGATCTGGCCCCTGTTCCACTGTTAATATGTCTGTCCGTGTTATGTGAATAAATTGGTGCTAATTTTTTGGTAGTATTTTTGAGGTTTATAGCAGTTTCTGAAAAAAAAAATTTCTTGTTTATATGGCATCTTTTACTGAAAAAATCAATTCTTTGATAGAGCTGGGTTTGCTTTTGGTTTTTACTGAACATTGGTACATATCACATACTTAGGATTTTATATCAAAGGCCAAAAACCACTATAGTCAAGCTTAAGGGCAGGATTTCCTTTAGTTAATGAATCATACCTATACTTTTTGTTAACTTCAGAGTCAAATCACCTTTACTTCTCCTTCTCTTTATTTTTGTATCACAGAGTGCACAGAGAAAAGGCTAGGTTTATTCACAGGCACCAAGGCACAAGAAGGCTTGATCAAACAGCAAACTAAAATGTCAAGCACAAAGTTTCTGAATCAAAGATTCAAAAGCCTGCTCAGGCAAAACACCACCTCTCCTTAGCTGAGTACAAGAGTTTTCCAAACAGCAAAATACTGATTTTGAGTACAAGGTGAACCTTAAAAATTGGCCAGAAGCCTGGATAACCGAACGAAGTGAACCTAGATTAACTTCCAGGTTAGCTGGCTGAGTGTTGTCAGAGCTCTGCCTTTGTGGATATTGCTCCAGAAAATGTAATTTCTTTGTCGTAGGAACCATGGCCTGCAGTGCAAGAACAGGATAAAAGGGAGGAAAAAGAAAGTGGTATTTACAGTTGATTTTTATTTCACTTAACTCTCACACACAGTAGTGATTCATTTTTACCAACAGGGAAAGTAAGGGCATACCTTTCATGAGTCATACTTTCTTGTGGATTTCTCAGTCTTTAATGTTTTGTTTCTTGATTTTCTTTGTAACTCCTTGTCACAGAGGTAAGATTAGCAGAAAAAAGGTGACCACCAGATGTGCTTTCTCCTCATCCTATCTTCCTTAGTATATTTGAACTACGTTGCAATTCAGGTCTTCTTGTTGCTAAGAACTGTTTGAAGTGAGCAGTTTAAGTCAGTCATAAGTGCCTAAAGTAAAGGAATCTAACAAATATACATCTTTTTCACCTTTGGTCAAGGGATACAAAACCTCATCAAGCAAGCCACATGGCATTGACAGACATAAAAGGAGACTGGGAACTTACCTTTAGTCTTTGCAGTTTGAAGATCTTGATTAGCTTTTCCAAAAAAACAAACAAAACCCAACAAACAAAACCCACAAAAACAACAAAACCAAAAAAAACACCCCAAACCACGAAACCAAAACCAAAAGAACCCCCAAACAAGCAAACCTCTCCCCCCCAAAAAATCTGCAACAAACAAACTGGAAAAATTTTATACATACAAACATGAAGTTCACAATTTATGCCTGATATAACTCACCTGGGCCTCCCGAATCATACCAGAAGTTAATCAGTCATACAGAGGTAAGGCTGAAAGGGCTCAAAAGTATTCACTGACTTTGCATGCTTCTGTTTATGGTTGTCTGGCTTTAAAGACTTACCAGCAGGTGTCTAATTTAGGCTATCTAAAAAAAAGAAGAACCCAAAATGTGGGGGACTTTCAGAAAAGATTTCCCCAAGTGACTTGTACAAGGATTTTGAGTGCGCCCATGCACAACTCAGAAAAGGTGCCCGAGGGCCTGATCCAAAATTGATTGAAGGACATAGTCAGCTTGTATGACACTCATGCTTCTGGAAGTGGCAATCAAAACAGAAGCAGGCCTGTGTAATATAATGCATTTGTAACAGGATTCTGAGGCAGAGAGGTGATAGCTTTCATAATGAAACTATATATTACTTTTGTATGCACCTTGTATGTACTCAGTATACAGACCTTGTATTCTTTAAAACGAAGAAGGAAAAAAAAAGAGAACGTTGGTTTTGATCCAGTTCATTCATGATCTATGCTACATTCCTGAAACCAAGGTAAAAAACAGTCAAGGGGTGCCTGAGGAACCTACTGTAGCTCTTTGACTGGTATTCAGAAAGTGTACTTAGCTTTTTTTTGAACTCTCTGGAAAATCAATGTCACTTAGGTATCACCCATTAAAGTATTCTGATGCCAGATTTCTACATCAGTTTTTATATCCCTCAAACACTGACTTCATAAGATTTAAAAACTCAGAATATCTTAACTTTTTTTTTGTTTGTGTATTTGTTTTCTGGTTCTGGTTTTTGTTGGTTTTTTAATTTACTGCTCTGTTAAAATCCTTAGCCCCTCCCCACTGGCTAA
The DNA here is from genome assembly GCA_013397135.1 of Pachyramphus minor. Lineage (NCBI taxonomy): Eukaryota > Metazoa > Chordata > Aves > Passeriformes > Tyrannidae > Pachyramphus > Pachyramphus minor. Next base: position 282,570 of record VYXB01001064.1, read on the forward strand.
CAGGGCTTAAAAACTCCAGTTGTCTTATCTTCCTCAAGATTTTGCCAAAGATTAATTAACATGGCTTGCAATGCATTCCTTTTTAATAAAAGAAAGGCTGTATTTATTTTTTTTTTTAAAGTTACCACTAGGACAGTCAGGACACGAAAATGAAAGATTTTAGCAATATAGACAGAAAGACAGATTTGGAGAAGTTAGACTAACCACCTGACAGTGCCAGAGTGCAAACAGAGGTGAGAAAGGAGGTCGAGTGTACGTCAGTTTCTCACACCTGTGAGAAAGTAGGTGTGGAGAAGAGTTCACTTAAGAAAGAACAGGGAAATAGAAAAGTTTATAAGACACTGAAAACAGTATTGAACTCCCATCCTTCCCCAGCCATTTTGTTGGGAAAAAAGAGGACAATATTTGCCTGCCTTTTAATAAAAGAAAACTAGAGCAGATTAACAGGTTCTCTCACTATTTACAAAAGCAGAAGACAATTCCCAGGATCATGGGAATTATAGGTATTTAACTAATCATCATAGTTGGCCTAATATTTTTCTTTCTAAGAGAGAATTTATTTGTTTTTGGTTTTGGTTTTTTTTTTTTTTTTAATGAAATCTTTACTCAAGCAAGATAATACCTGCCTCAAAACCAGAGTGTGAAATCCTCCCTCCTGGTTGGGGACCTGTGCTGCAGAGCCATAGAAGGTTAGGTACAAAAGAGTTGCTGTTCAGCATCTCCACACTTAATTTCCTCTCTGTGTCTATGTGACGAAGTAGAGCAGCCCAGCAGGTGTGAATTCACTCCATGGCATGGTTGATGTTGAGGACCCCTTGTCCACCCACTGAATGTTTCATGAGGTTTTAATTGCAAGAAACTGGAGCCTGGCACGCGATGGTGAAAGCTGCTGGGAAGAGGAGTGCACTAGCTGTGCTCCTGCCAGGCATTCCCATCTTGCTTCCACCCAAGAGAACACCCAGCCTTTGCACTCTCCAGCCACTCCACAACAGACTGGAGCAGGGCATGTTGGACAGGATGAGCAGGGGACTTACTTCAAAGGTGCGACCGTGATCTGCAGCGAGCCCTGACTGTCCCCTCACCGGGGGCCCAGCCAGGTGGGCTCGTAGAGGGAGTATCTGCCATCCAGGCCCTGTCCCAGTGGGAGGAAGCAGGTGGAGAAGCACCTAGGCTTTTTGGCCAGGCAAGCTCAGGCATGAGCCAGGCCCCGAGCTGTTCAATCATGTTCTTAATGAAGCATTCCTTACACAGGCAGAGATAAACAAAAGCTTCAGGGGCTGGTGGATTTCAGGCCACGACCAATAGTGGTTTCAGGACTTTTAAAGCATTATTCTACTGCCTAAGTAACATCTTGGGCACCTGTATAGTACTTCAAGTCATTTGCCTGAAGCCACCACAGCCATTTGTGGCAGAACAGGAAAATACACCTTCATCCCCAGAGGCTCTGGCTAACACCATAACCGCACCTACGTCCTTCCTCTTTTCTCCTTCCTCCTGGCTGGTCAGAATCAGCTTAATTTCACACGTTTTGATCACAGAGAAATAGGGCTATGAGAGGCATTGCAGTGAGACAGTTCTTCCTGAAAAGGAGGCACTTGGATCACAAAAAGTGCATGTGACACATAACCAGATGCACCAAGCCCATAGTGGTCCATCCGAGATGCAGCCATATGAAATGAGAGATAGTTCTGGAGATGCAAGAGGAAGGGAGATCGTGAGGTAAAGAAAAATGCTGGGAAAGATACGTTATTTATTCAAAGGGAAATAAAATTCTTAGCTGTCATTCTCTTTCACTCAGTGGCCAAACTTCTGCTGACTTCAAGACAACTGGCTGACTTCAAGACAATTGTGCATGATGGCAGAAAGAGGCTGCGAGTGTTCAACTCAGCTGTCACCCCCTCTGTGAGGCTCTGAGATACCAGTATTTTGTTTCAAAATTAAATTTACAATTTTAAATTTAAAAATTAGCAGGAAAAAATTAAATATTTGATTTTTTTCCCTCCAAACTGAAATATTTTGTATTTGTTTTCAGGATATGACAACTTTTATTTTAGGGCTTGAGTTTTTGCCCAATGCTATGATAGAAAAAGCTGCAAATGGAATGCCCTTCCTATGTACAGAATCACAGAATACACAGAATAATCAAGGTTGGAAGAGACTTACAAGATCATCTAGTCCAACTATCAACCCAGCACCAACATAATCACCTCTAAACCATATGCTCAAGTGCCACATCCAGACACCTCTTGAGCACTTCCAGAGATGTGACTCCACCACTTCCCTAGGCAACTTATTCCAATGCCTGACCACGCTTTCAGTGCAAAATTATTTTCCTAATATCTAATCTGAGCATCAGTTTTGTAGATCAGTATATAAAATATTAAAAATTTTGGTGATTTCTTGTTAGGTATTGCAAAACCTAGTAAGTCACAAGATTACTTTCTTGTTTAATTGAGCAATCACTTTAAGATTTCCACTCTATTTTCTGTTCATTATTTTATACAGGTTGTACTTGTATGAAGAGGAATTTTAATCTTAAAACATAAAGCTTGAATTTTCAAAACTAGGCAAGTTACCATGCTCAAAATCTTGCTCCTTCTAATGAAGGGGCCTTTGCAATTAGTTTTAGTGAAAGTGTGATGGCATCTGTTACCTTTTACAAGTTTTGGATCATGCCTTTGTTGAAAAATCTCTAATGATATCTTTCATCATGACAAAAATCTAAAGAGATGGAAATTGATCAAAAATAATTAATAGACTCTTTTCTCCAGGCTTGTTCCAGCTTGTTATTTAGTTTGCTTTAGTCAAATATTTTATTTGTAATACTTTATTTATTGGGTGTAAAAACCAGTGAAAAACAATAATAGTTATAAGTAAATCAAACTAATGGAATATTTATCTTTATTTACAAGAAATTGCTCAACAATTAACATTTTCTAAATTACAGTACCATTTTTTATGTGTTCATTGCACATACAGAAGTAGCAATGTTTGTGTGAACTGCTACCAAATATTCTGATGTATACATTTTCTTGTGGTATGTTTGCAATTAATACAAGATGTATTAATTTCCCAGTCTGTCCCTTATACTGATAATCATACAGAAAAAAAAAAAGACAGCATCTCACAAAAAGGATATGGAATAAGATGTGTCCCTGCTTTTTTCCAGCTCTTTAGGCTTTTTTACCTCATGGTCCCAGAGTCTGAGCTCCTAGGAGGGGAAAATGTCTCAGTGCTAGCCCCAGGTGGTTGGGCGAGTGCCCAGGGAAGAGGACTAGTGATGGGAATGAGTGTGGACAAGAATGTCCGATCTTGTATGCACTCCATGAAAACTGAGAAGAGAACGGTGCTGATTATCTGCTTAATGCCAGGTAAAAAGAAGCTGCATTCCCAAATATGGGGCAAAGAGTCAAAATATTGAGATTTGCTTTATATAACAAATTCCAAGTGATTTCTGGGAAAACATCAAAGGAACTGTATCAAAACTCTAAACATTGAAATGGTTCTGCTACATGATGTCAGTTTAGCAATATAATATGTTATTGCTCTTTCTAACCTTAAGCAGAATACAGATGACACAGTAGCACTAATGTAGAGGTTTTAAAAAAATTAAAATACAAATCAAATCAAAATTAAATAGCACAAGAAAAAAGTTACATATGGAAGCTGAAAACGGTAGTAAGATGCAAACCTTTTAAAAATAAAATAAAACTTTGTAAAATATTTTTGAGAGTTTTCTGTTAATTTTCCAATATTTCAAAGGAATCTGATAATTAAGATCTTAGGGATATTATACATTTGGGTTCTGCTTGTCCTTTCCTTTTATTTTTTTGTTATTTTGGGTTTTGAACAATAAAATGGGCAACTTGGGATATTAGTATCTAGTTCTGATTGTGTGAGGAAGACAAGATATGATAAGATATGGTTTCAAAGATCTTTCTTTCCATGAATCATCTTTATTCTGAAATAGTATAAAAAAATGCTCATCCCATCTACAGTCAGCACTTCCCTACTTAAATGCCACACCATGTAATATGGTTCTTACTTAGAAAGCAAGCTCTCTTGGAAAGTGTGGAAAAAAGTATTCAGAGGAAGACCAAACTGCAGCAAAGAGCTTAAGCTTGCCCCTGTTCTGCACTAAAGAGCCCTTACACAGCGCTGCCAGCATCCCTCCAGAACCCCAGTGATGCTGCGCAAGCTGATACGGTTTCATCCGTATGTCATAACCTGCAGCATCTTAATTCCTGTTGTCTTGCTGTGGTTTGAAAAGCAAAAGAAAAGGACACCAGGTAGTAAGTTGCTTACAATCATTCTGCTACATGTTATGAGATTAAATGAGGGGATTTCCCATCAAGGTGAAGGAGAAAGCACACCTGTAAAGACTAAGTATCAGCAATAATTTGGCATAGTTTCCTTCCTGCTCCCTAACCTGCTGGAACATTTTTCCCTTTTTTCATACTCTCTTTTGTGTTACAGATGAAAACAATATACAATTTGAAAGCTGCAAAGCTGTACTTTCCCACCTGTTCACGTCTTAACATGACTGGACTATTTTTGGTTTAGAAAAACTGAAGTACTGCTTTTATACCTCTCTACTTCTTTGCCTTCCAGTCTTGCTCTATGATTTATTTTGTCTCACTCTCCCTTTCTCTCTCATGTGTCATTTTGTTAATGCTCTTTAGAAACTGCCACACCCTCTTTACTTCACCACTGGGACAGCCTGGACTTTTCTCGTGCTTGGATCACTCACTTGGATGTCACTCTGCTGATAGAAGCCCAGAGTGCAGCAGGGAGATAAACCCCATTTCTCCTATACGAAATAACGGTTGGACAAGAGTTGACCAAAATACGTTCTGAAAGGGCCTCATCTAATATCCCCTGTAATCAATGGAAGACCTTTAACTGACTTCAGCAGGTCCCAGATAAGGACCCACATTATTATTGCCATTATCATTTGTAACGGAGGCTCTCTCAACATTGCTGCACGGTATGGTTTGCAAGACTAGAAAACAAATATGGGATGGTACATTTGTCTCTGATGTTTTAAAAGAGCATTAGTTTCATGCAAATTTTTGCTTGCTTTGTTTTCTTTGATGCTTTTATATATCAGATAATCCCTTGTTAGAGGTCCTCCATGTGATTTGGGATCTCTCAAGCCTCAACAGAAAGATAAGAATGTTAAAAATCAACAAGGAAGTTTTTCTTACAGTTAGTTTAAGCATTTGCAGTGATGAAGTTTTAAAGAAAAAAATACTTCGGAAAAATTCAGATAAAAGAAGAAGTCCCACCTTATTTAATCAGGTCTCACTTGTATGGGTGACAGTGATACCATTATCCTTCATGTTGCATTGTGTTCCAGGAAGAAACAGACCTAAATATCTCATATAAGAACCCAAGCTGAACTTTCTCAGGTCAAAGATGTGGGAGACTTTAAAAAAAGGTGTAAATACTGCTTCCGTTCTAGAAAATTTCTTAAATACGGTGTAATAAAGATCTGTAGAGATCAGAAAAATTAATAGAGCTGCCTCTGCCCCTGTTGGCCTCCACTGTGTGGGAAAAAAAAGGAAGTGGAGCAGAAAAAACCATTCTAAAAGAAGGATATCTGTCAGAGAGTTTTTTTGGTTCAGTAATTTTCCATTTGATTTATATCATGATCATGTCAGTGACTCTCATGAACTTAAATGCATTAACTTTTGAAATGCCCCCTAAAGAATGGAAATATTATCATCCCTTGTAAGAGTCCTTAAGCTGGACTTGCTGAAGCTGGATGACATGCTTTGGGTCATGCAGCACATCAATTGCAGCATGCAGTCCTCTTCACTCGGACAAGGAACCTCAGAAACTGCAAGATTACACTTGAGCACTTGAGGAAGTTGTACCCGTGTGAATTGCTGCTGGCCATTGCTCTTGAAGTCATCACGTCTAGAACTGAGCTTCACATGTTGTGTTCTAGGCTTTGTCCTATTCTCATTTAGATGAATAGAAAAATCCTTTTGATTCTACTATGAACAGAAGCAGGAACATGACATGCAAGGACCCTGTTCAAGAATTAAATTTAGGGTTGCGTCTGAGTAAGTCTCAATTCTGTCTACACTGACTTAATTTATCTTTTTCTATCAACCTGTTTCTTATACTTTACTCATTTACCTCCTCTCCCTGATTTCTTACTTACCCTCACCCACCATCCTTGCCAGCCCAAGAGAGCTTGCCAAAAATCGTAGTTTGTATACCCAAACCTCAGTACAGGCAGGAATTAAGCAACTAATCAATAAACACTTAGATCAGCCCTGTATTATCTCTAATAATTATCTACTAACTTCTCCAAGTACTTTGGATTATAGATTTTACTAACTCAGTACATCAAGAAGTGTATATAAATAGGGAGTTTAAATGAATGCAAATAGTATTATTTGTATATCACCAGTGATATATCACCAGTTTGACTGTATTAAAGGCTATATAGTTGTAAAATTATATTTTCAGTTAAACTGATTAAGTAAAAAATTCAAATGTGTTATTCATATGAATTTTATCCCAAATGGATAGTTAAAGATAAAATAATACGAGTTGGGCTGAACAAAAAGAATATAATTTATAATGTTTCACACTTTTTTCACTCACCTGCTTTCCAGTGTGATTTCAAGATAAACAACTTTAATTTTGATAAAGGTGAAAACCTAAGTCTGGCCTTAGACTCTGAAGCACTAAAATGCTGATGAAGTTACAGAATAGCCAGAATAGAAGGAATCCTCACAGGCAACTACGAAGTTTTAACATGGAGAGTTAAAGTTAGGGGAGAGATCCTTCAGTTTGCAATAGGGTATAAAAACAATATTGGTTTGCCAACCACAGCTTTCCTAAACAAGGAGAAAGAAAAAAAGAAAAAAAAAGAAAATAAAATATGGAAACCTGGAAAGCCTCAAGAAATTTTACTATAGCTTTATGTCTAAATAAATCTTTGTAAGATACAGCCAAAGAGATACTGCAAAGTGTTTACCGAGATGTAACTCTATGAAAATAATTAAATTTTAGACTAACCCCGTAATTATTTCTGAAAAGGATTGGTGCATGGCTTTCTATTCACATGCCACTGACACTCTAAAGAAGACCAATGAGATGACCTTAAGAAATAGGAAGTTGGCCATTTAACACATGACTTCAGACAGACATTGTAAAAGTGTTTCCAACTACTGAAACGATACAGAAAAATATAGAAAACCTGTGTGATCAAAACAATAGGCCACATTTAAAGAATGATCTTGATCATTCATCATGACAGGTGTGCTAGAAAAAAAACCTGTAGGAAATGACAGAGGAAGGCTCATTTTTCAGTCATGTGCTGAACAAAAGGCACCCAGGAGGAGCATACAGAGCCCTTCTTCTCAGGCTCTATTACTTGTGTTGCTAAGTGTGATGAGTCCTGGAAAGTAGGTTTTCTGCTTCATGGTAAGCATACAAGCTTTAAAACAGGCTTTGAATTTCTATTGTCAGCTAGTATACAATTATCTTCTTTACCAATCCAAGCTAAAATAAACCAGTGTTGCCTTCACTAGCTCAGTGAGACAGTTTACAGAGGAGACAACACACATTGGTTGTTGTTTGAGACCCAGTGGACAGGACAAGTAGAGGTTTGTAGTCTGTTAAGCTGTAGGATCATACCAATGCAGCTGATACAGAAGTGTAAAGGGAGTAGCTGAAGAATGTGGGTCTCTTGAAAGAGGCAAGAAAGATAAAAAGCTAGTGAGGCAATTCTCTTGTAGCTGTGATGCAAAGCATCTTATCTCATTTCTCAACAAGGAGGAGATCACTGCAAGTGGGGAGCATTTTCCTCAGGAAAAGGAAGTAGTTGGTGTGCTTCATGCTGTTCTCCTGTGATATGAGACCAGTGGAAGACACTTATTCTACAAATGAATCTTTTGTGAGTTTCACTCTTGCCTACAGTAATCCTGAAGTCATTCTCCGCAGTCAGCTCATCTGTATCAGAAAGGAAAGGAACACAGAATGACAGGGCCTTTCCAATACACATTAAAAAAAAAAAAAAAAAAACCAAAAAAACCAAAACCACAACCATACCAAATTGCCTGAAAATATTTCTTGTAAAACAAAAAATATGTTTGGTATTGGTCCCTTTCACGCAAGAGTAAAAGAGTTCTCTTTCTTTCTTCTCTTAAATGAAACCATATGAAGCTTCTATGACTTGTTCCTTACACTAAATTTCTTTTAAGAGAGTATTGGGGTGCATTACTCCAAAACCAGGCCTTTTCCTATAGATAGATTTTATAAGAATGATATCCCAACCTGTCATCCAATTACAGAGACAAAAATCTCAGTATATTTAAACCATGGAAAAAAGCACAGGGTCAGGGAAATCCACAGGCCATTGCTCTTTGGGAAAGTCAAAACCATCACAATTACATTTGCCTGACCAGTACCTTACAGAGCAGAGTAAATACCCACTGACTTTTCAAACAGTAGTGAATTGCTAGCTACAAGCAAAAAAAGCATGTTTTTGTAGCTTTAGGGTAATCCTTAAAACCTGGAAAGGAAACTGAAAATAGAAGACAGGATGGCCCTGAGGCTTTCAGAAACTGCTGAAAAACTTCACTATTTCTAGAGTAACCTGCAGCATGTAAAAAAACCCCCTGAAAATCTCTGAATTCTGACACTTTAGTAAGGCAATAAAAAAAAAAAGGTGATTTTCTGATAATACTAGCTTTGTCTGAGGAAGACTAGAAGAGTGGATGTCAATCTTCATGTGCTAGAGGGAGAGAAATAGCCAGCTGGGCTAGAATATTAGCCAAAATACTTATGAACTGTGTGATTGTCAAGTACAACTAAAATGTCACTGTGAAGGTTAAGAGTATGTTTTCTTACTGGGGAATTCCAGAGGAACTATTACAGGAAAAAGAAAAAAAAAAAAAAAAAGACTATGGTTTATAGGGCAAGGTTTCAAAGCTTTTTTGGCAAGATATAATTTCTACTGCATTATCACCAGCCCTCAATATCCTCAAGCAAAGGCAGAGACTGGAAGAAATGTGCAGACAAGATGATCCTTCCTTGGCACAGTTATGTACAGATCAGCTCCTGTTATGTCAGCTAAATAAAACAAACTTCACAGAGAAGCACTTGCCATCTCAGTAACTGATGCTGGAAGAAGCTCTGGTTATGTATCTACCTACCTATCTATCTCCAGAAAACAGAGGAACTACAGACCATATTGATAATGTCCAGCTGTTTCTGAAACATTAAGATGAGATTTTAGGTGAGGAGCAAAAAAAAAATATTGTCTCAGCAAAGTCACATGAGTATTTTTCTACAAAAAATGCTGAAGTCTGTTATTATCAGGAGTACCTGAAACTGTACATTTAACAGAAACAGCAATATTTACTCTAATGCTTGCAAAACCAAGAGGTAGCTGAGGCTAAAAAAGTCACATGATTTGCCACCAAAGCAACCTCTGGTAGTGTAAAAATAGGTTTAATACATATTTGATTCAGTCAAATGTGTTTAACTTGGACGATATGAACTGGTATGGGATTTTTGCCTGTGTTTAAAGCAACCTGAAGAAGCAGCTCCTGTGATAAGCTCATAGCATTCATTTGAGTAAGCCTAAAAACTAAAAGTGGACCATTCAGACATTTTCATTGACTACTTCATTGTTTATATTGGAAACATTAAAAATGTTTCTCAGTTCTGTCCAAACTCCTCCAGAATTAGATTTCTTCTAAGACAGAGTAAATGCCTCCAACTTCATTCCTCACCTCTAGAAGGCACTGGCTCCTCAGAATAGAGAATTTTTGCCTGTGTGTTAGCTTACCACACTGAAATTTAGGGCATCTGAGGTTAATTTTAGTGCCCCTTCCAGTGTAATCAGATAGCTCCTACGTGTCTGTCAAGATGTCATTAGTCAAAGCTCCATAATGGCACTTAGCTGGTGTGTTGCCACTGTTGACTTCTAGTGCCTCTAAGAGTCCTGTCATGTCCTGCTTTCCATTTATATTTGGGCAGAGAGTGGGGGCATAAGCAGATATGGGCCTCCTTGTCAATTTAAAACAACATCTGACAAGTGATAGATCAGTAAGGATAGGTGCTTTACTTATTCATATGCACCCCCCAGCAATTTAACTGGTTCCCTAATTGTCTTGTTTAAGAGAACTGAGTTGTCTCTGTTTGTTTCATTTTTCTACCTACAAAGCACTAAGGATCCTCCTCATTTTGTTATTCTCAGAGCTACTAAAAGTGCCTTTGCCTACTTTATTTTTCCTTTTCTTTTGCACGGAGTGCAAGACTGCCTCTCTGTTGATGATCAATTTGAAGAGTCAGTTAATCAAGAAGATTAAATTGTTCTGTAATTTTGTTTGTATAATGTAGGTGTATCTAAAAACCCCAAAAAAACAACACTCCCTGGAGGAACTGTGATCACTTATATTTCTAATTGAGAAAAAAGGGAAATTGCAATTTACGTAAAACCAAAACAAAAAATTTTAATGAATTCCATGTGAAAAGAGAGGCTGAGAAATTGTATGTGATTGCAAGTGAACAAAAAGTGAACTGAACCTAATAAATTTATTATACTCATGCTTTATTCTTAATGAACCAAGTAGTAAATGTTTTATTGCAGAGTTAAGACTAATAGGTGACTAAGTAAAGGAAATTTTTCAAAAAATAATGTTGCATGACAAGTCCCCCAGTCAGTTTCCACAGGAAGGAAAGGAAGAAATATCCAACTTTGACCTAAAAGTACAGACCAGAAAAACCATCTTTGGCTGCATCTGATTCTAGTGTAGCAATAATAGCTGCATCAAACTGAAGTCCAAGCAATTGCCCCCACAGCAAGTTCACCTCTGATAAGAAGTTAAGCACTCTCAATGCTCAGTTTCTGTACCATCTCCAAAAATAGCTGAGGAATCAGAACCCAACTGTTGACCTGGTAGTACAACAGGCAGATGATGGGCAAGCTCCCCTTTCACGGCTCTTCGTGTTTTACAGTGCTGACAACACTGGAGCTTGCTTTCGTAAGTATACTATCCAGATATGAGTCAGAAGGTATATGAAAAATGTGTACCACTAAGATTCAATTTTTAAAGTCACTTTTCTGTTCAAAACCACACTGAAAAAAAAAAAAAGAAAAAAAGAAAAAAAAATCAAACAAAAAACCCACCCCACAACAAAGATGTGTTAAACTGACAAAACCTATCACTAATAGCCGTCTAAATCAATAGCTGGTCATGTCTTGCAGTCTTACTTCAGTGGGGAGGGAAAAGTGGAAAGGTGCTTGATGTATAACTGTGAAAAATGTTCATTTGTGGAAAGGTTTCTGATGAACAAGCCTGAACACTGAACACTGTTTAGCTTACAAAATAAAAATCTAAGTTTATGACAGCTGAACATAAACCAATTCTACTGGTTACTGTTCAAAAGAACTAATAAAAAAAGATTTCAGTTTGCTATGGACACTTTTTGTAACACAATATGCCTGCAAAATAAGAAGTGCCTATGAAGAGGAGAACAGGCACTTGTGAAGTCCACCTTTAAAGATATATATGCATGGCATGGCCATTTGCTGGGCGATCTGTAATCCGTACTAGAAAGCAACAGTAGATGGCCTACTTTTCACAAAAAGTGAGAGCTAGAGAAAACCACATTGTGCCATAGGGAGGGGAAGCACAGACATAGCCTTCATTATTAATTGGCATACAGAAAAAGAGCAAGCAGAAACAAGACTAGTGAAAGAAAGAAGGGAATTCTCCCCGGAAACATATGGGAAGCACAAAACAGAAGTAATAAAACATTAAAGAATAGGGATACAAACACCAGCATGTCCAGAAAGTGCAATTATTAGTACTGAGTATAGTGAAAGCACTGGAAGTGTGAATGCAAAGGTTAATGGCTTCTTTTACACTCGTGAGACAGTGCACAGCAAAAGACTGGGGTGTCTAAATAAGAAATGTATGAAAGAGTCTTCCACGTATCATTTTCTATATAACTCATCAGCCTTCACTAAAGGGAGAAGTAAAGGAAAGCACAGAAAATTCCACTTTGACACCTGTCCTTTAAAGCTGTTTTCATTTTCACAATTTATCTTTGTAGTTACTGCACAGCTGAGGTCCCAAAGCCAAGCACTGTTAGCAAGTCACTCTGGTCACAGATCTGGTGTTCCACTCACTTTAATGGTCCACTGGATCAATTCCTTATTTTAAACAGGCACCAAGGCTAATTTTTAGGCTAACCTTGCCATATAAACCAAATAAATTCTTGAATTCCTAAAGAAAAATAAGCACCCAGCCACTGTTGAGGTGCCCTCTCTCCAGCAAGATGAGCACAAGGCTTTTCAATATGTTTGACTATTCTTTTCCTATGTGGCTGAGCTCTCAAACCACAAGTTGCTGAATGTTGTCAATTGACATTTACAAGATACTTTGGGAAATATTTTTGCAGATCCACAAAGTGTTTCCAATGCTGGAAAGTCAGTGCATGTAAACATGCAATTTGAAGAATTATTGCTAAGAAACATTTAGTGAACACGTTTTCAAAGACCATACCCAAACTTTGTTGGATACAAATACTTGGTAATAACTTAGCAATTGCTTCACAGTTGTCTAAGCAATAGCAATCACCTCTTTAGCCACTTGGTCTTGCTTCTAGTTAAGATCCAGCAAACTTCTTTAAAAGCTGATGGTGTGATGTAGGAGTAGCTTAATGGAATTAAACGGCAGGACATATGGGCACAAGGAAGAGAGGAATGAGCGCAGCCGTATTTGTATACACAGTGTTACTGCAAACATAATTTGACTAGCTCTTAAACAGCAGTGAATATCAAGGGTTGCAAGACATAAAAATGATTAATTCTGTCTTGGCCTGAAAAAATTACTTTTCTTGCCAATATTTTGGCACCTCCTACTGACTAATACAGAAAGGGCCTGAAGATGTAAAATGATGAAAAATGAAAAGTTCTGCTAGCTAGTCTACATTAGCCTACCACAGCAACAGAGTAAGCGTGAAGGAAAGTGGAAAAAGAAGTACTGATTCCACCTCATGATATTCATTTAGTTAAATGATGAGAGAAGGTTTTAGAGGAGAAAGATTATAAGCATATAAAATATTGAATTTCAGTAAGATAATAACAGAAATGGGAAACAGAGCTTTGTATGTGAAGTGTAAGTGTCCATGACAAATCTACAAGATGAGATTAATAATGGGTTAACATCTAAAAGAAAACATGCAAGAAATGGCTGCAACCAGTGACGTAGAACCACAGAAGGAGCCACATCTCCTTTGCATATCTTCCAGTAAAAGGAGAAATTAGTAAGTTTTACAGACCATGGGTCTGACAAGAGTGTGCCCACCCTTTTATTTAAACTGGTGTAAATCACATGTATTTCCTTCCAATATATCAAGTCAATAGAACAAGAATGGAGAAAGACTGCTGTAAGAGAGAACCAGGCCTCCCCAGCAGCGTAACAGTGCAAAAAGGGTAAATGTAAGCAGTTGGTGTCTATAGGACTTTGCTATGCCCTACATTGCACAAATAAGTGGCTAAACTCATTTACACCTGTTTACTCTGAAGTACTACTACTGCACTACTACAGTTTATGGACCAAGCTCTGCTTTCAGGTGCAGACTGATAGGGCCCTCAAAAACATCACTGGAGTTGGTTTGCATTTACAAGAGCAAAAATAGGAGAGAAGAAGCAGACGGAATTCTCTGTTAAACAAGTGCAAAGGTGCAGCACCTCCCTCGGAGGACACTTTTAAAAGCAGCCACAGAACAAAAGCCTCTCTGCTTGCCAGACAGGCATGCATTATAGGAACCACACCCTTCTAGGTAAACATGTACATAGAGCAAATCACTTCTTTTGTGAATAGGGTTTACTTTATCATTTTGAAATGCCTGTTGCTGTTTCTTGACATATTAGTATGCTTAAAGGAATCATTCAAGAAAATAAACTTATTTGCCTATGTTTAGACTTACTTGTCCTCTCCTTTGTTATTAACCAAATGTGTTCAACATTTTTGTCACATTGTATTGCAAATAAATAAACACCACAATTGCCTTTCAATAGTCACTTGCTAGCAATAAAACAAAGGAAAGGAATCACACAGTCTCCTGTATGATAAGAGTAGGTGGAAAGGATGTATTGCTCCAGGTATGCTGGTAACAGACAATGCCAATACCCCACATACTGCAAATGTTCTATTGCTTTGAATGTTAGTGCCCTGCTACAGGTTAAAAAAAAATGAAGCTTCATATGCAATGAGTGCTTCTTATTGTTACTACTGTGTTTTAAAAAGACATTAGACTGTTCTGCATGATGATGTAGGGTTTTACATGGAAAGAGGCTGGTTTTCACAGGAGGCACTGCACTTGGAACACCACCAAGAGCACCGTGCTTGGGCAGCCAAGTCACTGTGTGGTTCTGCTGTTGTCCAAGGAACTGATGCCACTTGCCCCAAGCCTCATTTTGCAACTACTATACCATGCTGTTTCAGAACGAATGAAATAACAGCTTTTGTACAACATATGTTCAGCTCCTATAGTAAGCTATTTTTGCAGTTGGAAGGCCTCAGGCATTACTCTCCTTCCAAGCCATACACAAACAAAGAGGGCTTACCACAAAAAAGAGCCTCTGCTGAAGACTGTAAGGTTTACCTTTGCTCCCTCATTCAAGATTCTAATTTCATGAAGTGATGTCCCTTCCTTTCATTTTATATTATATAGCTATAACATAAAGTTTTCTCCCAGGAGCAGCACAGGTCGCTTCTGGTTTTCCCTTACCTTTAAAATGAACAGAATCATCCAAGACTTTGCCATCAGGAAAATCTAGATGTTACATCAGAAAGGAAATAGATCTTTTATTCTGCTAGTAATCCCTTTCCTGTAAAATTTCAATTGATTCAGTCTCACCTTACTAGTGAATTCTTATTGCTACCTCACCTGAGCTAAGGTCAACTATATTTTAAAAATAAAGAGAATTATATAGTGCAATCAACAGGTAAGTCTGAACTACGGCTGTCTTATTTCTGTTCTCTACCAGAACACACAGGATTTTCAGTGTAGGTGCTCTGCTATAATCACAGGGTAACCGTGGTCTAGAGGGCTCTACAACTGGATGTGCTGAAACCAGATGTGCGACTTAAAGATCTAGGGTACGTCATCTACATTGCTGGAGTGGGAGCCATCAGAGCACCTCCTTCTTTCTCCAAGCACATGGATGCATAGCTTAGGAGGGATCTTGTTTCCAGCTGCCAAAAGTTTCCAATCAGCTCAGTACCCTTTCTCTGGCTGCAAGCAAACGTGGGTATGATGGTGTGCGGGTAGCTGCATCTCCTTCCGGCCTACACTTTTGCCATGGGTTTTGGGCCTATCCTGGTCCACACAATGTCCATTTTCAGTAGGGTAGGTGATTGCCACTTACACTTATGTGTTTGCTGTTCTTGGAGTCCCAGCAGACATGCAAATCTGGGTGGTGATACATCCAGCTGCCTCTGAGGCAGGTACCCCTTGGGAAGCCAGCAGTGCAGACACCAGGCTGGCCCTCACACACCGCACAGATTACTGGAACAAAAATGTTAATGCACATTGTGGGACATAATTTGTATCCACAAATAAGGGAATCTGGCTAAATATGTGGCTCTAAGTGACTTGCTATGTGATACAAGTGGCATTAAACCCTGGTCTCCTGTCTCCTTCCCCTGAGGTTTTAATCAATCTTCTTATCTCCTTTCATGAGAAATTTATGTTAGGAAGTCTACATCAAAGGAAAACATTTTTATTTTATTTCAAATATGTTAACATTATTTACAAAAAATATTTCTGGCCAAAGTATCAAAAACCATCTGATGTTCAATTATAAAAATACCACAACTGCATTTGAAACTTTATCGTAACTACAGTCTAAAAGTGAAACTAAGAAAGTGAAAGTTGCTTGTTGTTTTATACTGCATAGACTGAAAGAAATGCAGAAAGTAAACAAAAAAGCACACATTAACATATATTTATAAAAATCCTTCTTGCATTCTAAGATACCTTTGCACCAGAGGGAAAGAAGGTTGGCAATTTATAACACTTATGATAGGGAAAAAAAAAAAAAGTGTGATCATATAAGTGGTTAGACACTGATTTCACAGTATTCCTTACAGATTCTGTGACAAATTCAGAAAAAGTAGGAACAGGTAGGTAGGTAGAGATTGCTGCAGAGATTTTCAAAAGTCTAAAAAGAATGTATGCAACTACCTCTTGTCCATTTGGAAAATCATGGTGTTCCGTCTTACTGTTCTTCTCACAGCTAAATTTCCTTCACTATTCCTTTTCTATTTGGTTATGCCTATTTAACTAATGTTGGCAATACTCAGCCCAGTCATGCCCACTAAATAGCAGATCGCAACAGGAGAACATTAAGGTAGAGGAAAACACATCTTGGATTTGATGTTCAACTAGGATTCTTTAAATTTTCTTCACATGCTTCTAAACCCCATTTTGAGGTTTATGTTTGTAATGGAGTTGCAGGAAACCAAGTGACTCAATGTGTATTTACTATTTATACAATTACTTCTATTAAATTACTTATGCAATTTGTGTAAGTAAAAAAAAAGTTCACCAGAATATGCAGTTACACTGTTTACAATTACCCTGTCAGTTGATGCAATTACTATAAATAGGCTGAGAGACATCATTAATTAATGAATTTGGAAGGGTAATATAAGAAGAAGTCTGCCACTGCACATCTAGGGCATATGATATCTTGAGATGTAGAAGGGTGATTTCTTTTCCTGTTGGGCTTTGGTAAGGATATATTATAAGGAACACTGGCACCCCAGATTCCCGCAAGCCGCAGATGCTCAGGAAAGAAAGCAAAATGGTAGAGTTGTGGCTTGTTTTTAGCTAAATTTTAAACATTAAGAATGAACCAACACCAGTGGAGTATTTCCACACGCCTG
This sequence comes from Pachyramphus minor, assembly GCA_013397135.1. NCBI lineage: Eukaryota > Metazoa > Chordata > Aves > Passeriformes > Tyrannidae > Pachyramphus > Pachyramphus minor. Next base: position 299,507 of record VYXB01001064.1, read on the forward strand.
CCTGAATTTAGTGGGGTTTATACATGCAGAGTGAGTTGGGGAAGACTGACCTTTCAACCTGGAGCAGAGGTGCCATTTCCCTCTCTATTTTGAACACAGTAAGATATGTTTTATTTGCAATTCTATGTAATCTTATAAACCAAATGTAGTGGATTTCTTTTTCAATCTGGGAATTATTTTTTCAGAGTCACTGGATAAGAAATGTAGCATTGCACAAAAATCGTCAGAAGAAAATTGTGCATATTAACAGTTCTCTTGAGAGCAATAATAGACATTCTTTGCATTTGTTCAGCAAATTTACATCCAAATCAGGAAGATGTTGGATTTGTCTCAGTTAACACTGAAATATTTGCAAAAATCAATAAGGGAAAGTGTTTCCTGCAGAAGAAGGAAGAGATAACCTTGCACAATTTTTTTTGTACCTTTTTGGGATACTATAGGCAAAATGATCATTCAGTGAAATGTGCATTTTCAGGGAAGTAGTATGTGTCCTTAACAGTAGATCCAGTGAATCCTGTCATATCCTTACAGCTGCACAGATGACAGGCCCAGCTTTGGGCCTCCTGTGTACATAAGCAATACTCACCAGTGGAGCAGTACTCAGAAGCCTCTCTTACTTTTAAATAACTGTCTGTAAAGGATTCAGGAACATTTTACAGACACACACAGAGAAAAATTATACTTTTGTGGATTACAATCAGCTTTGTTTCTGCAACAGTAACATCCCCAACCTGGCAACAGTGTGGATACCAAGATGTCTTTCTGTTTCCTCTGGCCTCCTGATTTCCTTCACTCCCCAAATACATCCTTACTGCAAAAAAACCCCCCAAACAATCCACATCAAAAATCTAAAGAATCTGAGTAGCCTTGTTCTCTGCTGATGTCGATATGTACTTTACACAAAACTCACCAAGTATAAAATACACTGAATTTTTTCAGTTTTCCAGTTCTCCTGCTGCCATCGGCATTTGTCCTTCCTAGCAGAGAAATGTTTTGCAAAGATGTCACTGCAGAAAACCCCTTCCTCCTGCACTAATGCTGGTGCCCCGGTGCAGCAGACCCCTTTTACAGGTAGGCAAATGGAGGCCGGGCAGGACGTGACCTCCTGGCAGAGGCATGGCTGGGGCAAAACAGTAACGACGTGCACCCTACGGCATTTGGGACGACGTGTGATCCCAAGACATGGCGCAGAGCTCGGGGAGACAGCCCCGGCTGTCTGTCCCTCTCCGCGCTGCATGAGCCGGTGAGTCCCGTTAAGCGGGAGCATACGGGACGCACAGACATCCGATGGGGCGGTGGCGGGGACTGTGATGGGGCTGCGCTGTGCCAAGCGCACGGCCCGGCATCCCGCCACGTCCCTCCGGGAGCGGCGCCGCGGGCTCGGGAGCGGCCAGCGGCCCCGCCCCGGCCCGCCCCGTCGGCGGCTCATTGATGAGCCGCGGGCCTTTGAGGAAAGGGCGAGTGCGCCGAAACCGCTGCAAAGCCATGATTTTTCAAGCAGCAGCGCAGCCTGGGAACTTTGCATGTTTCGCCATTTTTCACATCCTGACTCATTTCTGTATCAAAAAACGTGTTCTCTGGAGCTCATCGGACACCCGCCGTCTCTCCCGCCGCCGTCGCGGCAGGCAGCATCCACCGCCAGGCACCAGTAAGGGGAACTATAGCAGAAATCCCCCACGGCGAGGCAACCGCAGTCGAGCCTCGGGCAGCCCCGGCCCCGGCTCCCTCTGAGTCCCCCCTGGAGTTCCTTTAATATTTCCAGCGAGAGTTGCTCGCCCCCCGGGGGCCAGTGCCGCTGCAGCCCGCACGCCATGCAGCGAGCGGAGCAGGTGCACCCGTGAGGGCCCACACTCTCCCCGTCGGCGGGAGCTACCTACGAGGGCCTGGGGTGGGTGGTTGGCGGGGTCGCCTCGGGAGCGGCCGCGCCGCTCCACGGAGGGACTCCCGTTCCCCGCCCGCCGCGCACGGGGGAGCGGGGCTGTCCCGCGCCCC